>JAJJWX010001214.1:0-262010 GCA_023529315.1 Papaver bracteatum
GTATCCCCCAATTGCGCGTTCTTTAAGAATCCTATTTTTGGGGCTACAAACGGATGGGTTTTGGGGGCTAATTGGGGTCATGAAATAACAACCCATAGGACTCCTTATCTATCTTTTTTTTGTAATGTCTAATCTACCCTTAATTTGATTAGTCCTAATTAAATTGATTAATCTAACTAATCAGTCTTAGTGAATCGATTAGACTAATGAAAACATTAATTTTTTGCAAATCAAAATTTGATTTTTTTGAGTTTTAAAGAAGGAAAAATGGTGATTTTGGTGAATTTTTTTGAAGAAAATTGATGAAACCCTTCATCACAAAACTCAAGATAACCTTATAATCAACTCCCAACATCAATTTAATCAATTCAAATCCGTCAAAAATCAGAAAAAAATCTGGAATTTTTTGCTGTTACGGCCGGGAAATTGTGTCGAACCAGCCGTAATAAAGCAATTACGGTCAGGTTATGATGCATTCCCAGCCGTAAACATTAATAACGGATGGGAAGTTAAGAACTTCTATCTGTTATTTAACAAGAATCTCTTGAGTCTGTTTTACGGCTGGGAATTCTTATATTTCCCGGCCGTAATTGAATATGTAAGCTGAGAAATTTTGCTTTTCATCATGCATACATACTACGATTGAAAATTAATAATACTTTCATTAATTAGACCAAAATAAAACCCATTACATACTTAATAGATCCCCGTTACAAAGTTGGTTTTAATAACATCCCTTTCGATGTATTAAGAAGTCTTTGATGATGGCGAATTGAGCTTCCAAGTTGAAATCATAACCTTTCCATTTTCTCCATTCCTTCTTAGCTTGAGCCGCGACTTCTCTATCAGTCTCACCTCTAAGTCGAAGTTGGTTGCACATACGACGTAAAGCCATATATGCTTCCACATTTTTGCGTATGTCTGAAAATCGAAGATACAATTCAACCCCATCGCGGTTGTTAGTGTTACCTGTTTCACTACAAAAATTCTCAAAAATATTACTCCAATACGATTTACTGGTGTTGATGGTGGTTTTTAGCTTAGGGATAAAATCGTAAAACAGTTTTTAGCTTAGGGATAAAATCGTAAAACCCTAGTCAGACAGTGACGTCACATAATTTGAGTAATAATGTTTTCACTGAGTGCATTCATTGAACCCTTTAATATGTCTGCGAGAAAATTACCAGGGTACGTTTTTTTTTACTAATTAGGGTTTCGACAGGCCAAACCCTAATTCCCACACCACATGTTCCAATGGCATGTCGTGCCAGCCACATCACCGTGCCAAGGCATGCTAGACGCACCACTGTGCCAATGGCAAACCATGCCAGCCACATCTACCGCGCCAAGGCATGCCAACCATGCTAGCCGCACCACTGTGCCAATGACAAACCATGCCAGCCAAATCTACCGCGCCAAGGCATGCCAACCATGCTAGCCGCACCACTGTGCCAATGGCAAACCATGTCAGCCACATCTACCGCGCCAATTTGATAAATGTGGGTTCAATGCATACTTTTGATTAGATTTCTACGGATTGCAGTGACTTTTGGATATCAATTAGGTTTGAGGAACTGAGAATTTTTTTTTTATGGGGTTTGTTTAGTTCAGAGTTTGTAATTCCTTCTAGCTAATTTTAGATGCGCCATAATATCGTGTGTATTACTGTTATGTAATTCTTATACATAAATAATAAAAACGTATCACTTATAACGATTCAAAGGATTCAGAATGGTATTATGTCGTCTCATTTTGAGATTTTTCTTATCCTTCTTCGCACATAGCTAGATTGCTAACAGCACTAACAAAGAAAAAAGTAACGTCTAGTAGGGATTTCAGATGTGGAGATTCTTTTCGGCTAGGCTTGCTAATATTCTGGTTGTTGACCCTGCAAGGGTAAAACCTATGCCATCACATTCAATCAAGCTAGTTTATTATACATTCAAATTTTACTCATATGGCATCAAGTATGGATGATAGGATTGCTAGTCCCTAATTAATAACTACCTCGTTAAATATTAATGTATGTATAATTGGTTGTGGTGTACTATGAATGTTGCCTTGTTTAAGGGTCTTTATTTGTTATCTGTTCCCTTTGTGTTGTCCCAATTAGATATTAAACCATGTGTAGTTCATTTACGATTTCCTGTGAACATGCTTGAAGACTTGAAGTTAAGGATTTGGGTATACTTAGGAAACCTTAGAAAAGTACTTGTAAGTAGTTGTTGCTTCCAATGAATTATGAGTAGTTGATGATGGTATTGACTCTCATTACTTAGCTATAAGGAGTGTGGGTGGGTATTTGTTTGTGTCAATGAAGGACCCAGTCATTGCATATTCAGGGATGTCACAGATGTTCTGCAATTTTTCGTCAGTGGGTGTTTTCTATTCTGGGTTTGGTTTAGACCTTCCTTACTCATGGCTTCCGTTGTGAAAGGGTAGCTGAATGAGCATCAGGATGTGATTATAGGATGTGTTCCAAGTTCCAACACACTTCCGTGTTGTGCCAGCTGTATAGATTATTTTGGATAGTCTCATAGTTGAACCTTTCTATATAATTGATACTAACATGATTGGTAATTGGTAAGTAGTTCTGGTGACTATATGGTGTGGCATTTTTGTTTGAGTTTCACTAGAGCTGGACATTTGAGCTTGCTTGTGTATTGAGAGTCTAAAACTTCCCTTTGGATGTTTGTACAGTTGATTGTGGCATTACAGGGAGTGCTAAAGCCCAATTGTTAGATGGAGGTGCTTCGGAAGCTTATTCATGGGCCACTGCTAATTTCTCCAGTTCCAACCTGATTGACAAATGACGAATTTTATGATTATGAACAATTTTATGAAGTGCTAAATTCATTAGTAGATTGAATGGCTAATTATTTTCTGATCACTTACCTGCAGATCATGTTTATGGTAATAATGGAGAAAAGCATCGGACCAGAAGTAAGGATTAGTCAGCAACTGAACATGATTATGAAGCACTATAATGTGATCAGAGGTCTCTTTAAGTACTGAAGCAGTATCAGTCTGCGTAATTAGTAACATTAGCCCATAAGTTCATGGTTACTTGTAATAATTTAAGAAAAGAATAATGATATAAGATCTGGCAGTTCAGTTTTGTAAATGAGTAATATACCTTGCCAAATGGAGATACCAACTTTTGAAGTGTTGTTATTTTTCATCTCTCCTATCTTTTGCCTCTTTTTTGGTCGAATTTGATACACTGTCAACAACAAGAACAACAAGTTCTACGCTAAGAAACCAAGGGCATGAAGAGTAAGTGAATGTGCTAGGGAGTAATGTTGAAGAGTAAACCATCTGTCGGTTACAAAAGATTTTTGAGAATGTTTCCTCGAGGAATTCTCAGTTAAAGGGAGGCTATTGGTTATAAATTTTAACTAAGACTTACTCACATGAGTCGAAGTTATATTAGTTGTTGGTTTTAGAGCTTTCTTTATGCTAGAGAGATATTTATGTTAAAAGTTTATTATGGTATTGGTAATTAGAAGTGGTATCTTAATATAGGATTCGTAGAATTTTGCAAGACTCCCCGAATTATTATCAATCTTTTTATGATACTATTCGTTATGTCCATAGCTATAGAGAAGTGAATTTTTCAGCTGATGCCTCGGCCAAACAAGCATGTTTGTTGGCTGTGGATATATTTGAGTTTCATGAGGGTAGGCCAGTTTCCACTCAAACTTATGAGTGACCTGGAGAGGTTTATTTTCGCTTCCGGTAAGTCTTCTACTAGGGATGGCCACATGGTTGTCCTCTAGTAAGACGTTGCCCCTGTACATTTTTTTGTTTTTAATATTTTGACTTAGTAAAAAAAAAAGTAGTCGTTATTGCTTCCTTGTTTATTCTCTCCTCTCTTTCCGAAAATCTGGTACATGTTACAATTTGCGATGTGGAAATTACCGGGCCTTATGAAGTGAAAGAAATACAATAGTGATTGTGGGAAAAGAGGTAGAGAAGCGATGATCGTTATCAAAATCAGGAGGTTTTTATTTCAATTGTAGTCTCTCAATTCTTAGTTCAAGTGTACACCTTTAGAGATTTCATCATGAACCGGAAAGCACATCTTTGACATCGACAGAAATTCATATTGGGCTTATGCGCTGATTATTGTAATTCTTTTGGGCTACTTCTGTTTATTTATTCATTTTGAAAATAATTTTACCTTTTTTTCTGAACGATTTTTTTGGGACCATGGTTTTTTGGAGGACCATGGTTTTATTAGGCCAACCTCCCTATACTTATAAGGGGTGTCCTAAATTAAAAACAATTACATATTTAAAATTTACTTTACTTTAATTTAATTTAATTTAAATTAAAACTAACCTAATAACTATATAAATCTAATCATATATATAAATTTAATCATATACATCTAATTTAAATGAATCATTAACCAAAATCAAAAACAGAGAACGCAGGGGCATAAAAAAAATAGTTTTGAAAAAAAAAATCTTCTCTTCTTCTTCTATCTTTCCTTGATGTTACTCGTTCGATTGAAAAACTCATCACTTTTAATTCATTTTTTATTGAGAAAACTGAGAAGAAATCATCAAAATATGGTTTAAATGGAAGTTACAGTGGCATGTTCGGTTAGGAATAGTTTTAAAAAAACTAGTTTGCTAACTGAACATTCTGAAACCAAGAACACGAAGAACATTCGGTTATCACGAATTAATCTTAACCAAACTCAGAGTTCGGTTGGTTCGCATATCAATATGTTGCTAACCGAACCCTTCTCTGAAAATCAATATGTTGAGTTCAGTTGGTTCGCAAAAAAGTCTAAAACTATTTTCTAACCAGACTTTACCAATACTATAAAATATATATATCCAATGTAACCGAACTGTGCTATTTTTCCCACTCTGTTGAGTTTTGATTTAAACGAACTTTTCCAACTATGTTCGGTTGGTTCGCAAAGAAGGCTAAAACTATTTTCTAACTGAAATTTTCCAACTATGTTCGTTTGGTTCGCAAAGAAGGCTAAAACTATTTCTTAACCGAACTTTACCAATATTACAAAAAAAAAAAAAAAAAAAAAAATCCAATGTAACCGAACTGTGTTATTTTTCCCACTGTGTTGAGTTTTGATTTAACCGAACTTTGCCCACTATGTTCGGTTGGTTCGAAAAGAAGGCCAAAAAAATTTTCTAACCAATATTACAAAAAAAATAAAATAAAATAAATATATCCAATGTAACCGAACTGTGCTATTTTTCCCACTATGTTGAGTTTCAATTTAACCGAACTTGTCCCACTATGTTCGGTTTTTTCGCAAATAAAATTGACAAACCGAACTCTTCACTAATTCCGTGTAGTTCGGTTAGATATTGGTTGGTATGAAGTTTTCGAAACAACCGAACCTTGTACACTTGGTAAAATCTTAATCAACGCGAAGTTCGATTAGGTATAGGTTCCGAACCAACCGAACTTCTAGACCCTAAATTTCGGCAACATTGCGGGCAAACCGAACATTACTCTATAAATCCAATAAACAAAGTTCGGTAACCTACGTGTTAACCGAACGACTAAAAACCTCTATTAAGAGCAAGTTCGGTAACCTGCGTGTTTGGAAAAAGTAACCGAACTAAACTTTCAGATGTGTTCGGTTACCTGTTCTTCACACAAGGTAACCGAACAAGCCCAAATCTACTTAAAAAATGTACATCTTTTTGAAATTTTGGATCAATTCAACCAACATTATCTAAGTTTGAAGCATACCTGGGTACCCAAATACTCTTCCTCCGGTTGTGGTTGGTAAAATCCATGTTTTTCTTCTTCATCTTCTCTAACTTTACTCTCTCGATAATTATACTTCTTTTAAAAAAAAAAATCATTTGATATTTTAATCTCACTAATTATCTTTAACTTAATCATTACACTAACTATTATTAACACTAACTAATAATCATTACCCAAAATTAATCAGGAGGATAATTTAGGTATTAATATAAATATCTAGATAAGGGGTGACCTGGATATATATTACACAAGATATGCGTTGATTATTGTAATTCTTTTGGGCTACTTCTGCTTATTTATTCATTTTGAAAATAATTTTACCTTTTTTTCTGAACGATTCTTTTGGGACCATGGTTTTTTGGAGGACCATGGTTTTATTAGGCCAACCTCCCTATACTTATAAGGGGTGTCCTAAAGTTAGACAATTACATATTTACCCTTTAATTTAAATTAAAACTATCCTAATAACTATATAAATCTAATCATATATATAAATTTAATCATATACATCTAATTTAAATGAATCATTAACCAAAATCAAAAACAAATACAGAGAACACATGGGCATAACAAAAAATAGTTTTGAAAAAAAAAATTCTTCTCTTCTTCTATCTTTCCTTGATGTTACTCGTTCGATTGAAAAACTCATCACTTTTAATTCGTTTTTTATTGAGAAAACTGAGAAGAAATCATCAAAATATGGTTTAAATGGAAGTTACAGTGGCATGTTCGGTTAGGAATAGTTTTAAAAAAACTAGTTTGCTAACTAAACATTCTGAAACCAAGAACACAAAGAACATTCGGTTATCACGAATTAATCTTAACCAAACTCAGAGTTCGGTTGGTTCGCATATAAATATGTTGCTAACCGAACCCTTCTCTGAAAATCAATATGTTGAGTTCAGTTGGTTCGCAAAAAAGTCTAAAACTATTTTCTAACCTAACTTTATCAATACTATTATATATATATATATATATCCAATGTAACCAAACTGTGCTATTTTTCCCACTATGTTGAGTTTTGATTTAAACGAAATTTTCCAACTATGTTCGGTTGGTTCGCAAAGAAGGCTAAAACTATTTTCTAACTGAACTTTTCCAACTATGTTCGTTTGGTTCGCAAAGAAGGCTAAAACTATTTCCTAACCGAACTTTACCAATATTACAAAAAAAAAAATCCAATGTAAACCGAACTGTGTTATTTTTCCCACTGTTTTGAGTTTTGATTTAACCGAACTTTTCCCACTATGTTCGGTTGGTTCGCAAAGAAGGCTAAAACTTTTTTCTAACCAATATTACAAAAAAAAATAAAAAAAAATAAATCCAATGTAACCGAACTGTGCTATTTTGCCCACTATGTTGAGTTTCAATTTAACCGAACTTGTCCCACTATGTTCGGTTTTTTCTCAAAAATACTTGAAAAACCGAACTCTTCACTAATTCCGTGTTGTTTGGTTAGATATTGGTTGGTATGAAGTTTTTGAAACAACCGAACTTTGTACACTTGGTAAAATCTTAATTAGCGCGAAGTTCGATTAGGTATAGGTTCCGAACCAACCGAACTTCTAGACCCTAAAGTTCGGCAACGTTGCGGGCAAATCGAACATTACTCTATAAATCCAATAAACAAAGTTCGGTAACCTGCGTGTTAACCGAATGACTAAAACCTCTATTAAGAGAAAGTTCGGTAACCTGCGTGTTTGGAAAAAGTAACCGAACTAAACTTTCAGATGTGTTCGGTTACCTGTTCTTCACACAAGGTAACCGAACAAGCCCAAATCTACTTAAAAAATTTACATTTTTTTGAAATTTTGGATCAATTCAACCAACATTATCTAAGTTTGAAGCATACTTGGGTACCCAAATACTCTTCCTCCGGTTGTGGTTGGTAAAATCCATGTTTTTCTTCTTCATCTTCTCCAACTTTACTCTCTCTATAATTCTACTTCTTTTAAAAAAAAAACTCATCTGATATTTTAATCTCACTAATTATCTTTGACTTAATCATTACACTAACTATTATTAACACTAACTACTAATCATTACCCAAAATTAATCAGGAGGATAATTTAGGTATTAATATAAATATCTAGATAAGGGGTGAACTGGATATATATTACCCAAGATATGCGCTGATTATTGTAATTCTTTTGGGCTACTTCTGCTTATTTATTCATTTTGAAAATAATTTTACCTTTTTTTCAGAACGATTTTTTTGGGACCATGGTTTTTTGGAGGACCATGGTTTTATTAGGCCAACCTCCCTATACTTATAAGGGGTGTCCTAAAGTTAGACAATTACATATTTACCCTTTAATTTAATTTAATTTAAATTAAAACTAACCTAATAACTATATAAATCTAATCATATATATAAATTTAATCATATATATAAATTTAATCATATGCATCTAATTTAAATGAATCATTAACCAAAATCAAAAACAAAAACAGAGAACGCATGGGCAAAAAAAAATAGTTTCGAAAAAAAAAATCTTCTCTTCTTCTTCTATCTTTCCTTGATGTTACTCGTTCGATTGAAAAACTCATCACTTTTAATTCGTTTTTTATTGAGAAAACTGAGAAGAAATCATCAAAATATGGTTTAAATGGAAGTTACAGTGGCATGTTCGGTTAGGAATAGTTTTAAAAAAACTAGTTTGCTAACTAAACATTCTGAAACCAAGAACACAAAGAACATTCGGTTATCACGAATTTATCTTAACCAAACTCAGAGTTCGGTTGGTTCGCATATCAATATGTTGCTAACCGAACCCTTCTCTGAAAATCAATATGTTGAGTTCAGTTGGTTCGGGAAAAAGTCTAAAACTATTTTCTAACCTGACTTTATCAATACTATAATATATATATATATATATATATATCCAATGTAACCGAACTGTGCTATTTTTCCCACTATGTTGAGTTTTGATTTAAACGAACTTTTCTAACTATGTTCGGTTGGTTCACAAAGAAGGCTAAAACTATTTTCTAACTGAACTTTTCCAACTATGTTCGTTTGGTTCGCAAAGAAGGCTAAAACTATTTCCTAACCGAACTTTACCAATATTACAAAAAAAAATAATCCAATGTAACCGAACTGTGTTATTTTTCCCACTGTTTTGAGTTTTGATTTAACCGAACTTTTCCCACTATGTTCGGTTGGTTCGCAAAGAAGGCTAAAACTTTTTTCTAACCAATATTACAAAAAAAAAAAATCCAATGTAACCGAACTGTGCTATTTTGCCCACTATGTTGAGTTTCAATTTAACCGAACTTGTCCCACTATGTTCGGTTTTTTCTCAAAAAAACTTGAAAAACCGAACTCTTCACTAATTCCGTGTTGTTCGGTTAGATATTGGTTGGTATGAAGTTTTCGAAAAAATCAAACTTTGTACACTTGGTAAAATCTTAATCAATGCGAAGTTCGATTAGGTATAGGTTCCGAACCAACCGAACTTCTAGACCCTAAAGTTCGGCAACATTGCGGGCAAACCGAACATTACTCTATAAATCCAATAAACAAAGTTCGGTAACCTGCGTGTTAACCGAACAACTAAAAACCTCTATTAAGAGCAAGTTCGGTAACCTGCGTGTTTGGAAAAAGTAACCGAACTAAACTTTCAGATGTGTTCGGTTACCTGTTCTTCACACAAGGTAACCGAACAAGCCCAAATCTACTTAAAAAATTTACATTTTTTTTGAAATTTTGGATCAATTCAACCAACATTATCTAAGTTTGAAGCATACCTGGGTACCAAAATACTGTTCCTCCGGTTGTGGTTGGTAAAATCCATGTTTTTCTTCTTCATCTTCTCTAACTTTACTTTCTCGATAATTCTACTTCTTTTAAAAAAAACTCATCTCCACAATCAAAAGACAGAACGATATTTTAATCTCTAACTTTACTTTCTCGATAATTCTACTTCTTTTAAAAAAAAAACTCATCTGATATTTTAATCTCACTAATTATCTTTAACGTAATCATTACACTAACTATTATTAACACTAACTAATAATCATTACCCAAAATTAATCAGGAGGATAATTTAGGTATTAATATAAATATCTAGATAAGGGGTGACCTGGATATATATTACCCAAGATATGCGCTGATTATTGTAATTCTTTTGGGCTACTTCTGCTTATTTATTCATTTTGAAAATAATTTTACCTTATTTTCTGAACAATTTTTTTGGGACCATGGTTTTTTGGAGGACCATGGTTTTATTAGGCCAACCTCCTTATACTTATAAGGGGTGTCCTAAAGTTAGACAATTACATATTTACCTTTTACTTTAATTTAATTTAAATTAAAACTAACCTAATAACTATATAAATCTAATCATATGCATCTAATTTAAATGAATCATTAACCAAAATCAAAAACAAAAACAGAGAACGCATGGGCATAAAAAAAAAAAGTTTTGAAAAAAAAAAAATCTTCTCTTCTTCTTCTATCTTTCCTTGATGTTACTCGTTCGATTGAAAAACTCATCACTTTTAATTCGTTTTTTATTGAGAAGACTGAGAAGAAATCATCAAAATATGGTTTAAATGGAAGTTACAGTGGCATGTTCGGTTAGGAATAGTTTTAAAAAAACTAGTTTGCTAAATGAACATTCTGAAACCAAGAACACGAAGAACATTCGGTTATCACGAATTAATCTTAACCAAACTCAGAGTTTGGTTGGTTCGCATATCAATATGTTGCTAACCGAACCCTTCTCTGAAAATCAATATGTTGAGTTCAGTTGGTTCGCAAAAGATTCTAAAACTATTTTCTAACCGGACTTTACCAATACTATAAAATATATATATATATATATCCAATGTAATCGAACTGTGTTATTTTTCCCACTATGTTGAGTTTTGATTTAAACGAACTTTTCCAACTATGTTCGGTTGGTTCGTAAAGAAGGCTAAAACTATTTTCTAACTTAACTTTTCCAACTTTGTTTGTTTGGTTTGCAAAGAAGGCTAAAACTATTTCCTAACCGAACTTTACCAATATTACAAAAAAAAAAAAAAAAAAAAAAAGTATACCCAATGTAACCGAACTGTGTTATTTTGCCCACTATGTTGAGTTTCAATTTAACCAAACTTGTCCCACTATGTTCGGTTTTTTCCCAAAAAACCTTGGCATACCGAACTCTTCACTAATTCCGTGTAGATCGGTTAGATATTGGTTGGTATGAAGTTTTCGAAACAACCGAACTTTGTACACTTGGTAAAATCTTAATCAACGCGAAGTTCGATTAGGTATAGGTTGCGAAACAACCGAACTTCTAGACCCTAAAGTTCGGCAACATTGCGGGCAAAACGAACATTACTTATAAATCCTATAAACAAAGTTCGGTAACCTGCGTGTTAACCGAACGACTAAAAACCTCCATTAAGAGCGAGTTTGGTAACCTGTGTGTTTGGAAAAAAGTAACTGAACTAAACTTTCAGGTATGTTTGGTTACCTGTTCTTCACACAAGGTAACCGAACAAGCCCAAATCTACTTAAAAAAATTACATTTTTTTGAAATTTTGGATCAATTCATCCAACATTATCTAAGTTTAAAGCATACCTGGGTACCCAAGTACTCTCCCTCCGGTTGTGGTTGGTAAAATCCATGTTTTTCTTCTTCAAATTCTCTAACTTTACTCTCTCGATAATTCTACTTCTTTAAAAAAAAAAAAACTCATCTGATATTTTAATCTCACTAATTATCTATAACTTCATCATTATACTAACTATTATTAACACTAACTAATAATCATTACGCAAAATTAATCAGGAGGAAAATTTAGGTGTTAATATAAATATCTAGATAAGGGGTGACCTAGATATATTTCTAATATCTTACCCAAAATAAAACATGGTCACCAAAAAAACATAATCCCAAAAAATGATTATTTATCCAGCGTCAAAAAAGAAAAATCAATAATTCCTAGTTGTACTAGGCTCTCAACGTACACAGCACACGAGCGACCCACACATTTAAGAGAACAAAATTCCGTTTATTACAGAAAAATCATTCATAATTCCCTCCAGCTCCAAGCCTAGTCGCCTAGAGCGATTTTTAACCCCTAAAAAGTTTCGCAGAGAAGAACTAAAAAGACCGATGGAGGAATCCTTGATATCAACGAGATCAAAAAGGAAAAACATGTAGAAGAGCCAATTCTAGTACATGATTATGTTAAAATCAGTGATGATGATGATGTGATTGAGTCGGTTAATAAAAGAAGGAAGCCTGCAGATTATGTGATTGAATATGGAACTGGTTGTTCTACATCTGGTACTACTTTGAATAAGAGGAGAAAAAGGTTGGTATTTGGGGATTTTGTTTGTAAGATTTGTTTGGTGGATAAGATGAAAGACGAGGCTTTCAACATTCAAGGATGCCAACATACTTTCTTCTCTGAATGTATGGTCAGGTAACAACCAAAACCATAATTGTTCTACTTAGTAAGTAAAATATTTCCTAATTTTACTCAATTTAAAATAAACTTAAGTTAAAATGTAATGTAATCGGTTGATTCTTAAAATTCAGGTTAAAAAATGAATTTGGGTGATTCTGGAAATTTAGGTTAAAATTAACTTAAGTTGGTATGACTTTCACTAATCATACCAATACATAAGTCAGGCCTGATGTGAATAGTTTTACCAAGAACGCAAGAAAGTCATGAGCGGTTATACTAATCACACATATTGGTTGTTCATAATATTTACAATGAAGAATAGCCCCAATAACGCCCGGCGATTTCCTTTTCGGTTCACAACACATATCATGAACTTACATCCTTAAAACACATGTAAAAACATTGTTTCCTAGGATGAAATCCTCACCTCATACACATACATAATCATAATAGCATTCATATGATTATGTTGATGTCTTATATATAAAGTTTAATGGTTAAGCAAGAAACTTCATATTGTATTCCTTAATACTATGTCTATCTAGAGTGTTCATGATTCCCAGTTTTATGTTTTCAATATGCGCAACTTGAAAGATACGTTAGGGAATGAAACATTTCAAGTCAAATATCACTAACCTCAAGTGGAAGGATGATGTTGTGGTTGTAGCCCCGTACTTCTTCACTTTTTCAAGTCTTCGCAATACTTGTAATGTCTCACCCTAATACTTTCAAGCTAACATATATGAAATTGACTCTAGTACATTTAAACGTTGATTGATCGAGGAAATGGTGCAGTGACTGTGAATGTTGAATGCCCATAATCCTTCTTTAGTGCTGACCCTCTTTCTTTGATTGAGTGGTCAAGCTGTCTAAAGTAGTTTTTTTTTTTTGATTCTTTGTCATGCTATGGCTTCTCATAAACGTTAAAAATTGTCTATGGCAGCTGGTATTTGATGTTTTCTAAGGTTCTCAGTCAGAATTACCTTTGGGGCATGGAAACCACTACTGGGTTAGTAGAAGATGTGCCAATACAATAAGCTTGAGTATTCGTATCATGTCATCCACATTGACCGGGCCAAGGTATCTGGGGTCTGGAAAATAAATAATGAGAATTAAACCAAATATTTATTTACTAGAACCAAAAATGGGTATGTTTGAAGGGGCAAAGATGCAATATGCATTTCGGTATTAGTGATTCAGTGTTAGTTTACGAAGGCATAATGAGCGATAACGAGATGCCTACGTAATCGATTTTTTTATAAAGAATTGGTGCTACAAGTTCCTAACTCGGATCCTAAGTAACTTTATTGTGTGAACATGGAGAAAAAAAAAATTATCGGTAAATAATTGGTGGTTATGAGTTTATTAAGTCAGAGCACGAAGCAAAAGATGGAGCCGAACTCCCAATAGCCACAACAAATGGGATGAAACATGGAGCAAAAGATGAAGGCGATAGAGATGTCATGAAAATGGGGAATATATCCATGTGTGTGCTTTCACGTCAATGAGTGTACACCTTGACGAAGACATGAAAAGTGGAACCGATGTTATGCACCTTCCGCTTGCAAAGATCATTATACCATACAATCGTTGATTTGCTCCCACAAACACCGAAGCAGAAAATATGCCTATAGCTTTGGGATTTCTAATCACTAATTTTAATCTTATCTTTAAGAAAGAAACAACAAATCATTTATCTCAATTGTTAAGAATATATTTAAAGAAGAAGAAGAATAGGAGAATTGGGTATATCAATTTCTTCTCCTTTTAAGGAGAAGAAAATGGTTAGAGCTCCTTGCAATGAAAATATGAGATTGAAAAGAGGTCCATGAGCTGCTGAAGAAGATCAAACTTTGATACCTTATATTCAGGAATCTGGTCATGAAAATTGGCATGCTCTTCCCAAACAAGCAGGTTACCGAATCCTCCAACCTTTGCTTCTATGATCATTGTTTTATTAATTATTATATGTAGCTTGAAAATTTAAGCATAAAATGGGTAAGTTTGTGCATAATTCAGAAATCTGTTTCTAAAAAATATATTTATTTTTTTAACTTAAGTTAGTGCACAATTACATTATTACACAAGTTTCTATTATTGAATATGTTGACCTGATGGTCTGTTGTATCAATGATATCTTACATTTTTGTTGTTTAACGAATAGAATCGTTTGTGAGACTCGGTTTGAAGAAATAATACTCAGTTGGAAATGTATTGTTGTGGCATGGGAGTCCCTAGATTTATCTTAGGGCACACTTCTTACATATTATCTTCTGCTTTTTGATATAAATAAGTTTCTCATAAATATCCTTAAAAGTAGAAACCAGACCAGTCTGCGTACATAATCTTCAAGTGACATTATAGTGGAGTAAACTCATTGCAATTTATACAGTATTTTGTAAGTCATTGATAGTATCACATAGGGGAAAAAAGAAGAAGCAAGGATTGAATTACTAAAAAAGGGGACTACCATTCAGATAGCTTATACGATGTGATACATTGATGTTTTGATTGACGAACGATATTTGGCGTTGAAAAATACTGATGATTTTTATGGATGATGTTAAAGAACAATGGGTTAGTAACCACGGGCAATGAAGTTTTCCACATTGCACGTATTTTTCAGTATTGAATTGCTTTGTATCTTTTTTTTTTACAGCAAGGAAATTTGATGGAGTGCAACACGGAAGAGATTAAGAACATACCTCTACTATTATTCGTATCTTATGATCAACGATAGACTCCAATATTGGATGGGCTTCTCTTAAATATAGCCCACACATTTATTAAGCACATCCCAAGAAGTTTAAGTTCAAATGAAAAGCCAAAAGTTAAAGTGAAAAACCGAACAAGTCTTAATTTTCTACTAACAATTCAACTTAAATCTTCTTTTTACTCAAAATTAAAATAAACCCTAACTTTTTTTTGTTGATCATACTTAAAATTAATTATCATTGTTCTTAGTATTCTCACAAATTAAACAATTATTGGGCCGACCGAGCGAAACGAGGGAGGACCTTTATATGGTCACTTTTTTGTAAATAGTAAGTGATCAACTGACACAAAAAGATTGAATTTGGTGTCCGTGATTGGTCTAATTCACTTGACACAATTATCTCTCCCTTTTAGTCCAATTACTATAACTCCTTATATATCCTATTTTTTAGGGGTATAATTTAAAAACAAACTTTAATATAACATATCTAAAAAACCGTGCCTTGGAATTTTACAAATTTTATCTCGTTGGAAAGCTAATAAAAAAACCTATCCAATGAGCACAAACAACAATATCAAATTTTGAGTTTTTACGAAAAATTCGGAGGTATTTATCATTTTAGGCACAATTTTAGAAAATTAAATGTATATTCATTATACAAACCACCATAAAGGATACATAATACTTTATGTAACCATATTTTGGTTTATGCATCAACTAATTTTCTGTTGCAACTAATAAAACGATGTACTCCCTCCGTTTCAAGAAAAGCGATACTTTCATTTTAGGCACAATTCTCGAAAATTAAATGCATAGCCATTATACAAACCACCACAAAGGATGCATAACACATCATGCAACCATATTTTGGTTTATGGATCGACTAATTTTCCGTTTCAGAAAAACCCTTCACATTCCATTTCAGGAAAAGTGATCCTTTCTCCCCGTTTCGGGAAAAAGTGATACTTTCACCCCGTTTTGGGAAAACGAGTTTGGAGTCCCTGCAAAAATTCCATTGCACGATCTTGGTCGTTTTAATTTGTTCAATATGAGCCTTATCTGCGTGACAGATGCATTGTGTAGGAGGACGGAAAGAGTCCTACTGATCCCAAAGGGTCTTCAGCTGAGTGAAATACTGAGCAACAATATTTTTTTCTTGCTTCAGATTCGAGATTGCTTGCTTGATGGCATACAGCTTGGTTGCATTCGATTCGGAAAAGCGACTCTTTAGATTCAACCACGTCTCATGTGCAGTGTCGAAAGACATGATGTTGCGACCAATATCTGGTTCACAAGAGTTGCATACCCATCTTCCAACAAGATCATCACAGCGCTCCCAATAAGGAATATCTGTTGAGATCGTTAGTTTGGTGATCGTACCATCTATATAACCTGTCTTGGCTTTAGCACTCAAAGCTTTGCGCATCCCTCGTACCCAAGTGCCATAGTTTTCACCTGAAAGAACTGGTTGATAAAGAACATTGGTAGAATTTTCAGCTGGATGTACATAGTAAGGACTATCTGGTTGAAGATGTGGGTTTTCATCAGCAACTCTTTTTCCTTTTTCCGAGGTTTCTGGAGTTTTGGATGATGGAGTGATATCACCGTATACCATTGTTGGAGAATTGGATGTTTGTAGGGTGTAGGATTTAACCTAGGATGTTCTTAGGGTTTCGGATCTAACCTAGCACGATGTTACCATAAAAGAATTTTGAAGACAGTGTATTTGTTTTCACAACTGAAGTGTTTGTTATTCCATTCAATGCTATATATAGTTACAATTACATTAAGTTTTACAATGAATCAGGATAATCAAAGACTAAGTAAGTTAATTAAGTAGACTACAAATCTGGAAGACTAAGACTTATTGTTGTAGTGTTATAGAATAGGAATACCAGAAGATATTGTTACATAGTAGAAGATATTGTTACATAGTTGGTGGTACGAATATACGACACATATATCTATTCTATTTATAAAGGGAAGACCCCTTACTGTAGCGTCAACAGTAAAGGAAGCTACACTTTTACAAAATCCAAAACTGCCCCTAATTTTGTTACACTATAAAAAAATCTCATCTAAATAAAATGGGGTTAAAAAGGTAAAAACGAAAAGAAAAGTCAGATTTCCAGAACTGCCCTTTGTCATCCGCACACAAATGATTTGTTATTGTAGATGCATTTTACTACCAACTACATCCAAAGGATAGAAAGCCTCTACTCAAGTTGAATGAAAGTAAACACTTAACAATGAACACAAGATATACGTGGTTCGGTATGATTACCTACGTCCACGGGGGTGAGGGTGAATCTTATTACTTCCAAGTGTTACAAAGGTGTTGCTCTTATTCGGATTTCCTTACAAAGATAAACTTACTTCTCCTTGGTGAAAACTCGAGTTTCTCTCCCTCTCTCCAAATTACAACCTCTCTTTCTTGAATACAAGTCACTCTATTTATAAGAGAAGTTTCATACAACCAAGTTAGGGTGTTGGTCATGTTACATCCATTTTGCAGTTCTGTACTCGGGCCGACGTATCTTGATTCCTCGCCCGTCTCTCGTCTGAGCCGACCTCTTCGGGTGTCCTCTTGACACGATGTGGCCTGTCATGTCTGTCGCCTTGGCGATGGGCCGATGCATCACTTATTTTCTTATCCTTTTGACCGTTGCACCTCGTTTGACCCACCCTGTCCCGTCTTGTCAGCTTTGTCAGAGGTCTGGGTCAAATCTTGTCTGACAGTTGCACGCCCGATCCACGTGGCACCTTAAATCTCGCGCCTGCTGGTCTTCACTCTATGCTTCGCGTCCCTTCGTTTTTAGGTGCGCCAAAGCTTGAGATGTTGCCACCTGGATCTGTGGATAACTTACACCTACAGTTATAAACAAAGGTGAGGGCACGTTAGTAATTTTCATTTTGGACCCCATGAACCCTTTTGGACAGGTGATTTAATCAAGAAATCGAAAAACCATTATTCATGGGCAGCAGCCAGTAGGTGAAGCTGGAAAAAATGGTATTCCAAAAATGCCCCCATATTATGTGCACCTAAAAAATGTGTTACAAATAAAAAGAAGGATACCATGGTAATTTGAGTATTTAAATTAAATAAAGAAGGGTATAATGGTATTTTAAACATATTTAAATTAAATAATAAAAACAATATGTCCCATGACCCGTCCCCATGACATGTGAGGCTGCAATTTTCATTTTTCATTTTTTCCCTATCTTTATTTATTTTAAAGACATAAGATAAATATATATAGGGGGTATTAATGTAAAACTGAATTTTTGACTTTTTTATTTTTTTACAATAGGTCACATGAGCCGTCTGCATGACCTGTGAAGCTGTAATTTCCATTTTCCATATTTGCCCTAGCTTTATTTCATTTTAATAATATAAATAGGAGGTATTAATGTAATTCGATATTTAAAGAATATTTTTCAGTTTTTTTTGTTTTTAACAGATTAAAATAAAAATAAAAATAAAATATTTGAGTTGTTCCACGCGGACCACGCCTAAAGGGAACTACCCTTACTGTTCCTGCTACAGTATTTGACGCTGCAATTTTAGATATTCCGAGTTTGCCCTTCATTTTATAACAGCATTAAATTTACCATCTAAATTGAATGAGCTAAAATGGTAAAACTGAAAAGAAAAAAAAGAAAAATTCGATGGAACACATAAGAGAAAGATTGGGTTTTGCTTCTCAAAAAAAAAAAACGAATGGGTCAGGTGCCCAAGGGTCACATGAAAGGACAAAAAGGAGAGCACGTGCGAAGCGCGTGCCGGCATGCTAGTCGTTAATAATGTGAATGTAATAATGTTTCAACTACTACATATGAGCATTGAAATAAATATGCTAGGAATCATCTACTTGTATCCTTTATTTAATCCTCATTTAACATCTCTCTTTATATATAGCCTGAGACTTTAATAACTAGGTAGGAGTATGAAACTAAAAATGTAAGGTCATGAGCTGGTTTTTCTCGTAATAGCTGATAAACGGAGTCAATACTTCTGAGGAGTTTGCAGTAAAAAAGAAAGTTAACTTTTTTCTTCTTTAGGGATATTTTGAGTAAAAGAGACAGGGACTAGACACAGTCCTCTTTCTGCCAGGCCATTGCTAGTCATTTCTCCCATACCAACCTGATTTACAAATAGTAAATATTTATGATTATGAAACAAACAGAATTCATGAAGCGTTAAATGTAATACACATTTATTAGTAAATTGAATGACTAATCTACTAACTTACTTGATTACTTACCCGCAGATCATGTTTATGGTAATAATGGAGAAAAGCATCGGGTTGGAAGTAAGGATTAGTGAGCATCTCAATTTGATTATAAAGCATTTTGATATGATCGGCAGTGTCCTTAAGTACCGAAGCAGTGTCAGTCTGCATAATCAATAATATTAGCACAATTCATGGTTAATTTAATTTTGATCATTTGAAAAGATTAATGATATATAAGATGAGTCCAGTTTCGTAAATGAGTAATAATTTACCTTTCCAAATGGTGACACCAACTTTTGAAGTGTTATTATTCTATCTCCTATCTTTTGACTCCTTTTCGGCCGAATTTGCTACAAATAATGAAATGCTTAAAAAAAATAATTAGAGTGAAATGCTTAAAAAAAAAAACTTATGTTCCAAATAATGAAGTTATACATACGTTTTCTGCTTGTGTGCCTTTGAACTGCTGTTGTTTAGCCTCCTTGGCTTTTTCTAGTTCCAATAACCATTTTTCTTGTGCCTTGGGTTGTTTTCCTCGAGTTGGTTCCGACATTCTTTTGTCAACAAAATATTGGCTTTGTGGGTGTCTGTTGTCTTCTTTGCTAGCAATAGGCACAACATTCTTCATTCTCTTAATGGACCCTTCAACAGTTGCAGAACCAATGTCACTTTTAACTATAGTCCGTTTTCTATCATTATCCTGAAAGAAATTCATAGCTGGATTATTAGTTTACCGGTAAGTGCTAACGAAGCCACAAATTAAAGGAAGACTATTCTAATTTGATTGGTAATCTTGAATTGTCGCAGTAACTTACAAGTGAATTTCTATGAGCTGAGAATAGGTTTTGAGCATATAGTTGCTCAACAGTAGCATCGCGGTACATTGCAGTAGTAGTACTTGCAATGATATTACTAACAGATGCATCCGAAATTGGGTGCAACCCTACAAGTGCATTTTCAGTCGTTATAAAGAAGAAGAAAAAGTGTGAAATGAAAATGAAAATCATTTAAGAAAGTGGTTTAGAGAACCTGGGAGAGTAAGGTAGTTAAGAGGTGAAGGTGTCTCAATGGCTGATAATGGAGAAAAGCTTCCAAGGACTTGATTATTACTGAGCTGAGACTCATAAAAGAAATTGTACTCACAAACACTTCTGCAAATGAAACAAGAAAGATATTTAGAAAATTCAAAAACAAATTTTAATTAATAGATAATTCGTGATTGCCACCAGAAGTTAACCATACATATTCTGCTCTTGTAAATAGCTGGAATTGTGATTTGGCATTGTTGAATATAGTGAGATATCCGAGTTGAGCATTTGATCATCATTGTTGCCTGTCACACAAAAAATATCCATTATTGAGTGATTAAATCCATTATTGATCATCATTGAACAATTTTTCGATGATGATGATAAAAAGGGCTAATCGTACCAACATAGAGGGTTGGATATACAGTATTCCTCATCCTTCAATTAAACTTGTGAAGTACTTTTCTGGTGCCAACACCTGAAAACAGAATCTAACTCCACGGAGCAGAAGTGAATACCGGCCGGAATTCCAAGATTTGTCAGCCGATCTCATGCACCTACGTTAAACAACATTGTCGTTACAATACAACCAAGTCCTTGGAACAAGAAATATTCAGAAACAAAATTAAGCATGGAAGAAAGCCAGAGATATCATTCAACATTTTACTAAAACCACCTAAAAAAGTAGTGAACTCACCTCTGTTACTGCCGCCGGAGAGAAGAGTATTCGCTTCAAACAAATTCTCAGAGAATGGGGTAAAGAAAATGAACAACTAAGGAGCCCTCTATATACAAAAGAGTATTTCTCAAAAGAGATTATATCTCTACGTTTAAGCTTTCATTTTGTTCTACCAGTTAAGGCATAGAATTCATTAATTATTCTTGCATTACGTGGAACCTTCACTTTCAAGGACTTTCCTGTTTGTAGGAAACTTGAGCTGACAGAATAATGTGCAGTTGTAGAGAAAAGATGGTGATTAAGGAAAGCTTAATAAAACCATCTACACAATTTTTTGAAAAAAAAAAAAAAGTAGAATTCAGTTTCAATAATTTAGGTTAAATGAGGAGTATTGTTTTCTTTCGCTTTCATTTTATTAAATAAATATAGATGGTTAAAAGGCATTAACTTTGTCTTTGTATTTGTCTTAAAACTCCTGGTAAGAGTTTAAAAATACACTAGAATGCGCGTAATTATGCTACCAACATCGCGCTTGTTTGTCATCGCCACCGGAAATTCACGGAGACGACTATCAACGATACTCACAGCTGAGATACAACAGCCTCGGAGAAAAAGATCTGAAAGTGCTAACAACTTTATAGGTTTGTGGCTTTGTCTTGTACTAGTAAATGAAATTAGAGAGCCTTTAAGAGTGCCAGCTAAAGCCTTTCATTTGAGGAAACATGCAGTTGAAATTTAAATGGGTGGATAACCTAAAGTTAAAGAACTAATCTATAATTAGGTCTCAATTATCTGGGCATAACTTACCCAGCAGGAGTTCTAGACCTTCACACTTTGTTTTCTTACATAATAAATGTTGTCAGAAAAATCTTAACCTCCCTGATTTACACCTGCGGTCGGAGTCTTCTGCGAAAATTTCCAGGTAGTCTGACAAATCCAACAGAACCAACAAGAGACCAACAAAATTAAAAGCCGATGAAGTACGAGGTCAGTCATATGACTTCAAATTCTGGTGGCACCTACAGGTTATCCTGGTATCTGAGGACCGTCAGTATTGCCAGACATCCGTGGGTTATTCAAATAATATAAACCAATTAATAAAGTCAAAGACGCTATCGTTAACTTGACACAGCATAGACTAGAGACTTCATACCTGAAGCCTATTCAATACAAAGCAAATGCATTTACTAACTAAAAGTTCAAAATTCATTGTTCTTGTTCAATGACTAACCCAAAAATGACCAGGCATTGACAAATAAGTCTGTCAGATTTTCTTTTTAAGAAAATCCGTTCCTTCCTAAACACGCTGCATATGTTAATCCCATTCAGCATGCAGCCCTGTACATGACGTACTTGTCCATCGAAGGACTTGTCGATTTCAAACAGCTGGTGAGATCCGAGTTCATCACGGCACGTTTAAGTCATTGATATGGCAAATACTAATGATATTTATCACAGAAACTCACGCATTGCGTATATTGTAGATAAAAAAAAATACACTTAGAAGCAAAAGAACAAAATAAAAAGGCAAAATTGTGCATGAAGTGTTCCAAAAACACAACCAAAATCTAAAAGTTTCAACTTAATTAATGACAATGTTTTTGCAGTCACATCATGGTAAGTAACGCATTTGGACGAAAGTCAAAGTTGAAATTATTACATAACTGACTGGTACCAGAGAGAAGTTGCAGAAGTTCTCAGTTGATCAACCCTATGTTTAAAGAAGTAGGATTGATAAACGAGAACCGCTTCCCTTCTTCCCACACGTTTGCTCACAACTTCTACCCGATTGCAAATCCTGCCAAAGTTTGATTGGAGAAAACAGATTGGCAAAATCAGAGGATGGTAAAAAGCAAAAAGTGATTACCGAACTAGATAAAACATACGAGGACAAAAATACAATCTTAGGTAGGCTGTAGGCAGATTCTTACAACCTGAACTAAAAAATAAAAAAGTATTTGTTTGCTGCCAAAACATGCAAATTCAAGATAACTGCACCTTCTTGCAAGAATAAAAACTCACCGCTCACAAAGTAGAACCTTGAACCTGAGCGCGACGCAGGATTCCCGCAGGACTGAGTTCTTTTCTGCAGGATTTGAGATGAAACTTATCACAATGGTAAACTAAAATGGCAAAAATGATTATGCAGTTAAAGAGGCACAAATTCTCCTCCCAAGCACTGCGGAGAAACAACTTGTCATCCATCACTTACAAATTTTCTTTTATGAGGCTTACAATAATCAATGATCGTAAAGCAGTACATGTGTCATTCACGATTAGGTGAAAATCAACCACCTAAGAGATGGTCATAAGATGTTTTTGGTCTTTTGTTTTGTTCATAGGTGGGGAGAAAAAATTTGAAGGAACAAAATACTGAACAGAACATCAGTCCATGAGGAAACCAAATAATGAGCAATCAAACAAAAAGGTGTACTTCTTCAATTTGTCAATAAGCGAACTGGCTTATTACAGAAACTAGAAAACCACAAAAGTCTAAAAACCATGAAAACATCCTGATATAGAACCAAATGAAGCACAATTAACGATAAACCAAACAACAGTATCTCAATCCGTGATGAATAAACATGAATAATAAACTACTTCAAAATGGAAAAAAACAACAACCCGCAACTCAAACTTTAACACTCATTAGCTACCTTAAAAGTACAACTGGCAACGAGCACCTTCCAGTATACAACTACAACATAATTGACGTGCAATTTCCTACCAAGCTAAGTGGAAGCGCATTCTTTTTAACTGTCCAACATTCCTTGAAATGCCTGTTAGTAATAAGCTTTTGATTACTTCTTAAATTGCTGTAGTGACGAATTTCTAAGTCAGTTGCAACATCTCTAATTATAATATGAGTTAACTCCTTCAAATTTGTTGGGAAAAGGGGAACGGTTTTGTTGGTTGCACTCAGAAATTGACAACACAGTAAAAGCATAGTCCTTTCACCATTTATCACGCAAACCTTAATTTTACGTCTAGGGAGTCACATAAATGGACAAGGGGCTAGCTAGTGCAATTTATCCTACTTATGATATACAGAGTTTAGAAGTAATTTCTTCTCCAATAGCCAATATGTTATGGCGTCTCTCTGTACAATCTTACTGTCATTGAATCTATAATTGAGTACTGACCTATATCTAATGTAAATGCAAGTTTACCAATCTTCACTCAAATAATAATATAGGTAGGTTTCCAGACAGAAAAATAAACAACCAATTAGAGTGACGCCTAATCAGTCAACTACACAAATTGTTGTGAACTCATAAAACCTACCCAAGTTTCAATTACAAGATTTCCCCTTCCATAACCACAGGTTACCATAACAGTGAACTCAACTGCACAACAATAACTTTTCATCTAATGATGCCACATTTGATTCGTTTACCATGTGACAGAAATATAAGTCTAATAATTGAGAAAGTAAACACGAAACATTCATTTTGCAAATCTTAAATCTCCTGAACAATCAAACATATTCATCAATTGCAAACACCCATTACACAATAGCTACCATCAGAATTCGATTCACATCCACATTGAAATCCCAAAAATGATAACAGTACAAGGAAATGAAAATTATTACCTCGGCGAACCCGCATTCATACCATTCCGATGAAGAATTCTACAACCCGTAGTCGAATCTCCACCATCAATCAATTCTCTAAGCCCCAAATTCCCCACCTTTTCCTCCTCCTCTTCCTCCTCCTCCTCCTCTTCTTCCACCTCCACTTCCTCTTTCTTCTTCTTCAATCCTCTAAGAATCTCCGCTGCCGCCGAAGAACCCGAAATCTTAGGTCTTTCAAAGTAATTCCCATAAATATACTCAGGTGTATACCCATTCTCCTCATCAAACAACATAATATGACCATGCCATTCCCAAACTCTGTAATCAGAATCAGTCTCTTGATGATACCCAACACAAATATGATGTTCACCAACAGTAACAGCTTGACCTGAATTAGGTTTCAAGGTCTCACCTTTACCACTCAAAATCACCTTAATTATGTCCTTTTCTAATTTCGATTCTTCTTTTGATAACTGGGTTTTTGATTCATCATCTTCTCCATCTGAATCGATTTCAGCGTTGAGTAAGAAATCTTCTAAGCTTTGATTTAGGAATGAATTTGAGTTGGGTGAGTTGTTGCTGGGTGGGCGAAGTTGGAGTCTTCCCATTAGGCTTTGGAGGAGTAATGAATCGAAATTGGAATTGGTTCCATTGAAAGAACTCATTTTTAGATTCTGGGGTTTGGAAATAAGTCTCTGGGGGTTTGATTTTGAGATCAGAAATGATTGATGATGAAGAATTGATATTTAAGGGTTTTTTCAGGGTTTTAGAAGCGATGGAATTTAGAAAGAGATAACTAAGAAGTTTATCACTGACTTTTTCTAGGTAGTGTTTGTTTTACACAAAAACTCTTCTGAGTCAGATTACTCTAACTAACAATCAACTGAGTCAGACTGCTTTGACAAAAGAAGGCTCAAAGCTCTCTGTATGGTTCCCAGAACCAGTGTACACCATCCATCCCTATTATTTGTAACGGTTTTTCCGGGAAATTCTTTAAGCTCATTAGGGGAATTAGACATGGAGATCCGATATCTCCTTACCTCTTTCTCCTATGTATGTATGGAAGGTCTAACAAGGCTATTAAGGCATAAAGAGGTAGAAGTACAAATTCAAGGAATTAAAGTAGCTCAAAACAGTATCCTGTCACCCATCCACTTTTTTCCGATGACTACATCATTTTTTCTAAAGCTTTTCTTAGTGTTGCTCAAAATGTTCTTCACATCATCAATAATAAAAATTCTTAAGTTTCAGAAAATTAATATTACTGGCATTTATTGAGGTACGCCTCTTTTTAAAAGATCATCCAAAATCAAAACCTTTGATTCAATAATAGCTAGATTTAGAAGTAGATTGCAGAATTGACGGGGGAGATATCTCAACCAAGCATCCAGAATTGTGATAGTTAAGAGAATTCTTGAATCTTTACCCATTTACCAGATGGGCTGTTATAAGATTCTGAAAAACATTACCAACCAACTCATTTCCCTACAAAGGAATTTCTAGTGGGGGAAGAAGGATGGTAAAAAATGTTATTTTTTAAAAGCTTGGCCAGACCTTAGCATTCCAATATCTCTAAGAGGATTAGGATTTAGGGACATAGAAGAAAACAATCTAGCGCAACTAGGAAGACTCGCCTTGAATCTTCTAGATAACCCGGATTCAGTCTGGGCTAAAAATATGAAATCCAGTCACTATAGTAAGTGTAGACATCCCGTTGACCCAAACGTCCGCACCACATGGCCTTGGATTTGGTCTTGCATACTACATGGGCTCGAGATTATTAAACCTCACTGCATATGGGAAATAGGCAATGGCCAAACTATCCACATAAAGGAGGACCAGTGGTACCCATGAACTCTAGAATTTAGGAATACGCAGCTGCCAGATAACATTTATCTAGTAAGTCACCTGATTGATGTAGAAAATAAGTCATAAAATATGGATATTCTCAACTCATTGTTTGAACTGAGTATTGTCCAAACTATTTGTCACATTCCTTTTCGTCTTAACAGGAATGATACAGTCAAGTGGAAATTGAAACCAAGTTGGAAGTTTACAACAACCTCTCTATCATAGTATTAAATTTTTTGATAATATTACCATCTCTCCTTGGGATAAAATATGGAGTATGGAAACAACCCCAAAAGTAGCGTTATTCATATTCAAATGCATGCATAATATGGTCCCTATATATAACTGATAAACTTTCTAAGTATGTTGATATGCCAAACACACGCTCTTTCTGCAATCAACCAAATGAAACTCTGAAACACATTTTTCTGGAATGTCCCTTTGCTAGAAGTGTTTGGTTTTCTTCTTCTGCAAATCCTTTGAGCTTGGTATTCCTAACTTGTCTTTGCAGTAATAGTTTTTAGCTGGAGTTCCAATCTAGTTGGTTGGAATAGTAATTTGGTTCCCTGGAATGCTTTCTGTGCGGAGGTGATTTGGCATATTTGGTTAGCAAGATGTGATAAAGTCTTTAGAGGAATTAACCTAAACCCTCAACATACATTTGCTAGAGCCAAATAGTTCTGGATAGAGAATGCGTAGGCTCATCGAAGAAAAAGGCACAGTCCATAATTGCATTCGGCACCAACTCAAACAAAGAATTTGTAGTGCCCAAAAGCAGTTGGATTGGCAAGCAAAAGCCATATGGGAAGACAGAATATATAATTTTTTGAATGCATCTTTCTTTTCAGGACTCTTTATTTATTCTTCAACTAGTAAAATAGCAAACGGTTGCATTAGCTAATGCAACAACTACCCGTAAATACATGAGTTATCCTCCAATTTGTATTTTTCATCTTTTAGATCAGGATAGATTGGGTACCTATGCTCAAGTCTATGAACAACAAGTTTTTTTTAAAAAAAATTTAATATAAGTTTTTATTATAAAAAAAACAATGAACCAAATTCAATATGTCAGATAAAATAATTTATCGTGACCAAAAGTCTGCTTGTCACCCAATCCTACCCGGTTCTTATTTTACAAAAAACTTTTTATAGTCTGGTTTATCTGGGTTAACTGACGAGTTGTTTTTTTTTCTTGGCTCAACTAATTCGGCCTGGTATAATTCATATGAATTTTACTCATTGTCATAATCCGACTCATTATATCTAATTCATAAATAACAAAATAGTAGAGTTATATAAAAAATAATTATTCTGATCGGATGTATGGATCGAGTTTTGTATGCTCTTCTTTGAGCTAATGTTGTATTTTTTTCACCCTAAGTGACTCTCTCTTTTAATATATTTTGTCATTTTTTGTTAAAAAAAGATGTATGAAACGAATCAAATATCGAGTCAAACTTCATATTAAGATCGTGAGTCAAATCCAAACAAATATGGTGTGAGTCAGCTTCACCTGAAAAAATATAAGGCTTCAAATCTCCATGTAATCCACAATATGTGATTACAACCTAATATCTTCCCTAGAAACCCAAACTCCAATATGTTGATAAAAATACGCATGTAATTAAATGTCTAGCGAGCACTTGTTAGAGCACTGCTCGGTCTAACTCGCAAGTGTTTCTATCTCAAGCTTGTTTGTAAATGTTAGTGATCAAAACTATAAGTCTTGATTTCTAGTCTACTTTAGTGATGTCTCGGACTAGGATAGATTGTGTAGTTGAGCATTAAACTTCACGGAGTTCATCTATTGAAGACGAAGAACTAATAAGGCTAGCTTGTGGAACTTCATCAACAAAAGGTATGTGGAGACTAAATCCCATCTATCACTTGGAAAGTCTATTTCTACTCTATCTCCTATATTGAGACAAAAGTCGTATTAATATAGTTTTTGATTATGCACATTTGAGATTTCAAGCTGAGTTTAACTCTCTTACATATTTATCGAAATATGTGTTGGTAAGATTTCACTTCAACCAAGTTCATCTTATATTCTTGACGAAAGTCAAAAGATGATAATGTGAAAATCGCCGAGTAACATCTTACATGGTTTGTGTGATACAATCATTTGGTGTAGACTTGGAATGTTCGTTACGATTATTTTAATAACTTGAAAATTGCTTTGATGCTAATAGTGTGTGAAAATGGTTATTGTCACCATCTAAGAAAGTTCCAATGATTGAAATAAGAGTTTAGAACACTTAACCAACATTGGATTATAAATATGTTGTGCACTCTTGCATATGTGTGATCCATGTCCGGGAACCATAGTATGCATACCCGTATTCGTACCTGTTGGATTGAGAACTCTGAGTGTACATACCCGTAAGCATACTGGCATAGGTTTGTGACCGGAATTTTTGGCTGGGTTTGGAGGTATGCGTACCCGTTCGCATACTGGCGAAAACCAAACTTGGTCCGGCTATTTCAAGTATGCGTACCCGTTTGCATACTTGAATGGTTAAAGTTCTAAAATCGGTTTTGTTATGAACAAATACATTTATATAATAAGGAATGCATTCTTTGCAAACCGTGGCTATAATATTCATGAATTAATTCAAGTGAATCAAACCAATTTTGCTTCAATTGTGTTCTTGTATACTTATATGAGAATATAACAATTGAACAACTCTTTAACTAGTTTCATTTGAGTCATTTGAACTAGTTATGGTTAAGATGAATAAAGTTGATATGAGAGTATTCATATAGCTAACCTCGGTTAACTACTGTTGAAACAACATGGTGTACACGTTTAGGTACGGTTACTTAAACCTAAATGAGTGTACATTTTATTTGTGTATAACAAGCTAAGTTCGATCTAACCTTTGAAAGATATTAGCTTGAATCTAATCAGGATTTCATCTAACGGTGAATATTGAATGCTTTGTTACCAAGGTAACTTAGATTGCAAACCCTGATTTAAAAACTATATAACGAAGAACTCTACTAACTGGGAAACCTAATCCCCACACGTCATGTGTGATACTAGTTGCATACGCTAGAATCGATTCTCCTTTAACCTTAGGTTTTTCAAGAAACTCTATAGGTTAATGACTTAAAGACTTCATTGGGATTGAGAAGCCAGACCAAACTATCTTCTTTGTAGTTGCGTGTTCTGATCTTACTTTTACTATCGTGATAGAGTATTATCTTTGCTAAGATTTGCTTGAGATTTATCTCCGATATGTAAGATTAAAAGTAGTCACAAACATCTTCGTCTCATCGTTTGTGATTCCACAATATCTTGTTTCGCTACCATACGATTAAGATTATTGTGAGGTGCTTGATAATACTGGGTTGTTCTTCGGGAATATAAGTTTGGTATATCAATTGGTTCTTGTTCACCTTGATTTATCAAAAAACAAAACAAAACTCGTAGGTATTTCTGTGGGAGACATATTTATCTATTCCAATAGACTTTTCTGTGTGAGACATATTTGTTTATCAAGTTTTTGACTTTGGGTCGTAGTAACTCTTGGTTGTGGGTGAGATCATCTAAGGGAATCAAGTGCGTAGTATCTTGCTGGGATCAGAGACGTAAGGAGCACGACTATACCTTGAATCAGTATGAGATTCATCAGGGTTCAACTACATTCCAGTCCTAAGTTCATTGATAGTAGGCTAGTGTATGTAGCGGCTTAATATAATGTGGTTTTCAAAATTAAACTAGGTCCCAGGGTTTTTCTGCACTTGTTGTTTCCTCGTTAACAAAACTTCTGGTGTCTGTGTTATTTCTTTTCCGCATTATATTTTGTTATATAATTCAAATATCACAGGTTGTGCATTGAATCGATCAATTGGGAAATCAAACCTTTGGTTGTTGATTGATATTGATTGATCCTTGAACATTGCTCTTTGGTACCGTTCAAGTTATTTCTCTTATATTCAATCGGGCTTGCAAATTCCTATTTGCTGATTGCAGATTGAATCGAGATATAGAGATATAAAACTCTTTGATATACTTTTCTCTAGATTGAGACTGATCTGATGATCTTGGCAAACAATTTAAGATTCTCTTGAAAGTATATGTGAGTTTATTTATTCTTGAAAGTATATGAGTATTTGATTTTTTGTCTTTTTTTCAATTGGTATAAAAACATTTAAGACCTCTTTGGTTTGTGTTTGTAGCTATCTGAAATGATTTTGAAAAACAATAGAAATGGATAAACTCAACTTCGAGCGTGTTCTAGAAACCATCGATATGGTTGAGAATCCTAATTTAATTTTTTTTTATCAATAATCTTTGTCTTGAAAAACATCGATTGATAAGGAAAATTGATGGACTTTGTTGCGAGATCTATATAGAAAAATATGTGCTTCGAGAATATTCTAAAGAGGTTGTTGATCTCCAAAAAAAGTTGGATGAACAAATCCGGATCAACTATGATCTTGTTGCAGAAATCTCAAAACTTAAGGATTTGAAATATGTAAAGATTCTACATCTAAGATGAGGGATAGAGATATAAAACTCTTTGATATACTTTTCTCTAGATTGAGACTGACTGTCTAGTTGATTATTCTCTTGAAATTATATGTGAGCTTGTCTATTCAGATTGCCAAACAAAATATTTTGGGTGTGGTTATTAGAGCCCAGTTTTTTCAATTGGTATCAGAGAAGGCAAACACATTTAAGACCTTACTGGTTTGTGTTTGTAGCTATCTGAGTATGTATGATTTTGTCTCTAAAAACGCTTCACCAGAAATGAATAAACTCAACTTCGAGCGTGTTCTAGAAACCATCGATATGGTTGAGAATCCTAATTTAAATTTTTTTTATCAATAATCTTTGTCTTGAAAAACATCGATTAATAAGGAAAATTGATGGACTTTGTTGCGAGATCTATATAGAAAAATATGTGCATCGATAATGTTCTGAAGAGGTTGTTGATCTCCAAAAAAAGTTGGATGAACAAATCCGGATCAACTATGATCTTGTTGCAGAAATCGCAAAACTTAAGGATTTGAAATCTGTAAAGATTCTACATCTAAGACGAGGGGACAACTTCAAAATATTTGTAATTTTGGTTATTATCTATCGCAAGTAGAATTAAGAAACATTGATGAAGCTCCTAGCAATCCATTTTGGGTGAATGCAATGCATGAAGAGTTAAATCAGTTCCAAAGACAATATGTATGGAAGCTCGTCCCCCCCCCCTTGTTTTCTTAAGGTTATGCTATTTCAAATGGACATTAAATATGCTTTCCTAAATGGAAATTTAAAGGAAGAGGTATATGTCGCTCAACCTTAGGTATTCGAAAACCCTGATTTCCCATATCATGTCCTTAAGCTAAATAAGGCATTATATGGGTTAAAATAAGCACCACACGCCTGGTTCGAAAAACTGACTACTTCCCTTCTTAGAAAAGGTTTTTCGAGAGGTGGAGCTGATAAAAAGTTGTTTACCAAATGGAGTGGAAAATATGTTGTTATTGCTCAAATCTATGTAGATGATATCATCTATGGATCAACAACTGAGAAACTTGCAAAAGATTTTCAAGTCTCTCTTGGCAAAGGACTTTGAAATGAGCAATGTTGGTGAATTAAAATTCTTTTGGGTTTACAAATTCAATAACACAAGGATGGAATTTACTTATCTCAAGAAAAATATGAAAGAGATCTTGTCACAAGATTCAGTCTTGATAAGTCAACTCCAAAATTGATTCTTATGCCTACCACGGGTAAACTACATAGAGATGAGAAAGGTGTAAATGTGGATCAAAAACTCTTTCGATCTATCATTGGAAGCCTTTTATATCTTACAACCATTAGACCTGATATTGCTTTTAGTGTTGGTTGTTGTGCTAGGTTTCAGTAAAATCCAAAGGAATCTCATCTTGCATCTGCAAAAAGGATCATACGATACATCAATAACACCGTCGGGTATGGTATATCTTATACTTTTGATACTAACACTGATCTTTCCGCCTATTCAAATACTGATTGGGAAGGATGTGTGGAAGACAAAAAAAAGTACATCAGGGGGATTCTACTATATAGGATTGAATCTTGTGGCTTAGCATAACAAGAAATAAAATTCACAATCCCTGTCTACATGTGAAGCAGTATATATTGATGCAGACTCATGTTGTACTCAACTTCTCTAGATGAAACAAATGCTTGCCGATTATGGAATTGATACTGGAATAATAAAGATCTTTTGTGATAACTCCAGAGCGATTCGATTCATTGAGAATCCCGTTGAGAACTCAAGAACTAAGCACATTGATATAAGGTACCATTTTATTCGAGATCTTTCTGAAAATGGTATCATAAATATGGAATTTATGCCTTCCGAACAACAATTGGCTGATATTCTCACCAAATCATTAGATACTTCTACATTTCAACACTTAGGCAATCTATTGGTGTTGTTTTGGTTCATTAGTTATTCTTACCCCTGCACCTATCTCTATCTGTTGGGCAATTGAGTTTGGAATTCATGCTTAAGTGTTACTTCAATTCTGTGTTTGTTTCTAGTAGTTGAAATTTTGTTAAGTATATAGTGTTGTCCAAATAAATCCTTATTTTCTTGTAAAAGTAAGGTCGCTCTTGTTGTTCTTTCGGGAATGACATTTAATAGGGGAGAGTTCTTAATTGAACTTGTGCTTAATTGCCAAATATTTATGGGGAGTGCGGCTGTGAAATATTGTAGGGGTTATCTTGCATCTTTATAAACTCCTTGATGAATACACTAAGTTTTGACTATGTGAAATCATCAAAACAAGTTGGTTTGTTGTTCTCTTTTGGTGATGAAGTATCTCTTTGAAAATTTCATGAGGATCCCACTAGTTTTCGCACCTTTTCCAATTTATATTGACGAAAAGGGGGAGAATTAATGTGTAGTTCACATTAAAAATACATATGGTTAATGGATCATTATGTAAGCGGGAGTGTTTTTCATGTTGAGATGAAGTATTGACTAAGGGGGAGTGATACATATTGTCATAGTATTGTTGTCAGAGTTGTGATGCAATTGGACTTTGATGCTTTATTATGATACTATGACAATGTATAACAATGATTGAGAGAAACTGTTTTCTCATTGTTATAGCTACGGATCTTCAACAATAATGATGCGGAGTTGAAAACATTTGGAATCATTGGAGTACTTGAAAGTGACGAATATTTCGAGTAATGTTGAAGAACCAAGGAGATCAAGCATTTGGATGAGAAGCTACAAAATTTATTTATTTTGTAATACATATGTATTGATAGTTTTGTCACCAAAATTGACAAATGGGGAGATTGTTAGAGCACTGCTCGGTCGAACTCGTAATTATTGCTATCTCAAGCTTGTTTGTCAATGTTAGTGATCAAAACTATAAGTCTTTATTTCTAGTCTACTTATAGTGATGTCTCAGACTAGGATAGATTGTGTAGTTGAGAATTAGACTTCACGGCGATCATCAATTGAAGACGAAGAACTACTAAGGCGATCTTGTGAAACTTCATCAGCAAAAGGTATGTGGAGACTAAAACTCATCTATCACTTGGAAAGTCTATTTCTACTATATCTCCTATATTGAGACAAAAGTCGTATTACTATAGTTTTCGACTATGCACATTTGAGATTTCGAGCTGAGTTTAACTCGCTTACATATTTCTCGAAATATGTGTTGGTAAGCTTTCGCTTCAACCAAGTTCATCTTATATTCTTGACGAAAGTCAAAAGATGATCATGTGAAAAACGCTGAGTAACATCTTACATGGTTTGTGTGATACAATCATTTGGTGCATACTTGGAATGTTTCGTTATGATTATTTCAATAACTTGAAAATTGCTTTGATGCTAATAGTGTGTGAAAACGGCTATTGTCATCCTCTAAGAAAATTTCAATGATTGAAATAAGAGTTTATAACACTTAACCAACATTGGATTATAAACATGTTGTGCACTCTTGCATATGTATGATCCATGTCCGGGAACCATAGTATGAATACCCGTATGCGTACCTGTTGGTTTGAGAAGTCCAGGAACCTAAGTGTGCGTACCCGTACGCATACTGGCATAAATACAAAGCAGTTGCGAATTATTTATTATTAGTTGTGAATTCTGGACTAGGTCAACGGAGACTGACCCCAAAAAGTCGCGGTAAAAATTTAACAACAGTTCACAGCTGTAGCTAATTTTTTGTTGTTGCAAAAAAAATAAAGTAGGACTTTGTTGACCTGGTCAGAAGATAGACACCCCTCCCCCAATTCTATTTTATCCAGCAACTACCCATAACCCTGTGATTCAATCCATCAATAATTCATATTCTGCAACACTTATATTGATATGTTCAATGATACATAAGAACTACATTTAAAAAAATTACAAAAGAAGAAAAGGAAACAACTATATGTTCATCTACACATGGTTGTATACATATGAGTTTCTCTAGATTTCTATAAGATCTCAATTATTTTCGTTTTCAGAAGTAATACACATTTCTTCTATGCGACAAGTTAAATTTCAATAAGAAACTGTAACCTAAAACAAACACCTGATATCAATGCTTTGCACATGTTGAACTCCATTGTTTTACGCGACAATCCCTGCAACACAAATGCAAACAATATTATTAGATATGAAAAATGCACAATCCCTGCGACTGATAAGAGACAGAATCAAAATCTGGTTCAAAGTGTACCAATTCAAATCAATTTCAACAACAGGAAAAAATAACAACAAAAATCATCGTTCAAAACATGTCACGAATTTTGTTGGTTAACTCAAGAATATATAATAAGATTTCTTCTAAGTTCCATAGGGGTATTTTCACAATTTCCATTGATATGATGAACCACAGAATGCTTAGAAATTGGATATGATGAACCAACTTCATCTGCCATTGATGCGATCTAACTTTCTTTGAAACTACAAACTTCAATTGTAGTGGTAGATAATGAAGGCAAACTAATTGGAGAGATTTCTCCATTTACTGTAGCTAGATGTGGAGAAACGGTATCAGCTGCAATTATCTCAGGTGATCTAATGGATTATATTGACTGTGGTAGGATTTGTTGTGAATTTTTGTAAGCTACACATGCTCTATCTATACAGCCTAAGAACCTAATTCATAGAACATAACCTAATGCATATCACAAATATATGTATACTACGCATGATTTTCCAGTTCTATTATATTAAGTAACATGAGGATTTAAGATGATTAGAAGAAAAAGATGTTCTATCTTACCATGTTGTTTCCTTGAAGATTTTTCACAAATTCAGCTTGAAGACTTGGTATATATTTAACACAAACAAACCAACAGCAGCAGCCACCAATACTAATTTAGCAAACATATGATACAGGTTTAGAACCTAAAACTGAACAATCATCGCACCACATTCCTATCACAAGGGTGTCAGTGATTTCTTACAAAGTACACAACATCCTTGCAATGTCGGTACGTTATCCCACTCTTTCGACATACCCTTCGAATATTCAGAACCCCTTGTATAATTTTAAGAATCAGTTGCAAATCCCTCATCTAAGAACCACATTCAGAACACACAAACTATCCAAGTCAGCAAAAAACCGACAAAAAAAAAACTAATAAACCAAACATAAAACATAAAACACACAACACAAAAGTATATCACATGGCATCTTTATAATTTCCGAACCATATAACAGAGTTTCCTTCTCGCAATGTCGTAAGTTAAGACTAAATCCATGTTATTAAGAAAGCAGAAATGACACAGGAAAAACTGAGTAGTTACCAATTTGATGATATTCTCATGCCTCCTGTTCTGCAAATGGGTTCATCTGGTGTCCATCCCCATCCTTAATACGACTGAATTCATGTTATTCGTTAAAAGGTGACCTAGGTAATTCTCACCTGAAAACCAAGTATCCACCTATTAAGCATCACCTATCAATTGTTTTAAACCAGTATCCATTGTAACTGCATTATGCCAAAATTACAGGGATACAAGTAACAATTGAAACCCATACCGCATTATCAAATAAATTTCAAAAAAATAATAAAAATTTTGTGATCCCTTTTTGAATCCCTAATTCACCATCACCACCACCATCAAATTCTTCAAAACCCATGAACATATCTCTTAGTTTATGATAACATTGTAAGAGTTCCACAACCACAAGTTGGGAAGTGTTGGATGTCAGTAAAGCCAATACAAATAGGAGGCTTTGGTAATAGAGACTAACATGTAAGAGGAGATTAAGCATGACGGGGCCTACAAATTGAGAAAGATCAATTCCAATCTTGAAATTGATTAAGCAGCGATCAGTATTGTAGAAATAGCTTTGATGACATAATATAAAAAATGAATTGAATTAAGATGCATTTAAGAAGAGTTTAAGATATTCATTTTAACCAAATGGACATCACCACATAGTACAAGGGGTTCTTACCTTAAAGAAACCTCCCAACCAAAACCTAGAAAGAAAATATAAAATAATGTGAGCAGGTCCTGAATAATGTAATCATAACATAGTACATAATCACATGGATAATAACAAATGAATTTGGGGTATTACCCAGGAAGGATTGACAAAGATTCATAGAAAAACTTATAAACTACGCAGCAATTCCTAACTTCCTCCAAGACTACTATTTAGAGCTCTCAATAACCATGACCGGGGTTTTTGGGATTCCTTAAGCCAGCAGCTCTGGAATCTCCAAAAGCATCATCAAAATGAGATAAACTCCAGACGCATCAAATATCACATGAGAATTAATGTTAAGGGGGGAAACATGATGAGTACTTGGCGTTCAGTGTCTCAGTCTGTTCCCATGTATCTAATCTCCACACATCCTTCTCAGTTATGGATGTGTTTATTAAAGAGAATAAAGAGAATTGTCCCTGATCTTGCAATAGAAAATAACACGAATCAACAAAGCGAGACAATCAGAATACGCAATACAAGGTATATCACAAAGAAATTCGCAAGCAACCATAACTGCAACAGATGACATTATAGGGTAAAAGGTGACGTTGCACTTACCCGATCTTCATGCAATTTAAACTGGAAACTCATAAGAACCTATATATGCTAGAAAATGTTAAATTTTTATCATGTTCTAACGGCTAGAATTTTCTATGTAAGGTATTCAGTAAGCCTAATTCAAACATAGTTCTCCTATGACACAGTTTGGTCTAGCAAGGATTTTAGGGTACCAAACTAAATATTATCTCTCTGAAATTTTACAGGATAATCATAATAATAGATACCGTATGCATATAAAATATAAACAAAATCTAACGGTTAGGTAATTCATACAAGAGTTTAATCTTCATGTACTACACAGTGCCAGAATTCTGCAGAAACGCAGTTAGGAAAAACAATCGATTCATAGCCTTACCATTGTCCGATCGTTCTCAAAATCTAACAGAACATGCATGAGATAATAAACCACAACATATCCAAAATTCAGACTTAACTAACGGTTACAAATCCATTAACGGTCTAATTGATTGATGCGTTTTCTGTAATATAAGGTTTCAAGGTATGCTGTTTTATGATTTACCCAAAGAACAAATATGAAGAATCATGATATTTGAAAAGCTCAAATAACCAAAATTAAGTTGATAGATCAAGAAAACCAATCGATAAAAACATTGAACGAGCAATCAAAATCAAAATCAAATTCACCATAACCCTAATTCCCTTTCAACTGGTTGTTCCCTTTTCTCCAATTCTAATCCCCCCTGAGATGTTTTGCAAAACTAGATTATACCCTTTTCTTAAAAACCTACTTGGTATCTTATAACCCGAGACAACATTTCATGATAAGGACAACCTAGCTAGGCAAAAGAAAATAGACCATGTTATCTTATATCCTTGATACACACCTACAGAATATAGATTTATACCAAAAATGTTTGGTGTTGGGTGTTACAAGACATGATTTGATTCAAGAAGCCTAAAATGTTCAATGATGCTTCTATGATAATGACTATTAAATAGTAGTATTGTGTGAGACTCGTTTCCTTTTATTTTCCATCCATACAATTATTTTATCATAAATTCATTCATATTCATAACATATATGCAATCTTTTCCTACCTTTAGAGGCTCCAATAGTTGTGTTCTTAACTTTGCAATCTTTGCCTTCAGTTTCCCAAGATGGTACTATGCATAGTCAGAGAACAAATACGCGGTTACATACAAAAACAAACTAGAACATAAAATATGAACTGAAATGAATAAACCACCTATGTTACTTGTATATTTGTAGCTTCATTCTATGACATAAGTGCATATTAACACAACCAATAGGACAAAGAAAACTAAACCATATACACAGTAAAATTCCTAAATGAAATGCAAAGTTCTAAGGCTACAGAAGAAAAATCTAAATAAAGATATAAAATTCGAAAAATCTAAATAAAGTATAAATAACTAAATATTAATTCAGACTCGGGGCTCTGTTCTACACTTTTTGGAAGGAATATCATAAAGAGAAAACATCAACAAACATAAAAACGAAACCCTAACTATCAATCTACCAAAATACACAAACAAGACACATCATTCACCAATTTAAAGAAAATACAGAAACCCTAAGTATCAATCTACCAAAAATACACAAACAAAACACATCACTAATTGATTTAAAAAAAATACACAAAACCCTAAGTATCAATCTACAAAAGAATACATCACTAATCGATTTAAACAAAAAGACACAAATCCCTAACTATCAATCCATCAAACCCATACAGAAAAAAACATTATCAATCGATTTAAACCTTAAATACCAAACCCTAATTATCATCCATACATAACTTCCTCTGGTTTCAATGCCGGGAGAGATTCGACTGTCTAAGAGAGTAAGAGTGAGAGAGAGTACAAGTTGTTGAAACGAACCGAAGAGGACTTTTTTAGGATAAGAGGAGTGTGCACATGCGAAATTCGCATGCCTGGAAAAAAGTGTTTGCATGTGTTTTTGGTTATACGGGTAAATGACATGCGTGAAAAAAAATCAGTTGCGAATCGCAACAGAGACACTGCAGTTGCGAAATTAGAAACTGTAGATGGCTATTTCGAACTTTTAGCAACATAAATTTGTAACTGAAAATTTGCAACAACTACATTTCTGTTGCGAATCTGGGTTGCTATTTCCTGAATTTGGTATAGTGATACTTCTATGAGAATATAGCAATTTAACAACTCTTCAACTAGTTTCATTTGAGTCATTTGAACTAGTTATGGTTAATATGAATAAGGTTAATATGAGAGTGTTCATATAGCTAACCTCGTTTAACTACTGTTGAACCAACATTGTGTACACGTTTAGGTACGGTTACATAAACCTAAATGTGGGTACATTTCATTTGTATATAACAAGATAAGTTCGATCTAATGGTTGAAAGATATTAGCTTGAATCTAATCAAGATTTCATCTAACGGTGAATATTGAATGCTTTGTTACCTATGAAAACCCTGATTTGCAAACTATATAAAGGAGAACTCTAGAAACTGGGAAACCTAATCCCCATACCTTTTGTGTGATGCTAGTTGCATAAGCTAGAGTGGATTCTCCTTTAACCTTAGTTTTTTCACGAAACCCTGTAGGTTAACGACTTAAAGAATTCATTGGGATTGTGAAGCCAGACCCAACTAGTTTCTCTGTAGTTATGTGTTCTAATCTTACTTTTACTATCGTTATTGAGTATTATCTTTGCTAAGATTTTCTTGAGATTTATATTCGATAGGTAATATTAAAAGTAGTCACAAATATATTCGTCTCATCGTTTGTGATTCTACAATATCTTGTTTCGATATCATACAATTAAGATTATTTTGAGGTGCTTGATAATACTAGGTTGTTCTTCGGGAATATAGGTTCGGTATATCAATTGATTCTTGTTCACCTTAATTTATCAAAAGACGGAACAAAACTCGTAGGTATTTATGTGGGAGACAGATTTATCTATTCCAATAGACTTTTCTGTGTGAGACAGATTTGTTTATCAAGTTTTCGACTTTAGGTCGTAGTAACTCTTGGTTGTGGGTGAGATCAGCTAAGGGAATCAAGTGCGTATTATCTTGTTAGGATCAGAGACATAAGGATCACGACTATACCTTGAATCAGTGTGAGATTGATTAGGGTTCAACTACATTCTAGTTCGAAGTTCAGTGGTAGTAGGATAGTGTCATTAGCGGCTTAATACAGTGTGGTGTTAAAAACTGGACTAGGTCCCGGTGTTTTTCTGCACTTGCGGTTTCCTCATAACAAAACTTATGGTGTATGTGTTATTTCTTTTCCGCATTATATTTTGTTATATAATTTAAATATCACAGGTTATGCGTTGAATCGGTCAATTGGGAAATCCAAACTTTGGTTGTTGATTGAAATTGACTGATCCTTGAACATTGGTCTTTGGTACTATTCAAGTTATTTCTCTTATATTCAATCGGGCTCGCAAATTCCTATTTGCTGATTGCAGATTGAATTGAGAGATAGATATATAAAACTCTTTGATATACTTTTATCTAGATTGAGTCTGACTGTACGTCTAGTTGATTCTCTTGAAAGTATATTGGAGTTTGTCTGATTTCCAAATAAAATATTAATTGGGTGTTGTTGTTAGACCCCCGATTTTTTATTTCCCTTCTTAACTTTTCTCTGCTCCTCTGTTCTCCTCCCTTCATAATTTATCTTTTGTTTTACTTCTTAAACAAATATGGCGAGTGAGAAAAGAGAAAGAAACAAAAAAGTCAACGGATCTACTAGTACCCCAGCCAATGGATTAAGCTTTGTTGTGGATAAATATTATGAGTCTCAAAATGTTAGACAAGTATCCGGTGAAGGTGTGTTCTCTATTCACATATTTGACTATCATGAGCGAGTTAATTCAGTTAATCTAAGAAGTGGATGGTCTAAGTTCCGTATGATTTTTAAGTTACTTCCCCCTGTTTTTTAAGAAAGAGTCCGAAGATATCTTTGGTGATATTTATATCATATACAACCTAGAAACCACTGGACTCAAGGAGTTCAAGTTATATTATAGCGATGGTGGAAGACTACAAACACGTTATTTTTCAAATACTTTGAATGCGTAAGTCAGATTTTTCTAGTAATTAAATTTTTAGATTATGTATTTTGTTTTATAAAATTCAACAAACTCTAATTATGAATAAATTTTGTTAATAGGAGTTACACCGATAGATTTGTACATGTTAACGGGAATTCCATGTGCTGGAAACTTACTTCAATTTAACAAACTAAATTGGTTATCAGAAAATAAATGGAAACAAAAACTTCCTTTATACTCAATAAAGTAGAAGGAAATGAATCAAAAAGACAAATAAAAGTGCATGGTTTAAAATTAGCTGGGTTGAAAAGTTTTTTACAACGTTATGCTAAGAAAATGAATGAGAACAGGTTAGCAAATAATTAATATTGGTTCTCTGAACATTATGAGGAGCTCGAATGTCTATTTGTATTGAGGACACTAGGCCAATGTCCATTTCCAAATGCTAGCTCAGTGGTGTTAATTGGTTTTCTCTAAGCATTAGAAGATTTAGATCAAACACCAACATATGATTGGGGGTCTCCAATTTTATCGGAGATTTACATATCCCTCGGTGAATGCTCGACGTTTGTCAAAGATAGTTTTAATGCTTTTTGGGGAGTGTTGGAGGTAAGAATCAATATTTTTCACACTATTTGTTTGTTATTTTCACATGAAATATTTAATAACCAATAATGTTATTATTTTCAGTATTGGTGGGGTATACATATTTCCGTGTTTCAGAACCTTCTCTTAAGAATCACACCAATGTTTTCCTGGTCATATTGAAGTACGATACCGAGAATTGGCAACCAGAACAGAATGAAGATGGTCAACATATTGCTATTGTTCAAAAGATTCAAAAGTTGTGTAGAACAAGCCTTAACCTTGTCACCCAGACATATGGAGCAATCCCTGAGTTCGAAGAAGAACAAGCTCAGAGAATGGTACAACTAAGCCTTAAAGATCGTGTTATACAACCCTATTTTTGAAAAGGGTGTTTGGTATTATGGTGAAAGATAACTTTTTCAGTTGCAAAAAAGATCAGTTATAGCCGTTAACCCCTATCCAAGTTCAGAGGTTTCTGAAGACGACTACTTCAAATTGATAAGGGAAGGTCATCATTGGAAAGAAGATGATGATTAGATCCAGGAGACAATGCACATAAATGAGTACCTCTATCGGTTTAACACTATTTTCAAGCCCAATATTGCCATAAAACCGCAAAGTTTGGGTCAAATGGATTTCCCAGCTTTAGGTAGGATGCCACTTGTCGATGAATTTCTTCCTTCCCAACCTCCACCGGAGACGGGCGACGCATTTGCATATCTTTCTCAAAATTCGTCGTCAATTATGCCACCATTTTCTTGGGATGTATAGACTATATCCACCACATCTGGAGAGATTATTACTTATCCAATTGCTTCAACTGCATTTGATCGGACTTGTCCATACTGGGGGGTCAATGCTACACCGAAGCAGTATCAGACCCAGTTGAAAGATTATCACGCGCTATTACATGGATTTCAGAAATTCCACTTGGAAGAGTTGCAAAAAGGGAGGGAAAGCATGATGTTTGACATGAGTCAAGGATTTGACGGTAATGATGGTTTAGGTAGTAGTAGAGGAATGAGTCCAAGTGTTAGAGGAATGAGTCCCAGTCGAAGTCAGCGAAGTCGTGGAAGTGAAAGAAGTTTGAGACGTCGTTCTATACCACACACAATTGCCTCAAGTTCATCAACATTTCAACCATTCTAGCAACCATTTCAACAAACTCCTCAAGAATATCAACAACACGTATTTCAATCGTGTTCCCATGCGCCTTGACCCAGAAAACACGGGCAATTGGATCTTTGGTCAGGGAGCAAATGGCCAAGGAAATGAGTAGTTTAAATGTAAGCAATTTAGTTTAAATGTATTTTTTTTAAATTAATGGAAATTATCTTTTAGATTAATATTCAAATAGAAACTATTTTTTCATTTCATTAAAAATTAACCTTGATTGCATAACACAATACTTAAAATTTTAATCCTTGCACATGAACATTATAGAGTTCATAACATTCGTCGTGACTAAACCATCTTCCGTTGTCTTCGGCGAATTTGGTATGAGCTCTAATTTTTTGTTCTTCATTTGACAACCCAAGATTATCCCATTTTATCAACCACATAATTTGCTGATACTTTCTAACATCGTTATTGATGAAACAATAACGATTTTGAAGACACTCATTTGTTCTTCTTGAATTTACGTGACTTAACGTCGTAAACCTTTGAAACACAGTGTCCATAAGTTAAAAGTCTCTAAATTGAAATCTCTATCACTTGCAACTGAAACCCAATATCGAATTAGAGAAACATCTTCCTCTGGAGTGAAATCCACTTCGGTTATGCGAGCACTAGGCATGTTGAAATGAATTTGAAGTTGGGTTGTTATGAGTTGAAATTAAGTATTTATAGGAGGGAAATTGGTAGCAGTTGGATGAGGATCTGATAAGCCATGATCAGACCGGCGAGCGACAGCTTAACTAGCGCCGACGCTTGGATGACCATCGAGCGTTGGACACTCTATCGCTCGCTGGAAACTCCATCATGTATGTTGGCATAACCCATAATGGATGTATATATGGCAAAATATGATGTTTGCCATATGCATAGGAATAAGCCTAATTAAATGTTTAGCTGGCGCCTGATCTCCATGGGAACTTTTTTTTTGATAGTTTGGTACAGTGATCCCTAGACTACTCCTAAATCTCATTCATTTAGGAATTTTAACAATTACAAGGGTTCGAACCCCGACCTCCGCAGTGGGAGGGAGCATGAGAACCACTAGACCACTTGATGGTTCTCATCCATGGGAACTCAAAAAAAATGTGAATGGTGGCCAGAAATGTCCCATCGTGATTAAAAATTTGTTCTTCTTAAGACCCAAATTCTCCCTACCTATCCAAACATATCTAGCGATCCAAAATTTTGTTCGAAAATATGTCTTGGCCTATCCTGAAGCACCAACACGTGTGAAAATGTCAAAACAACAACGGGTCTCGAACTTTTAACCGAACGGTAAATTAAACGTTTTAATCTTATCAAAAAAGTAAAAAGCATGTAAAAAAACGTTTTTTCGTGTGGAAATCTAATAATACGGTACTGTGGAAAGGATCCATTTCTAATCTCTCTCGAGTCTCTCGCCTCTTTCTTCCTCCTCTTCTTCTTCAGTCTAAAGACTATCCCCCTTCTTTCAATTACACAGTTCAAGACCTCCCCCACCCCATCTTTCTTCCTTTTCTTTAATCTGTAAATCTCGCTCGGCATCAAAGGTTCGTTCTTTCTCTTTTACTCTCACCACCACCAATGATTTTGTACACTGAGGGTTTTACAATTCAGTTTTTTTATTTATTTTAAATCAACCCTTAAGGTTTTAGATCCGTTTTGAATAATGGGTTGTTGTTATATTTTACTCTCCTGTATTTCATTGTATGGTTTTATTGGGTTTTGATATTTGTACTCATGTCTATGGATTTAGGATTTTTCTTAGGTTTTAGTGTTCTTGTGAGCTTTTGAAAATTGGGATTATTTCTGATAGCTACATCTAATGAATTGAATCACTGTTTGGCTTCATTTGATATTAATTGGCTAGTTTGGCTGACAAGGGGTTTTATGGTTTGTTTCTGTGTTTAGAGTGCTTGGTGAAATGGGTAGGAGAATATTGAATCAAGCAATGAGTAAAATTGTTAATGCGGAGAGGAGAAGTAGAGCTACCGCGACTTTGCAACCAATATCTGGTTTAATTTCATCGTTTCTCAATGTCATGAAACATCGAGGTAACTAACTGCTAACCATTTACTTTACTTTGTTACATTCTTGTGAATCTTTGATAAGTATGCTTTCTATACGCTGTTTCGTAGTTGGAATCGGAATCATGTTTAGCAGATGTGTTAATTGATCAAGTCTTGCAGAATGAACAAATGCTTATCTTTAGTAGTATTGTTGAACTGGTTCTTTACTTCATGGTATGTTCTTCGCAGTATGTCTATTGTGTACTTGTTGGTGGGTTGCTTCGTAGTGCCTGTTATGCATCAGTTCAAGACTTTCAGTGGGAACCAACAACTTATGGTTGTTACTGTATTCGGTACTTCACTAATTAGTGTATGTGAGTTTCTAACATCTCTCTAAATCTAGAGTTTATAAGAAATAGAGATGGAATTGAACTTAATATAGTGGGAGCCAAAACTTAGTTCTTTTGAGTAACTAGGGTGTACAGCAGAATTATCCTGTTATTTGAAGAGCTATTGTAAGTTATCCATCAGCTTGAGTCTTTGACTAATTTTACTCTGCATTTTTATACATTGGTGGACACTGATTAAACCAAAAATAAGTATGTGTGAGGGGAGTTTGTATGAGGGAATCTGTAGGTGCATGTAACCATGCACCCGGACACATTAGTTTCTGAAGTTTTATGTCTTTGTGCATGTTTTGGGCGAATGATTGTGTATGAAATCGAGGTAGACGGATTACTGTTGGATATTTTTCATATTTTTAGGTTCCAATCTTCAGTTAGTTTAGATAGACTGTATGGCATTATGCTTCGTGGTTCATGTTGCTGAAAAGTTAGAACTTTAAAAATGGCTTCAGTATAATGTGGTTATGTATTGTTTTGAGTGGAACTGGTATTGCGAGTTACTATATCCCTTTTGACTAAATTTACGCGTACATTTTGTTGACACTGATTAAATGAAAAATGTGTATCCATTTTTTATACATCCAGAGAGTTGGTATGTTTGCAATACATGCATATTTATGCATGTTATTTTCTGTACTGTTGTGTCATTCTGCATCTTATGGTGTTATAATGTGAAATTAAAGTAGATGAACTCTTGATAGGTAACAATTGATCTGGAGAAAGACCCGAGCCTTGGTTATTGGTACAAGGATTACTCACAGAAATAATTGGGCACTCGCTTGTTACCCGCCTCTTCTCACATTTTATTACATGTCAAGCCCTGGACTCTCGGATCATGGCATTCACCCTTGTGGGTTGTGCATTCCGAAGATCCTGGGCCTGTGGATGGTAGGCACATCACCATCCACGTCAGACCGCTAGCAACTAGCTGCTAAGTGTGGCTGCTTTTAGTTAAACATTGGAAAATATTTAAGATTATGGTGGAAAAAAGACCGATGCACTTAGCTACTAGCTTGTTACTCACGAGTTGCTTGCGGTCTGACGTGGATGGTGACGTGCCCACCATCCACAGGCCCTAGATCCTCAGAATGGACAACCCGTTGGGGTGAGTGCCATGATCCGAGGGTCTAGGGCTCGTCACGTCTTTAAAATGTGATAAGTGGCGAGAAACAAGTGAATGCCCGATGATTTTTGAAAAATATGAGATTACTCTGCTCTGTTAGCTAGTAATATGTGTGCCACATAGTTACTGATAATATTTGAGTTGTTTTTCTTCATCTTCAGTGAGAGAAAACAGATTAGGGATTACAAAATCATCTGTCATGGATACAACCAAGTACTAACCCATATTTAGACCTTGAATCTGAGTGCAAGATCTATGAATAGGATGGTGATCTCACATGGGGAGCCACCTACCTCAGCGCCCTTTAAACCTAGTTAGGGTTAAAGTTAAAAAAATTGCTCTGATTTGTGAGTTAAATGGATGGACACAGTTGACACTAGAAGCAACAGATTGTAGCCATCAAGGAAGGAATTCAGAGAGATCCGCTTATGATTCCTGCAATGCCCCTTTATTGATGTATAATGGTGAAGGAACTAGTACTACCAGAAGACACAGCCCTATTTACATACTAGTTTCTCTCTCAGCGAAGGTTGTTTCCTGCTGTTACTAGCATTGAATTTTTACCAATATATGTACAGCACAGGCTTCCTAAATGTCATAATTTTTTTTTTTTAATCTGTTTAGTTATAAGTCTAAGGCTTTTTCATTGAAAATTATCGGATACCTGTTTGTTGCTCGCCTACTCGCATTTAAGACATGGCAAGTTCTGGACCCTTGGAACATGGCATTCTCCCTAACAGATTGTCCATCCCATGGATCTAGGGCCTGTGGATGGTAGGCACATCACTATCCACGTCAGACCGCAAGCAACTAGTTGCCAAGCGACAACTAGTTTGTTACTCACGAGTTGCTCGCGGTCTGACGTGCCCTTCATCTACATGTTCTAGACCCTCGAGATGGACAACCCATTGGGGTGAATGTCATGATCTGAGGGTCTCGAGCTCGCCACACCATAAAACATTAGTAACTAGCCAGCAACAAGTCATTTTCGAAAAAAATCTGAGAATACTGTAAGCTATTAACTAGTAATTTGTGTCCCATGTATAGTTAATGATGCTATTCAGCTCTTGGAATTTGATTCTATCAGTAAGTGGACTGAGCTGAATTTTGCAGAAATACTTTGCTCACCATGTACATTCATTTACAATTGAAATGGGTATTGAAGCTCAAGAAGTTCGTGTATCTCTGTGGTTGTTCTGTGTGGGAAATTCTTTGTTTTGGTAGCATTGGAGAACTATTGTCAATTCAAATCCAGATTCTGTGTTTTGTTGATACCTATCATATTTACGTTAGTTCTTATCAGTGAAAGTCATCCTTGCATCAGCTTGTAAATTAGAATTGGATTTATTAAATTCATGCAGATAATCTAAATTGTCCTTATTTGTAAAAGTTTTTGAGTACATACTTGATGACTATTAATATCATTTAACTGGGTTATACTTTCTCTAGGATATATCAAAGATTTTGAAGTACATGATCCTCATAGAGTGGGTTCAATTACTGTCGAACTGCAAGGCAGAATAAAAGAATGCAAGGTTCTCATGCATAGGCAGGACATCAAGGCGAAGGATATTGAAGAGTACAAAACACGCAATCTTCCCACAAGACAGGTGTTACTTCCCTCACTTTTATCTTGTTAATTGATTTACTTCAACACTGTTTGAACTTTGTCCACTCATAGTGATACATTTCTGTAACAGCTTCTCTTTCTTTTTCTATAATGCAGTGGGGGTATGTCGTGATTTCTACTCCAAATGGTGTTTTGGATCACGAACAAGCCATTGAACAGAAAGTAGGTGGTCAGGTTATTGGTTATTTTCATTAACCACCACCCCTTTAATCCTCTTTTTTGCTTCTTTAGAACTGAGAAGAAAAGAACTAGGAAACGTTTTTGCACCGCCTATCCTCGCAGGTTATAGACTTTAAGGAACTCGTGTAACTCTTCTTTCCTTCTCACTTTTTTATACAATTAGTTTCCAAAGAGAAGCCGGAAACTGCAGAAAATAGAGGTGTTCCTATAACTAATTAGATTTTGATCTCTGTAAAAATAACTTAAGATTTTGCCATATTCAACGAGTGGTACTTTCTTGCTGTCTAAAAGTCTGTACTGTTTTCTGTGGAATCTGTGGATGCTCTTTACCGAGTCCAACAAATAAAGCATAGAACTCAGATCACCTGTTTCTCTGTTTTCCTGTTCTTGATTTGAAGCAGAGGCATAAATTGGGATCACTCTCTACCACCCTTTTTCTTTGTTCATAAACTTGCTTGATAGAGACATAGCAAGTATTCAAATCCCTGAAAACTTGAAGTAGTTGACTGAAACCTTCCATGCACTCGTGAGTCGTGACCGCCTTGTATCAACCTTTTAGGGGATGCAAACCGAGAAATGGTACTAGTCCAATAAGGTTTGGACAAGCCAATTTTGGGAATAAACAAACTGTGATTCCAGTGATTTAAGGTACGAAGTCTATAGCTGTCCGATAGAAAATTAAAAACAAAATTTCAGAAGTTGACATTGACAATACTAGCTAGCTTCTTAAGTGAGTTTTAAATTGCTGCAAGAATTCACGGTAGAACAGGATATTTTAGCTGATGCCATACTCTCTGTGTTTATATGCTTAATTCTTATTCACCGTTTGGGTTCTTTTTTTCCAACAAACTAAACTAGCTTTCATTAATTTGTTACAGAAATGTAGCAGTTACAAATGACTCCCTGTACCCTCACATAACTGCACTAACGTCGACCTACAAAAGGGTATATATGTAAACAACATAACTCTGCTCAGTTTGTAAGAGTACGTACGTAGGAGCAGTACTATTTTATATTTTCTTCTGCAAATAAGAAAAGCCTATTGATTTTTCATATACATTTCACATGGTTCTGCTGCATCATATTAAAGTACATCATCTGCGTAGCCATTGAGAAAGATTGTTTAGTGTTTTGTAAACCCCTGAAGAAGAACAATGAGTAGAACTAGTGATTAGATATCAAGGGAAAAAATGGAAACTGAACATTGGAGGTTGGGTTGTTTGGTTCTAAAACACCATAACAATGAGCTGAGAATGGAGTGTAGTCAACTTAAAGAAAAGTATGAGGAGAAGAAAGGAATAGAAGTTTCAAGAAAACATGATGAGGCCAATGTAATAGTCTACAAGAGGAGAAAATATGCAGAAGACATTTTGGAAAATCAGCAGCAATCTGTTAAAACCAAAAGGGATATTGATGATTTCAAGTTGGGGAAGAAAAGAGATGCTGCTGAAATTGAACATCTCAAAATGAAATGCAAGGAATTGGAGACCGTCTCGTTGAAGCATGAAATTGAGTTGGGAAAAGAATTGGAAGCTTATAAGATCAAGTGTGAAGGTTTGTCTGTAGAGATCGAACTGAAGGGATCGGAATTGGAGAAGCTAATGGTAGTAAATGGTGGTCTTGATCATGAGCTCCAAGAATACAGGTCCAAGTGCAATGGAATGGAAGAGGAAATCAAAGGGTTAGTAGAATATGGAAAGGTTATGTCTCAGAGGGAGAAGAGTGCAGAGGAAAGAATTTGTCAGTTGGGGGAGATCGTTAAGAAGATGCAAACTGACGAACGAGATAGGTTTAGGGAATTGGAAACACAGATTTCAAAATTGCAAGAAGAAAATGCAACATTGAGAGCCTTGAAGAAACTTGCACGAAAAGGGATGGCATGGTCGAGGTAGCTAATGTAAATTCCAATGGTGTATCCCTTTTTGCTCAATTTAGTGTTTTATTTGTTTGTCTTTTCCTCTGTTTTGGCTCGTCATTTGCAGTAAAATTTAAGCTCCATTGTTAAACTCTATTAACATGAAATTTACATTTCATTATGGTTCTACACAAAATCTAATCTGCACCACCTCCCCTTACATGGTGCTCTTTTCCTGAGCTATACGTATAGTTGACCACTCAATCCAACTTTTGACTGACTACTCTAATAAAATACAAATAAGTGGCACATGACTTGTACTTGGCTCATCTGAGGCGGACAGTGACAATTCGGTAAACGATGAAGTTGCATGACTACTGTAATAAAATACAAATATGCTCTGCTACCTTCATGTGTTTGACTGGATATATTATCAGCTACCTTCATGCTCTGCTCAGTTTGTAAGACTAGGAGTAGTACTATTTTAGCGTCTACTGAGTCAGTTTCTTCCTTCCTCCATTATCAGCTAGGACAGAGGATGGATAGATTGGTAGTGATTTTATATGCAGGTTCATTTTGCTCTAAAATTTTCGGCGTTTATGAAATTGTATTCAATGACAAAATCATGGAATTTTCCTTTTATATGATAGCATCTGCAGTTTCTATAATCGCAAGGTTGCAAATGGGTCATAAACTATTGTTGATTTTGTTGCAGACGCACCTCCTGTTAACTATCAAAGAGATTATCTTGCAAGTGAAATGGGAAACCAAATAGTTTTCGAGACAGAAAGGACACTGACTAGGTTTCGCAAGTGCAGCGGGACACCAAGTTCACCAACTAGTGAAAATATAATTTTGCTCAAACAAGATGGTGGTGCCAGGCCATCAAGTACAAGTATTGTTGAGCACATCGATATCAGCGATGACGAGGGACAAACTCAAGGAGATCACTCTGAAGATGCAAATTAGAGATTTTAAAAATTTCTCTATCTTTATTTTGGAAGTCACGTGACTAGTTAAATTTTTCCATGTAGTTGCTGCCATAACTGTGTTTTAAGATGGCAAGAAAAAGTAAAATTCAAAGCTTCACTGTTAAACTCTAGCAACATGAAATTTACATTCATCATTCTGGTTCTACAGAAAATGTAATCTACATAGAACCATCTTTACTCTTTTCCTGAGCTATATACATATTGCTATGATTAACTAGTTTCTTGTGTCAAATGTTGAGTGAGCACTGCAAAACCTTATAACTGCTCCAGGATGATGAACCATAGGCGACTGCGAAAAAGAGTACTATCAAAAGCAGATAGTTCAAGGATCCCAACTGAGTGGCAGATTTTGCAAAAGGGTTTTGATAGAGATATTAGAAATAAGTGGCCCAAATTATCTATGAGACATATTTATGCATTGGGCGCCTAATTGGTGAGCATAAGGTGAGATTGTGGAGAAGGATGAACCGAAACAAGATTACGGTGTTCGAATGGTTGGAAGGCATTGAGCAACTGCGATGAGATGGAGGAGGTAAATGGTGAGGGGGTGGATTCTGGTAGGATTAGTGGGGACTAAAAAACATGTTAAAAACCAAAAAAAATTGATACAAAAAAAAATCATGTAATTAAGCTTATGAACTAGTGCAGATCCTAATGGTGGACCATCAGGTATAACCAGACCTAGAAAAAGCCCCAACACTGGCAGTGAGTTTACTGCAATGAAAAATATATCACTAGCCCCATCAATATTAACATTATAATTAATGAAAATCTTTTGCAACATGAATTGCCAAACGACCCAAGTCGGAGTTAAGAATGTTTTGATCAGCAAGTGTGTACGAAATTGCGAAACTTCATTGGAAACTATATCTCCAAATGCAAACGCATCTTGGAACGCCAAGAATACCTCCTAGTATTTAGAAACAAATAACGGTTGATTGAACCTTGACAATACGATATGAATGAAACGAGGCGTAAGTGAAAGTACAACGATTTGTAAGGCAAGACTGGGTAAAGGAGCAAATGCAAAAGAATTATCAAGTTTCGCAGTAACTAATCCTCCTGATATGACTTTGCCAGGAACTATACATGTTTTATTGTCGAGTGTTGTGTTCATCACGATGCCTGTGTCTCCAAGTACCGGGACGAAGCCGGAGTGTTTGGTAAAGGAGGGAGAGATGAAACGAAAAGGAAATAAACAAACCGGAAAGTTGGAGGTACAGCCGGAAAAAATAAACCTTCGAAAAAGATAAAATTTCAGAGATGAATTACGGACCAAATGAGAAAATTTCAGAAATGTCAGAGCAATCCTTATCTAATTATATGTGCTGACCATTACAAAATTACTGGGCATAGAATGTCAACCTGCTGGCAACTCCGAAAATAGTGGGCATTCTGATGCTACTTCAAAGTTTCCATAAAGCTTGTTCATTTTTAACTGTTCTTGACTGTGTCTACATTTGCCGAGGTTGAGTGTAGATAAGTATCATTAATATAAAAATTAATTAACCATCGGGGGTTATAGCAACTCTCATGAGTCCCACTCAAGTGTAATTTAAACTTAAACTAACTTTCATGGGTTCATTCGGTGGTTCTACAGGCCTATACCTTAGCATCAAAATTCTTTTAAATTTAATGGGTTCTGTAAGTTTGCTCTATTTGGTGGCAGATGTTCGATGTTTTAGAAACGCATGCCTTATATGCACCTAGCAATGGGCATGCCTTTTTATAGAACTAGAGGACATCTAGGATATTTTGGAGTGCTAGGCTAGGCAACACATAAACATCGTCATATCTGAATCAATGGATATAATCGGGTTTAGAAAAGCTAGAGGAAAATTTCATCTTAGTTCAAGAAGAGAGTAGTGGCTAAACCCCCTGCCTTAGCATCATGCAGTCAAAACATGGATGCCTTTAATTTAGCACTTATTTGTAAGAACATTGAATTGAGTGGTTATTTCACTCCCAATGCCAATTCACTCTTGTTGCTAGTCTACTTTTAGAGCAACTGCCTTATGTGCTGTTATTTACTCGGACTCCCTCACATTTTAGACGATGGCATGGCACATCTTTGTTGCATTAAACAATTTTTCAAAGAAAATCAAACACGCAACATGACCGTCAAAAAATCGTAAGGATTGCATCCATATGCATTGCATCCTATACCTTGGATAGGATGCACGAGCTTCTCGTCAGATGTTTAACACACCATGACTCCCGAGAAAAATGTTGCAGCTAAACAAGGATCATTTAGTCAATAACAAATCTAAATACTTCAATGGGAGAGACTAAAACCAAAGACTAAAAACCAAAAATTTTGAAAAAATAGTTCAAATTTATACTTGGCCCCATTAATTATTATTTTTCTTCGGGCGTAACTTTGAGTTACGCCCCAATCAGGCTTAACTCTTAATTGCGCCCCATTTTTTTAATCATCAGACGTGGTTATAAGTTAGTCCGTTGAGTGACGCTGGGAGGAAGTTGGGCATAATTTTAAATTACGCCCGAAACGTAAACGAAAAAAAAAGACGTTGGTATAAAAGACTAAATATGATCTGGTTTTGGTTTTAGTCTGGTCTTTGATCGATACTCCTCTCCACTGCGTCTAGTGTTTGATCTTTATTCTAGTATTTGGTCTCCCACTATGGATGCCCTTAGACACGGAAGTGGATCCAACAACATAGCATGCATGCAAGTAGCTTTTCCACTTCTCATGCAAAAAGGCCAAAATAAAAAAGGGCCTCTCATATCGTCGGTTGGGTCTTAAATAAAAAAGTCCACAAGCTTTAGGGTACAATAAGTATAAATATACAAGCGGGCGCTGTTAAAAAAATTTTTATCTTGTCGCTCCTTAGAGAAACGCAGAAGTCTAGAAAATCAGGAAGCAGAAAAATTCAGTAGATTCAACTGGTTAGAACTTAATCAATCAGCAACAGCAACGACATGGAGAATCTTCATAATGACATCTTAGAAAACATACTTCTTCGATTACCAATTGAGGCAGCTTTATACGCCAAACGTGTATGCGCAACTTGGAGATCAATCCTCCGATGTAAAACTGATAAGCAGGGTTTCCTTTTCAAATCATGTCATAAAGATTGTCGGAGCCCAGCAAATCCCGTTAGGAAAGAACTTTTCTATGCGAATGTGTATGATCAAGCAAAGATGAAATACTACTACCCTCCCAACAAACCTTCTGTCTTGGTTGGGTCGTGTAATGGTTTGGTTTGTTTTGGAAAATATGATAAGTTTGACATAGGCACGATTCCTTTCCTAATCTGCAACCCGTTAACAGGAGAATCTATGGTTCTTCCGATTAATTACTCGGAATTTCCCCGGGATATATCAAATACAGGGCGTAATTACTGTGGTCGTTTATCAAGTGGGTTTGGCTATTGTCCCTCAACTAATGAATATAAGGTTGTGACAATGTATCATTCTTTTCGGGAGGGACATAAGGCACATGTTCAAGTATATAGGGTTGGCGGTGAGTGGAGATACATTGGATTTATCGATCGTTATAAAAGATACAGATATGTTTGTTGTCCAGGCATCTATGCAAATGGAGTACTGTACTGGTTATACATGTTGGAAATAAGTTACAATTTCGTATGCAACTGAGAAATAATACTTTGATTACACTGATAATAGTAACAAACAACTCAAGAAATATGAAAAAAATACTTAACACTCACTGATGTGTTATTGTTATACCGGAGATGCACAGATGATAGTATTTAAAACTTAGTAGAGGCACGTATGAGATACGCTGAGCTAAAGGTAATATTGCTGCTACTCCTCACGAGATACTATAACAATTAACAAATTACCTCCAGGATACAACTATCTTGTTAGTTCTCCTCTATGTGTAGCATACACGAGAGAGAACCCTTAGAACTTGGCGCAAATAATGAAAACAAAAACATAAATCGAAACTACAACCAGTTTCGAGAGAAAAGTAAAAAGTAATTTATGTTTTTCGTAAACTAACTATGTTTTTGTAAATGAGAAGTAGTATTACAAAATTATGTTTACGTAAACTACAACTCGTTTTTTATGTTTCGTAAACTAAGAACTCTATTTAATGTTTACAGTAAACTTAAATAAAATTTACGAAAGAATAAAAGAAGAAGAAGAATTTGAGAGAAGAGTTAGAAAGGTATGGTTTCAAATGAAATTCTTCTCTCGTATTTATAGCAAAAAACATTTCAACGTTCGACCAAGAATCCAATGTGCGACAGATCTGTCCGTGATTCACGCTTCGACTTTTGTCGGACGAGTAAAAGCATCCGTTAAAAATACGGTAAAATGTTTTGTCGGAATTCAAATTTTTCGAGATTCTTCTCGAGGTGCACAGAGTGTTACAACGACATTTTTTTTTCAAAGATGCTTCACGAGGTTTTTGCACACGGGTCGGACACCCAAAACCGAGAAGGCAAAGAATAAAATTCTTTATATGTGTGGGAGAAACGTGTGGAAAAATTCAGTACGGGAAAGGCAATAAGAAATGCAATAAGGTTTAGGCAACCTTGCCATAGTCTAGGGCTTTCCCCATACACAAAGGTCTAAAGACCCAAAGGGCCATACCCTTAAGGCTAAACCAATGCTATTTAAGTCTAAAACTCTAAGTGTTTTAGTCTATATGGGACTAATGTTTTATTCATTCACATGAAAAAAACATCTAGGGAGTAATAGGTCTTGGGATCAAAACATGGTCCATGCATTTTTTGATTAAAACAAAACATTGTTTTTTCTAACAATACATAAGTGATCCTGTTGTGGTTCAAGAATGTGAGATTGTGGCCTTTAATCTGGAAGGTGAGACGTTCGATAACATTCCATTGCCAGGTTTAAATTATAAGGATTTTGAAATTCCAACTTTTGTTTGTCCACTCAAGTTGCTTGGAGGGAATAATAATTTGTACTTGGTTCATACATACCGTAAAGCTTCCGGCAGTACTGACATATGTGTATACAAGAAAAATAATATTAGCACCGGCGGCCGGAAACTAAACAACCAGAGCGAAAGTTCGTCAGACTGGATTAAGGAGTTTAGCATACAGCGGGAAGAGAAAGCAGAATTAATACCATTGGCAATCACAACCAGGAATGACATTTTATTGTGGTACAAACTCTGTGCACCTTTTGGCAAGAGACTCTGTTGCTATGACCCTAAAACTTCAACCTTAAACGAACTTTGGGATGATGATAAGGCTTATTCCATTGACGCAGTTCCTCACAGGCATACCATTGTTTCTTTAAAAGATTTGGGAGTGAAAAATGTTACTTCCTTGAAAGATTTGTAGAAACCAAAGTTACGAGTTACTTCCAAAGGTACTTCTGACAAATCTACAACAATACCAATAACTGAAAACAAGAGATGCGCTAAAAGTTCTAAGAATTGTCAATCATCCAAAACAAGTAAGATCATGCATGATCACTTTTATTTTTTATTGCGCGTCCTTGACAATTCATAATAAGTTTATTTAGGTGCATCTTTTCGATTTTAATATAATTCAAAATATTTCTGTTGTACTGCTATCTTACAATTTCGACCCTAGCATTCCGGGGCATACGTCGTTTGTTTGGGATTAGAATTTCCATATAGAATAAGTTGGTAATTGATCTTCTATGATTAGATATATTGAATGTATGACTTCTTTATACGTACTAGATACAGGCATACCGCCGCACTGACACTTGATCATAATTTTTCATGCTTTTAGCAGCAAAAATTGTGAAAATAATACTCGTACCAACAATAACAAAGCTTGTCCGGAAGCATTTTTCTTGACATCAAAAAATTATCTATACAGATACACCACATGAAGCATGCTTAGTGTCTTCATTCTTCATTTGATGATTTCCCAAAAGGCCGTGAAAGTTGCTTTTCCACTCAGGTCTTCGCCGCATCATGCCTACAAGCCTCTCACTGTTTTCCAGCGAAATATCTTTGGAGTTTGGGGGCTTAATAGAATATGTAGATACTTTATCCCGTGGAGTGATGGAGAACCAAAATTAACAGATACCACCAGTCCGGATTCAGCAGAATCAGTACTTCACCAAATATTTACAATTACACTTCCCTTATATAACCGAATCATATGTTTCGACCGATTTCAGTCATGGGATGTCAAGAATCCTGAACTTAAAGTGGTAGTTAGTAGTACCAACAACTCTTCAGCTTGGATTATATGCATAAAAAAGTGCAAACATGGAAATATGGACTAAGGCCTGTTCTTATGAGAAATTTTTTGGTGGGACCGTTTTTGATGGGGACATGTGGGACAAATGAGATGTTAACATGTGTCATTCATATTAATTGTTTTCACAAATCATGTTTCCAAAAATATTAAACATAAAATATAAACATTTAAGATAAGAGCTTCTCCAATGGTTGATGTGTGTGTTTCATATGTGGCACCATAGTTAAAAATCCTCTTAAAATATAGTTCCTGTTTATAATTTCCTATTAATGAGGAGTAAAAAATAAACATCTCCAACCCATAAATTATAAATAATTTCCATTATGTATGTGTCATTTAGTGCTTGATTAAGATTATTTCTATATTTATTTTTGCATTGATTTTATGGAAAAATGATGAGTTTGATGGGAAGACATTGTCTAAGTGAATGTCTAGTTTTAGACATTCGCTTTGACATCTTTTACCCAAAATTAGGCCACCTCATCTACACATTGGTTTAAGAAGTTATGGTTGGAGATGGTTTTTAGAAAATATGAATATATATCCTAAATGGATTTAGACATTTTCCTTCACATACATTCCATTGGAGAAGCTCTAAGCAAGATGTTCTCCAAAAATACATTTATTTTATATTTTTGGAAACAAAATTTGTTGGAAGCAATTAATATGAAATACATGTGTCAACATCTTACTTGTCCCCCATGCCCCCATCAAAAATTTATCATGTTCTTATGGGGTTGCAAACTAGGCGGTTTGTCAGTTTTGCACTCACTAAACTTAGTTGCCACTTAGTCAGGCTAGGTCGAGTTCCTTCCAGCATTCCGAGCTCGGTCGTTCGGTGAAAGCTATAGATCGCTCTGTAGATCTGATCCAACGACAATACCCCCCCACCCCCTATATACCAAATTTCAATTTTATTTCAACTAATACCTTATCTACTTTTCACACTTATCACGTTTGTTATAATCAAATCAAATTTCATCATCCAACTCTTCCATTTTGTCTACAATTCACTGGTATTGTGTAATTTTTTGAATATACATTCTCAATTGACCAAGCGTAACAAAATGAGGGGTACAAAATTTACCGTTTCCGAAGATGAAAGAATTTGTAGATGTTAGCTAGAGCATTGCTCGGCCGAACTCACAAGTGTTGCTATCTCAATCTTGTTGTCAAATTCAGTTGATCAAAACTATATCTTGATTTCTAGTATGGAATTAGTCAAGTCTCGGATCAGGATATAAAAGTGTGTAGTTGAGAATCGGATATCACCGCGTTCTATCGTTTGAATGCGAAAATCAACCGAAGCTCTGGAGAACTTCTTCAAAAGGTAAGTAAAGACTGATGAACCACCTATTTCTCAAGTTTTCACCTTTATATCTATGGGACTATGTCGTATGAGTAACTAAACTATTACATGCACAACAAGAATTTCGAGTCAAGTTTATCTTGTTAATTATTCTCGAAATATATATGAACATTTGTTCATACTTGATGAATTTGGTTACGAACAATTTATTATTTATGACCTAAATCGCGATTCAAGATTATCATTCGAAAATAGCATGGAACAGTAATATGTGTCATTGATGTTATTTGGGAATATTTTGAATTGTTCATGATAGTATGCATATCATCTTACATACTGGCACAGCTATTATAGGTCTATATTCGTAGTACACGTACCAATTACATGTACCGGAGTATCTATTGTTGGGCAGCAAATTTTTGATACGCATACCCGGTATCCATACCATAAAAAGTCTGTTCACTCGTGAACCAGGAAGATACGCATACCTAGTATGCAAACCGAAAAAGATATGTGGGCTTCTAAACAGGAAAGGTATGCATACCTGGTATGCAAACTGGAAAAGATCTATGGCTTCTTGAACCCATTTTTATCTTAAGGGTATACATACTGGGTATATGTACCTTGACAAGAATAGTGACAAACAGGAAGTAAGTACACGTACCCGAAATACATACTTACCAGGTCAAATATTTTCAGATGCATCAGAATTATTTCTATGAGATAATCGGTATTTGGACAACTCTCTAAAAATACTTTCTAGACATATTTCATCACATTATAATCTAGGTCATGACTCAATATTAAAGTCTTAAGTGTTATATGAAAATGATTAAGCTTATAGTTCGTCTGGGTAGATTCGGCTAACCTTTCATGAACAAGTATGTGTACACGGTTTGGTAACGATTCATCCTAAATAGAGTGTAAATTTTGTTATGTTAGTCTCAAAACAAAAATTCATTTAAAGTTGGATATTGATTGCATGATTCCAAAGATAACTTAGCTTAATGCAAAGCAACCTTTTTTATGAAAGTATATATAAGGAGAACCTGGAGCAACTGGGATATTTGAATCCCTGACACTTTTCTTGTGTGTCCTAGTTGTAAATTAGAGTCGTCTAGTCTTTAAAATCCTTTTAGGGTTTAACGACTAAAAAGATTTCACCTAGGGATTCGTGAAGCCAGGTCCAACTATCTTTATCTTGATAGTTTGTGTATCCTGATCTTGTTATTGATATTTATGCCATTTCCTCCATATAGCAAGATAGATAGAAATCACAAAGCTAATTTCTTTGCCTCATACTTTGTGATTCCATAAGTTTTTACTTGTGAGGTGAATAATAATCTAGGCTGCTCTTCGGAAGTCGTAAGTATCAGATTTTGAGGTTTGCTAGACTTTGTCTATTGCAATCGATTTCCTATCTCACCTTGATCTTTGATCAGAACGGAAATCATATATAGGCTTATCCGTGGGAGGAAGATTGGTTTAAAGGATTCAATAGAGTTGAAGCAACTCTTAGGATGTAAAGGACATCAGATAAGGGAATCAATTACGCGGATTCCTACTGGGATTCAAGAGGCGTAAGGAGCACAACTATAGCTGAATTATTATGATGGTTTAATTCGGTCTCAACAACATTCCAGTCTGAAGTATTGATAGTAGGCTAAAGTGTGTAGCATCTTAATACATTTTGGTGTTCAAATATGGACTAGGTCCCGGGATTTTTCTGCATTTGAGGTTTCCTCATTAACAAAATTTCTGGTGTCTATGTTATTTCTTTTTCTGCATTATATTGTTTATCTTATAATTGAAATATCACATGTTGTACGTAAATCAATCAAAGTATATATGTCCATCATAATGATTGGATACGACTTGATTGATACTTGGATATCGATTTTTGGAACCGTCCAAGTACTGTCACATATAATCAGGTTTATGGATTAGTTTTTGTTTACATTATGATTGTGAGAGAAAGAGATATAAACTTTGAATATTATTCCTGATTGAGAATTAAGTTGTAACTCTCATAATTGTATTTAGGTTTAGTCCATATTGGTTACCTAAGAAAAAATTAGCACTGCATTTTGGTACCCCCGTATTTTCAATTGTAACTATGTGTTCTTTACACAAGATAGTATCAATGGTGCCCAAAAATAATATACTAAAGTGTGGGATAACATTTTTCTAAATTTTATGAAGAAACTATGAAAATCAATGATAGTGATGCAAATGGATTGTCTAGTCACTTTGTTATAATCAACGCCCAAGTTTCCTTGTATGTTGATGCTATAATGCAACATTGCTCGTGATCGAGTGAGCGGTCTTTTCGATGTTGAACGAAAGAGTGGAAGTGATTAGCACCACAAGCATGAGAAAAATATGGTTATGAAAAGTGTTGCCTAAATGTTATCCTGAAGTTTTAGAAAATTTGCAGAATGTACCTGCAAGTTCACCGTATACTTCTTCTCCTTCAACACCATCTTCACAACCATCTCAACACCCTCCATAGAATCCATTTTCTTCACCAGAAACCACAACAACTAATAATTCTAACTTAAATATCAATGTTACGATAATGAGAAAACAATTAGGAAGAAACAATACAAAAGCAGCGAGAAAAGCTTCCCAAGAAAGAGAATCAAGTCAAGGTTTTTTGGAAACTTTAATTGATTATCAGAAGACCGTCAAAAAACAAAGAGCAGTAGACAGACAATTAATGACTAGAGAAATGAAATAACATCATCAAACTCAAGAGAAACGTGTTTCATATTATGATAGGAATATGATTATAAATGCATGATACCCCAACAATGACCCCTAGAAAATTGATGGTATGGGAGATGGAGATGGACATGTTAGCAGAGGAGTTGGAATAAAAACGTAACAAGACAAATTTATAAAAACAAATTTGGAACTCAAGTTGAAGATGAGGAAAAATCAGACCACGATGAAGTACTGTCACTTCATTAAGTAATGTATCATCTTTAGTTTCCATGAAAATATAAAAGTTCGTTTAAGATGAATGGAGTTGTTAGAGCACTGCTCAGTCGAACTCGCAAGCGTTGTTATCTCAAACTTGTTTATCAATGTTAGTGATCAAAACTATAAATCTTGATTTCTAGTCTACTTATAGTAATGTCTCGGACTAGGATAGATTGTATAGTTGGGAATTATACTTCACGGTGTTCATTATTTGAAGACGAAGAACTACTAAGGAGAGCTTATGGAACTTCATCAACAAAAAGTATGTGGAGACTAAAACTCATCTATCACTTGGAAAGTTTATTTCTACTATATCTCCTATATTGAGACAAAAGTCGTATTACTATATAGTTTTTGATTATGCACATTTGAGATTTCGAGCTGAGTTTAACTCGCTAACATATTTCTCGAAATATGTGTTGGTAATCTTTCTCTTCAACCAAGTTCATCTTATATTCTTGACGAAAGCTAAAAGATGATAATGTGAAAATCGTCGAGTAACATCTTACATGGTTTGTGTGATACAATCATTTGGTGTAGACTTGGAATGTTTCGTTATGATTATTACAATAACTTGAAAATTGCTTTGATGCTAATAGTTTATGAAAACAACCATTGTCATCCTCTAAGAATGTTTCAATGATTGAAATAGAGTTTAGAAAACTTAACCATCATTGGATTATAAACATAGTATGCATGATTTCATATATGTGATCCATGGATGGAACTATAGTATTATGCATACCTGTTAGTTGTGGAATTCCTGGAGCCTAAGTACACATACTCGTACGCGAACTGGCGAAGGGTTTGGTTCTTGGAATTTTCGATGTGTTTGGAAGTATGCGTACCCGTTCGCATACTGGCGAACCCAAACTCATACCGGCTACTTTAAGTATGCGTACCCGTTTGCATACTTGAGTGGTTAAAGTGATAAAATTGGTTTGTTCATGAACTTATACATTTATATAATAAGAAATGAGTTTTTTAGAGGCTAGTGTCTTTAGAGGCTTAATACAGTATGGGGTTCAAAGTTGGACTAGGTCTAGGTATTTTTCTGCATTTGCGGTTTCCTCGTTAACACAATTTCTGGTGTCTGTGTTATTTCTTTTCTGTATTATATTTCGTTATATAATAGAAATATCACAGGTTGTGCGTTCAGATCAATCAGTTTTTGAATCTGACATTTTGGTTGTTGATTGAATTTATTGACACTTGGATATTGGTGTGTGATACCGTCCAAGTTATTTCTCTTATTCAATCGGGCTCGCAAATTCCTCACCACAAGAAATCTGGGATTTAGCGACTACTCTAATTCTGTTAGTACATGGTCGTTTTAAGAGGGTGGAGCTCTGTAGCAACCGACATGGCAACAGATACGCTTTGTGACTAAAGGCTTCTTCGCTAAAGACCTGGACCAACTATGTTGTTGGAAGAGATATCTTTCAACTAAATGAGATGACAAAATTTGTAGTCGACACAAATTTCCAATAACTACTAGATATCGTTGGTAGAAGCATAAATGTTTGTTGCTGAAATGTTTCACCCGCAAAATTATTTGTAGATGAAGACTAATACATTGTTGGTAGAGGTGGGAAGTTATAAAACAATGTAAGATGCTAAATATTTTAACTTACTGAATTTCAGTTGGTGGAAGTGTTTTATGTCGTTGGCCAAGCAATTTTATCACTGAATGTTTTGATGGTCAAGAGTTTGATCCACTAAATCTTAGTTGGTAGAGGGTTATAATAGCAGAATAGTTGACTGGTTAAGGTGCGACGTTGGTAAAGAATTCAACCAACCGTCATTGACGTTCACTTGGCGAAGGTGCTCAGCCAACTACAAATTTGAGCTGCTAGAGTGATTTAAAAAAATATATTATAATGCAAAAACAAAACAAAATATGGACTTTATTTTGAAAATTATACATTAGATGTTATTAATATTGAAAATATCCAAAACAATCAACTACAAAATCTATCCACTTCTTCTGATTAACCTATGAGACAGCACAAAACTTGTCTGCCCACATGAGTCGCATTAAAAAGAAAAACTGACTAACATACTAAGACATCAAGGACACACTGGACCTAGGCTATCATTGAGGAATTAGTAGCATCTGATAGTCGGGATGATTTGTACATGTACTTACTAAGCTCTCATCATTTAGTCCCTCTGTTCGCTTGGTATGACCGTGATCTGCAAGGTCTAGGAATAGAAGCATTCAAACCTAGTCCAACTCATGAAACAACGGCAATGAGAGACCTCCAAATCAACAAATGAAACCCTTGGTATGCTTCCTGCAATGTAGCTAAGAGGCTTTGTCCTACAGCAACACCTTTACAGTTAAATTTGTTCCACTACAGCATCCCATTCATGTATGAAAAGTCTTTATTGATATACTTGCACGCTCCTAGCTAGTAATAACAAAATTTGAGACTATAAGTACAAAATGCATATATTAACTAAAAAAAATAACTCCAGGTCAAAAGCAATGAATTTCCCTGTTACCTTCTCATAAGCATTTTTCCATGTTTACTATGGCCAAATTACGGAACTCACACTCAGTATGGAAGGGGATTTTCGAGCTGCGAATGCTGCAGCCTTCTCATGTCAGTAGTTCGATAAGCCAACACTAAGTCACTGGAAAAAAGTATATAATTCTCAACATTCCATAATTACATGTTCGACAAGCTAACAGCAAGTCAATGGAAGAAAATTATATAATTCTCAACATTCCATAATGTCATCTAAGTTTTAACCATAATTACTAAGTGATAAAAGTTGTCATAATTTACTTGTGCTCAATGCAATATTAAATGATACGCATCCGCTATGGACATAATCCTATGCAGACCAATTTGCATGATGAGATAGGTTGCAATTATATGCACATTTGAAACTGAGGGTTCACAGAATAATCTGTAAAAAACAACAACTAATTAAAGCTTATGAAAGGCAAGGAACCTAACCTCCTCGTCCATAATTTCAGTTATTGGACAGTGTGTATGAACACAGATTCTTCAACCAAGGAAGTAATTGTGTATCATCATTTCTGTGTTTATATAATGTAGAATTTTTTAATGAAAAACAATAACATAAAAGTCCATAAAACAGCAGCTAAGACAACCTTGAAATCACTTCCTGAATGGACCACTTTATGAAAATCACGTCCTCATCATTGACTATTACAGTATTAATTAAACGAGAAACAACAAATCATATACTAATATGCGAAGCAACTGTAAGCAATTTTTCTGTCTATCTAATTTTCAACAAACCCCACCAACAAAAAAACAAAACATGATGTTATCTGGATGTCAAGCATCTTTCATATCACCCCCAATGCTTCTTGTGTGTCCTTCAACTGTAACGGGGATCCCCAGCTTCAGTTCTCTGCAATAGCAATAACAATAATAATGATCAAATTGCACTATCATGTTACCATCCATTTGCAAATTAATTTGCTTTATTTTTGAAACATGCAAATCAGATACAAAAGATCTCAGTAAAAATAAAAAATTCCCAAGCGTATAGAAGAGTGCTTGTGGGATGGAAACTGGTTCTACCGATACGACAATACACAGGGTAAACAAAGTTACCAGTTCCAAACTTAATGGCATTCTAAATCTCTTGTTCTTTCGCTCTATAGAGTGACCAATACTCCTGGAATAGCAATCACCCTCGATGTTTGAGATACCATTATATGATGTGATACTTTAACAATTAGCAACCTAGACAACACTTTCAAAGCTTAAGATGTTTGCTCGAGTCATTCACAGAACCTAGTTTGTACTGAGAAAAGATCTCTTTTACCTAAAACATGAAGATAACACATCCAAGATGTTTGAATTAGTATCTGCAGATAAACAAGACCAGATAAATGAAATACGATAACACATCCCCTTCTTCAGTTTCCTACAACATAAAAAGACTCTACATTCCAACAGTGATCTTTGGACAAAGTAAAACTAAAAATGTGAGGAACAAATGTATATTTTATTACCGTTTGTTGATGTGTAGTTTTCTGTTTTGCAATTGGACTTAAATCTGGCAGAGAACTATGCAAGGGATCTACCGCCCACCAGATTTTTGTGATAACCCCCCACCACTTTTCCCATCATAATGACAATAGCAGAAACAAAACATTAAAATTTACTTCTTCAATTCCCTACAACAGTATTCAAAGCCCCAAATTCAGATCCACAAAGAAAAAAAAACAAATTTGTTTATACATTATATCCCTAAAATGAACATCACTATGAAAACCATAAGAACATACTTTGTGCCTCCAGTGAACAATGTATCCATACCCCTCCACTTTGTACACAGGCGATGCTTTTCTCTACTAGTAATGTAAGTTACAGACATATTAAAACTAAATCATTTAACCAGTAAGTACTAATTTTAGCCAACTTTCATTTTTACCTAATATGCTAACAGCTACCACACAACCAGTAGAACTAAAAGGATGGAGATAAAGTAAGGTACCCAACTTCCCATTTCTTTAGAGGATCCGTAAAAGGAAGTCATGAAGTCAAGGTTCTCAAGATGACGGTTACGCATCATAATCTCTCACATACTTCACCGCTACCTTGTTGTCATGTGTTTCATGCGAACATACCAATTGGCATGGGCTAAAATAGCACCTTTGACAATTGGGAAAGCCATACGAAACCCTCTCATCTTCTAAATTCTCCCTTCCAAATAACCCTACTAGTTCAGTTACACACAGCTTCCATCAGAGACTTTGGTTCTCAAATCTTAGTACCTACAAACAGTTATGGCAAAAGTAAGTACTACTCAAGCATAAGACACAAATATAAGAACGACGCCATATACAAATCAGTTGTCTCACCGTGCTAATTTGTAAGAACCTCCACTACAGAGTAGAAGCTACCTGCAATTAAAAGAACCAAAAAGGATTGGAGATTTATTTTTCGTTTGAGGAATGCTTCAAGACTACAACTAATATAATATATATAGTTTCTTAATAAAAAAAAAGGACTAAACAAACAACCATTCGCAAGTTATTTAACAGCATGAAAGTATATGTATATCCTAAATAACATAAATTGTTATATTCTCGTTGCACATTTCGAAGTTATATTTTTGCCTCTTTGCCAGGTCTAACAAGTATCAATGCTACATCAGCTGCAGTATTAGCAGCAGCAATGATATCAAGCAATAATATCAACTGCTCTACCAGTAACTGGGCCTTCTTGAAGAACATAAGAATCTACAACAACAACAACCAAACAAACCTATCAATGTGACATGCAATACCACTACAAAAACAAACTAAAAAAAATAAACAAAAAAAAAATCAAATAACTTACATCTTTAGTATGCCATCTTCTCACAGTAGAGTTTCATCACTAGCAAGTGGTGGGAAATATCTTCCAGTAGAGTTCAGGTGTTTTATCAACACCTGAACCTGTTCCATCAGCTTGAACTGAAACAGTTAGACGCAAAAAAATCAAAAAAACTCCCAAAGATGTCACCAAAAAAAATAATCACAAATCATAACTCATAACTCAAAGCACAAGACTAGTTGTTATTGTCTTTACCTGAGTGTTTAAAGGAGTTAATGTTGTAGATATTGTTAGGTGATTTGCTGAACTGAACCATTTGATTTCCATTTTCAAACTTTTTGCCGAGGAAAGCATTGGACTGCAGTATTTTCGGTGGTGAATGTGACCGTTTCTGATGCTGTCATTTTAGATTTCTAAAAAATTGTTTTTCTCCAAAAATTGAAATTTCGCCTTCACGATGTTGGGAATTGACATACGATCTCAACGGGCCGAAAATCACTCAGTTTGGATTCACGGAGAAGAAGTTATCGAATAATTGGCCGGTTAGCGCCTTGCTCCAAATATGTTGATGGCGTGATTCCACCCAAAAAATATTATTCTCCAATTGTAAAATTTTATATTCATGTCGTAGGATATTGACATGCGATCGCAACGAGCCAAAAATCATCCAATTCGGACGTGAGACGAGGAAGATATCAACGAAACAAATTTTTAGTCCAAGGCCAAGTGGGGTGTACATATCCGCAAGGCAAGAGAAATGGGACGGAATCATCCAAGAACCATGGGAGTAAACTGCGTCGCGCCACACCGAATCTCCATCTCCTTTTAATCTCCAAATCCTCGCCGATTGCTACAATTAATCTCCGATTGCCGCTCGGCTTGGCCGCCGGCATGGCCGCTGCTGTCGCCGTTAGCCGCCGCCACTCTTAATGGTTGTCGGGTCTGCCTCCGTCCAACTGCCGACGTTGCTGTCGGCTCTTTGTTGTGAAGTGCATCGACGGTCAGGATATGCATTACTTCGAAGTTTTGATACAACCCGAAGCATTGAAGTTTTCCTGAAAATTGAGTTTTGATGTAGCTCGGAGCATCGAAGTTTGATGCACCCCATAGCGTCAACGGTTGGAATGCGAAGAACATCAAACATTGATGTAACATCAAGCATCGAAGCTTTCCTCGTATAACAGATTGAAGTGGATGAACAAAACCTTTGTTGAAGTGGGTTTACCGAACTTCTAGAAGTGTGTGAGGGTTGTTAACGTGGGTGAGCGATATCTTAACGAGGGTTAATGTGGGTTGGGTATGGATTGTTGACCCCTAATGAGGGTGAAGGGGTTTTGACGTGGGTTAACAAATTTTGATATGGGTGAAGGAGACCCCTGAAGAGGGTGAACAGATCTGAGCCAGGTAGAGCCGCCGGCTAGGGTCACCGGGTTGAGCTGCCGGCTTTTTTTTTTTGAAAGTTTTGGTGACAGTTTAGAGAAAATGTGATCTTTAGAACGGAATATTTGGTGATAGTTCTGTGGAACTGTTGTCTTTTCTTCATGCCTTCTTGCAACGGCTTTCTGAAAAGTGATCCTTTCAGAAACAACTGTTGCCTTGTCTTTCTTGTAACAGCTGTTGTAACAGTTTAGGAAATTGTTGACTTTTTTTCTAGAATCGTTGTTGTTTCTTTATGGACCTTTCACCATGGTTTTGCTACACCTTTGCGGACTTTTTTGACACGTTTTTTCGGAGGTTTTCTCTTGGGTATTCAAGCATCTAAAGATGTAAGAAACTTGGCAACCTTGTGATGATGATAGTAGTGATTTTGACATACTACAAACTCAAACAGGCCACGACTGCGTTATTTGAGAACTTTGGACTTGAACATGCTGCGGATCGAACACCCTGACAACAATCTTGGTGATTTTCGCAGTAAGTCAGTTTTGGTTGCTTCCAACTGCGATGCTGGACTGCAGCAATTGCGATCAACACGGCTGCAGTGGCTGTGATTAACTGGACTGCAGCAGCTGCGGTCAGCTGGACTGCAGTGATTGAATTCAAAACTGGACCCGACCATGTTGCGGATCGAATATCCAGCAACAATTTTTATGATGTTTTTACGCCATCTTTTACCGTGTACCAAACATCTCAGGGGTGGTTTCATCGGTTTTACTTGTGATGCAATTTCAGTGGTTTCAGAAGGTAATAGCTCCAGCAAATCTCGATCCACGAATTTGGATTGCAGCAATTGCGATCAACTTGACTGCAGTATCTGCGATCACATGGTCAACAACAACTGCGATAAGCTGGACTGCACCAATTGCGAACAGACTGGACTGCAGCAGTTATGTTCAACTGGACTGGAGCAGTGATTTTCAAGCCGTTGAAACTGCTTTTTGACGGAAATGATTTTGAAGCATTTTGTACAACTTTTCTCAATGGGAGAGTACGATACCTTTTCTCGTGATCCCCTTAGTCGGCGCCAATGTTTGTACCCAAAACTACTTTTGGGCACGAAACACAATGGATAGGTGATTTTGGTGTGTTTTTAGGGTTAGGGGCGAATCGATGAATAAAAAATGAGACACATGTTTTAACGTGGTTCGGCATGGTTTTCCTACGTTCACGGAAGAATCCCCTTGGGGTGATATTTTATTTACTTTTGTATTACAGAGTATTACTTTTGTATTACAGAGTATGTTTCTCTCATATTGGCCACCCCCTACATGATTTCTGCTCCTCCCCTTTTATACAGTTTGACATCTAATTTCAATTATAAACATAAATTTTATTAACTGCTCATTCATGCCTCCATCTTTAATTTTGTATGAAACTACTGGAATTAATTCTGCATGTATGAAACTGCTACATTTAGTGTTGCATGACTGAAACTGCTGCAATTAGTGTTGCATGACTGAAACTGCTGCAATTCAATTTTGCATGCCTTCATGATGATTTATGTATGAAACTGTTGGAATCAATATTGCATGCCTCCATAATGATTTCTGGCATGAAACTGCACATTTATGCTTCATGAAAAATTCTGCATGATGGCAAACTGGACTGGTGGCTGGAAGTATGGATTGGATGTTGGTTGGCAGAATGGTTTGGCTGCATGGGTAGAAAACTGGCTGGCAATACGGGTAGAGGCTGGCTGGCAAAGCGGAAGAGTTTTTTTGGCTGGGAATTGGTTAGCAGCATTGCTGGCTACAAGACTGAATACTGGTGGGAGGTGCGACGTGCTTCGATAGTTGACCGACGGTTGACTTTGACCATTGACCGACCGTTAACTTTGACCATTGACCTTGACCGGATGTTGACTTTGACAGTTGACCGACTTTGACCATTGACCAATCATTGAATTTATGTAATACTGGGAAGGCTGGTGTGCTTCCTCGGTTGACTGGTTAGCGGGCTTGGATAAGGGCCAAAAGATGATTCAAGTATCAATTGGGCCTATTGAGTGGTATTTTTACTAATGGTACAACCAGTAAGGCATCCGGTCCAATACCCAATGCATGCAGTCAAGACTACCCAGCATTCCTGGAAATCCCCTTTCCTGATTTTTCTTTAATATTTTTCTACACACGCTTCAGTTAGTTTCATAAATAGGTTTTTACCAAAATGATTAATAATTACTTTGAAAAACAACGCAAGATACTTGTATGTAGTTTTTTTTCCCGTACGAAGGTACTCATCATTAGAATCTAGAGGTTTGTCATATTTTAGAATCCTTAAGGCCGAAGTAACCTTTTGTTCATGGCCATGACATTTAATATTCAATGCATCATACTGATAATTAAATTGAGGTTCTACCTGAAAAATCTCACTAATAATATTTAACAACAAATGCCAGGGCATGCAGAATCGGCGTTGGAAATCTTCATCAGAGAACACACAGTCGGGAAGAAAATAACCGTGCATTAGCTTCTCGTGCAATTCATTTTGAACTCGTTACATGTATCTTCTTGTGAATACTTCTTTTGGCTCTAGATCTCTTAGTATCTTCCATGATAAATATAGATGCAACGGAGTGTTGGTTAGTTCTCTATCTTCATCTGACTCATAATCGATTTGTCACATCGCCTGAATGAACATTTGTTGTTGTTCTTCAAATCGATCAATATGAATACACACATCTTCGCCAGAAGAATCAATTAATTAGAAATGAGAAAATGATTGTCATTAAATTAAATTTAATGGGGTGAATTTATAGGGAGATATAAGGAGAAATAGATGTTACATCATTATCTTTTTTTCTTTTTTTTGGTCAATCAACAATTTCAATTTATTCAAATCAAAATGTGATTACATGATCGCTTACAAGAATAACAAATACATCAAAATACAAGATAATAAGAACCCTAATACAAATGAAGATATCAATTACAGGTAAATCGCGAAGAGAAAGAGCCATATACCGTAAAGATACCCAATCTTTGTAAATGTAGTAGGGAAGGATGATGGTATAATCCGGAATCGATTCCGAACATTTAATCTGATTTTCTTCTTCTTCAATAAGAGATACTCCTATAAGTGCCCAAAATCTTGTAAATCCAAACAAACCCAGATGCCCTAAATCCCTTGGATTGAATATGGATTCTAATCAATACCGTGTTGGATTGTCGACGTTCTTGAATCGAGAATAGCAATTCACGAACCAGCGATCAAGGTTTGAATAAATCGCCCTCAAAGCGAAGAGAAACTCTCCCCAAATGGCGAAGAAAAATCGCTCCAAATAGCGAAGAAACATGTCAAAAGACATCAAAAACAAAAACAAAATTCTTTTATTCGATTAAAAAAAAAACTTGCTCAAATCTGGTCCAAAAGGACGAAATCTGAGTAAGAGATTAATGAAGGCTAAAGGGTTTTTTTTCTTAGAGAGAAGAGAAAAGGAGAAGAAAGAGAAAGAAAATTTATCAATTACATCATTATCTAGCAAGCGATCGAGTCTCCACCAATTGGTCTAAATTATATTGACAGTGGTCAAATTAGATTATTGCTCAAGGCTCTGCCAGTTCGCCAGGTCTCCTGGCATGGCATATGCGGGGTTAGCCACCCCATAGGAACGGGCCTAAGCAACCGCCACAAGTCTAATTTGCAAACACAAACGTATGATAAATTCGTGCTGGTCTAAGTTACCAGATCACCGGTCCGATGTCTTTTTTCACCTCTTGCCGGGCCGGGTTACAGTTATCTTTAAAAAATTGCCAGAATGTTTACGCCCCACTTTTCTTCTTTTTAGCACACTATACCACCCCAGACTCAGTAGTAGAAGAAGAGCCGCAGTAGCAGAGAGGAGGAAGAACGGATCTCCATAAGGTATGACCTCCCTCCCTTTATCCATCAAAACTAGAATTAGGGTCTCTCTTGTTGTCTGAATATCCATATGAATGATACTCTTGTTGTGTTGGGTTTTCTCAATGTTCAGTTTTAGGGTTTTATTAGGTTTATTCGAATTTTAGGGTGTTTCTAATTCGAATCATGTAGTTTAAGTTCTTAGTGATGATTAACAACCAAGTTGATTCTGGATTGTTTTGGGGTTTAATGAATTTTAATCTTTTTGTTTATCCCAGAACCCTCAGAGGGACATTTTGTTTGATTCACTACCTACCCTAGACTGGATTGCTTTAGTTTTTTTTTATTGATTGATCTTCGTTGGATTTTTGTTTAATTCAATTCTTCTTCTTGAGTCAAGTAATTAGAATCGATATGTTAATTGTTCTTGTTCTTTTCAAGTTGCCATGATAAGTAAATGTTGAATATCGATAAAACAAGGTGGATCTAAAATCATGCTTAATTGATGTTGGACTAGATGTATCAGCAGATTAAAATTCATGTTTTGATTCGCATTAACTTCGTTCAAGAAGCGGGATGTTTCTATTGAAAAAGGCTAGGCTAGATGCATTTCTTTGTTACTCGTGGTTTTGTTGTATCCTAACTCTGTTCTCTTTTTTACTCACCTGGGAATTAGGGGCAAAATCAACCAATGGCGATGGCTTTGCTAAAGAAAACTAGTAATCTTCTTCTTCATCATCACCCAATTGGTTCACTTGTTGCTGCTAGGAAGATTGAAATCCCGTCTTCATTCCGTTTCCTCAATGATCGCAGCAACACTCGAGTGCCTAACTTCGTTGAAGAAAATGATGTTATTGATAGAACGTCATCTTCTCTTTCTGATTCCTTCTCTCGTCTTCGTCGTGATTCCTCTCCTAATTCAGGTTTATCAGGTACGACTAGTAGTAAGCATATTCACTTTCTGTTGTCAGTTTCTGATTTAATGATTTATTGGGTTTCTCTCATTTGAACTGCAGATGTTTTCGGTCAATCTTCTTCGCCATCCAGAGGTCCTAGGATGGATAATAATTCTCAATTTACAAACCCACCTAGAGGACGAACTGCATTCACTGGGTTAAGAAGAGTTGATGCAACAGAAAATGACAACGGTAGAAATGTCAAGGCGAATACAGTTGTAGTAAGAGTCAAAGGGTTTACTAATTTCAGGAAAAAGAAAGAAGCTGTCTTGCGATTGAGAGAAGCATTAGGACCCAACTATCAAATTATAAACGTACAGGATGTCACCAACCTTCCACATAATGGATGCCGACTCCCCAAGAAACGTCGAAAGTAGAACAAGAGAATGGTGTTCAGGTTAATGTAGAGCGGCTTATCTCTTGAGAAGGTTAGTTATCAACTGCCATGTGAACATATATCATGAGACTTGCTTAGTTTCATTTGAAAGTTTTCAGTTTATATGCTTAGCAATCTAAAGTTCATGATTATGCTGTTAAGGTATATTACTATAGTTTATACTACCTCTTGATACTGAGACGTGACTGTCAGCTGTTTATGGTTACAAATCATTGATTTATGGAACTATGTTGTGTTCTCTATATTGCTTGTTAGAGAAGATCCTTGTTAGATATGAATTATGTACGTTTGGTTGTTTCCTTATGTTTATGGCAGTTTGTTTTTCATGGGATTGAGCGAGTCCTGTTTGTAAGATACCTATAGGCTTCTGTCTCTATAAACTGTTAATACAGAACACGCTTTTGATACATTCTTTATGTACTTGAAACAGTAGGTTTTTAGAGTAACATAACCAAGGGCATCTGCTCCTGTATATAATCAGATATGTCATGGAAGACTCAGATGGAGTGTATGGATTAGGAGTCCTAGCCATATCACTAGTAGTGTCCTTGAGATGAAACTAACAGAATCAACTATGCATGTACACGATGGTGTCAGTATGTTCATCCAGCTGTTTATTCGTCTTTCATTATTCAGTAATCAGTATGTCTTTAAGGAACAAAAGGGGAATTGGTGATGGAGATGGCTGAGCACATAAGTAACAGGAACACTCTTGTTCGGTACTTACAAGAGCAATAGCTAAAACTTTTCATAACCTCAGAGTGCCCTTGGCTTATTAAGTAAGCTGAGTTGCTTTAGTTTCCCTTTCACAACCTTGTTCAGTCCTTTGGGCTTGGAGTGTTGAACAAGCCCTGTGGGGTATGATCTGGTACCACAATGTAGTGCTTATCGAGGATTCTTGTAGTTAAGTTGGCGTATGGTTTAGTCATGTTATATCTTAATGATGTTTACAGATTTCCATTGTCTCTCGGGTATAAATTGCGATTTCAGACACTAGATACCAAGTTGTGTTTCCCATTTTCACCCTAACAAGTCATGTATGGAGGCAAAGGTCACCTTTTCCGATTCATCCGTGAAGGTTTCACTCTGCTCTGGTCTGTCAACTGTGACCTTCATTTTTGTCTTGGTTGCTTCAATTCTGTAATTGTCCTCCAAAATTATGGAAAAGGGCTTTAATAACACATGTATCTTCAATGTGCGATTACCAGACTGGACCATACTGTAGTTTTTTTCTTACTTGTAGTACCTTAACAGTTACACCATTTGCCGGCAGTTGGCACCACTAGATGATGTTTCATTTGAATGATTTTCTGTCGATGTTTAGCCCTATGATATTAGCTTGGTTACACAGCTATCGAAAATTATTAGATGGGCTAGATTGAAATTTTCTATCGAGTATTTTCTTTCTCCCCGAGATCTTGTAACACATATATCATGAGACTCATTTAGTTTCTAATGAAAATTTTCAGTTTCATAATCTTGACAATCTCGAGTTCATTGGTATGCTCATATTACTTGCTAATTGTATTTGTATTCTTCTTGCTGGTGCTTTAAATTACCAACTCAAATATATAAATGGAATTTTCCCAAGTTGAGCAGTTTTGAGAAGGCATCTATTTTCACATTTTTAAATCCTGTAGAATAGAAATATTTAGCTTGTTGCTCTAACACGAGAAAGGTCATTCAGATAGTTAGTGACTGAACGCAAACATATTCAAGCTCTGGATTGCAGTGTCTTATATTTCATAGGGTAAATTTTTGAAACTATTTAGGTTTCCTCCATTGAAAATCATTACTGCTAGGATAATATTCATCTTCAAATTCATATGTCCTTTCAGTGTGATACCCTTAAAGATACAATGGCCTTGTTGGTTTTTGTGTTACTAGGCAGTTGAGTGGTTTAGTAATATAACATATTTTTGTCAGTACTGACATGATAGTATAATTTCGGTTTTGATTCTTATGTATGGTGATAATGAAGCTAGACTTGTATAGGACAGATGGAACGTAGGCAAAAGGATTTGGGATTAACCCAGTATAACCCCCATCAGCTCAATGACATAGATAACAGTGTAATACAAATTCTACAACAACTCCGTATTCACCAATAGTTGATACGAGTAAGTACCAGTCCTCCAATTTTAAAGTTACTGTACATGCTTCTATACTCTCACCTTAGAAAAGAACTAGTGATTTTCAAGTTTGGGTTTGGCACTGTGCTACATAACACTCCCCTATATTTAGATCCTGGTCAGAAATTCTTTGTAACATTATGCATTGGAATGAAACCCCGAGAAGAGGCTAATTTAATTAGATCTAATAGTCTGAGTTATCATCAATTATGTATAATTGATCGTCCTTTCCTGTTAGTATTATGTATAATTGTCCTAAAAAGATCCTTTTTTATTTTGCAGCCGCCAATTCACTTCTTTCAAAATCGGGGAAAAATGCTGACGAGATGGTGGTTGCTGATGCTACAAGCTTTACATCACCAATAACTAATCAGTCTACCTCTGCAGTTTGAAATACTAATCAGTGACATTGATGATGATTTGAGTATGTTTAGCATGAAGTGCAGCCATTACATTGTGTGTTTGGTTTTTAAGCTGTGTTTTAGAAAGCTGGTAGCAGTTAATTCACCTGAAATGCTTATAAAAGAGATTGAAATCAATGGTTATACTTTTTGAAGATAATAAACATGATCTCGTAATGTTCAATGAATGGTATTTTGCTGCTATTCCAAGAACAGAAGGAACCTTCTGATCTTGTGAATACTGAATTATATGGGGTTGTTACTGCATTTCCTCTAGTTCTAGAATTTGGTCTCTCTAAATATGAACAGCAGACGCCTCTCGGTTAAAATTGCTGGTAAAATACTGAAAATTTTAGGCTTAGTTGGAAAGAGGGGCAGTTGCCCCACACGTGACACGCCCATCCTTGCTCTGCCCTGCTCGTGGTAAAATTGTTGGATAAGAATTTAAGCCTACACCAACACTGGTTCATGCCCATTAACCTTACCGCACTGGGAATTTTATTTCAGCCCAACTTTCTAGCTAAGGGTAGACTCGGCATTTCCGGACTCAAAATCAGAAGGGTAGTTTGGTAATCAAAACATATTTATATCTCCCTTTAAATCTAAGGATTTATCAAAACCCTAATTTTTTCTCTCTAGCACTTCAGACTCCCAGAGCCAACAGCCGCAGCAGCACAAGAAGAAGAAGAAGAAGGGATCTACCAGAAGGTAAGAAGAAACCCTTTATCTCCTTCATCAAATCGAAATCAGGGCTTCGATTGTCTTCAGTCTCTTTTGTTGTTTTTCTAGGTTAAGGTTTTTTACATCTTCCTTATCTGTTTGTTGTGTGTTGAATCAAATCCTCTGATTTGTCTCGTTGTTGTTGAGATGATGTTGTTTATAGATGATTAGGTTGATTTGTTAGATTTTGTTTGTTATTTTGAGTTATGGGTTTTCAGATTTGTGTTGAGATTTAGAAGGATTCATGATAAAGATTTGATGTTTGTGTGAACTAGGTGTTGTTTAGGTTGGGTTTTGTTTGTTCTGTGTTTTCTATGTTGGGGGTTAGGGATGAAGATGTTGTGAAGTGAATGTTGAAAATCGAATAAATTTTTTAGGGTTTTTTTTTTGAAGCTGTCATAACTTGTCATTTTTAAGAAATTGGTGGACTTAATCTTGTTAAAATGTTAGTCCTAGTTGTTCATTTCAAGCATGATACTCAAATGTTGAGTAGACCCAAGTAGAAGGTAGAATCGGCTTGTCATTTGTGTTTAATTGTGATATTGATATAGTTATACTCAAAGCTTGAAGTTGTAGTTGTTGGGACTGAAATTGTGTTCTTGTTCTTTTTTTTCAGCTCTTGTTAGTGTTGATTTTGTGAAAGAAAGATGTGTGTTTTTCTCTGTTTGAAAAATGTGCATTTTGGCAGTTGCCTCTGTCCTGTAGTATGTTGATGATACTGTGTGATGCCACTTGTTACCTGGTAGACATGATTGTTCGTTTGATTGACATGATTGTTCGTTGGCTCTTTACCTTCTTTTTGTTTGTTATTTTTTGATTCAGTGGCCATTTGGACCGTCTCTGATATGAGTTTCTGTTAGTTTGCAGTAAAGAAGATTAGCAAGGATGGTGAGGATCAGTGTTTTGAATGATGCTCTTAAAAGCATGTACAATGCTGAGAAGCGAGGAAAGAGACAGGTCATGATCAGACCTTCCTCAAAAGTTATCATCAAGTTTCTCATGGTTATGCAGAAGCATGGTAAGCGAACTAACTTTCTTTTCATTTTGTTTTCATTAGCTATGATGATTCCAAGTCTCTCATCTAATTTGATTTGTATGCTATTTGATCTTGTTGGTAGGTTACATTGGTGAGTTCGAGTACGTTGATGACCACAGGTCGGGCAAAATTGTTGTTGAACTGAACGGTAGACTTAACAAGTGTGGTGTTATCAGTCCCCGTTTTGATGTTGGTGTGAAGGAGATTGAGCCATGGACTGCAAGGTTGTTGCCTTCTAGACAGGTTAGTTTCAGCTCTTTTGTTTTCTTTTCTATCAGAAGCAACTATCCACCAATACAATACACTAGACGAGCTATAGGAAGATAAAATATCCATAGCAGTAGATGCATGATAGACTCTATGCTTTGGTGTGAGACCACTGAATTTGTGTTTAATAGTGTATTGATGGTGTTTAGGGTCTTTCTTCTTAAACAAAAACCTGCACGTGATAGTTCCTTCCTCGTTATTTTTTCTTATGTTGTTGACTGGTAAATTTGCAGTTTGGTTACATCGTGCTCACTACATCTGCTGGTATCATGGACCACGAAGAGGCAAGGAGGAAGAACGTTGGTGGTAAAGTACTTGGTTTCTTTTATTGAGCAAAGAAGTTTTATCGAGGATGGGATTCGGAATTTTGATGCTGGGGTTATATAGTTGAGAAGCTTTTCTTGTTTCTCATAACTTTTGGATTACTTTCTTATTCGATATGTTTTGGTTTTGTTTCATTTCAAGTTGACTGGAGTGTTGTTAGACGCCAATTGTAGAAGGAGAAATATGAATGTTTTGGAATGCTTATTTTGAAAGTTCTTAACTATTTAGATCAAGTGTGGTTAGTTTGTCTGATCCATGGTTTCTTTTAGCTTCATATAATTGTAATTAACATTAGACACCCATGTTCTTGGGTTATAATTCTTGCCGAAAACCGAAAACAGGTGTTGCTTTCTAAGCAGGAGCAAGTAGAGGGGAAATAGTTCATGATAGTTCTGTTGAGTGTTTAATCATTTTACAGACAATTGATCACTGGGATATGTGAAAAGCCATTGACTAGGATCTATTGGCTGTGTTCTGTACAAATGATGTGATTTCAGTGGATGATCTTGCTTTGAACATCACTTGGTGTCCAATGGAAGGAAAAGTAAACACTGTATAGAAAAGTTGGTAAAAGTGGTGTGCATCTAGTCTGCCCTACAAATCCTAGTTTAATTGGGTTCCTGAAAACAATTAGGGGGCCGTGTACTACGGGGAAAAAAGGAACATGAAATATCAATGCTGGGTTATCCTTATCCCATTTTTTTTAAAATGATAAACTACCCCTAAGTTATTAGTGTTAATTAAGTTAATTAGGTAAATTAAGATGTTAAGTAGTTTAGTTAGATTAAAATCAGATTTTGGGTAAATTATTTGATAAAAGAAAAATTGTGTTTTTGTGTGGGGAAGGAGAAGTTGAGTTTTGATGACTTTACACCTACAACACATAACATTTTCTTGTTCATTCTCTCTTTTGAACAAACAATGTCTTTGGCACACTTCCATACAAAGAGTTTTATCCTTCGGGGGAAAAGTTAGGGTTATTTGAAAATTTGAAATGAATGATTTTAGTGGAGGTGAAACTTCAAATTACAAACGTGATTGTGTTGATGGTGAGATTGTCTCAACTAATCCTATGGATTGGATGTTTGATGAAGAGATGTTAATAGAGGAAGCCATGAATATTGGTGCAAATGAAGATCTCATTGGTCAAAATGAAGGAACCAACCCTCAAAATGAGGAACCCCAAGCTCAAAACAATCAGGTAAACATCTTATACCATTCGAATTGTGTGTTTGTTGCTCCAAGTGGTCGAATCACACTATGGAACAACTCAGTGTAAGGGTTGTCATAGTCGTGGGGTGTATACCCAAACGACTCTTTAATGTAGTTAGAGCATTGACACTACCAATAACGACTCAAACCTGCAACTTTTCCAGGTTATGAAAAATCGTTAGGTTGGTGTGATACAAATTGACGACCCTTTATAGGTTGGTCAGCTAGAGTCGTCATTGGTTTTGGTTCACAAAAGAACGACTCTAAAACCAAAACTCCGTGTAAAGTGTGACACTTAGGGTCGTCATATTGGTAGTCATATGCCATGACGATCCTAGATAGCAATTGCAAATGTTATTAAGGGTCGTTATGTGGCGTAGTAATATGGATTAACGACTCTTGCACTGGATTTTCATAATTTTTGATTTCATTGAATCGTAAAAGGCATACATCTTGCATAGCGTTGCATTGAAGGAAATGAAATATAATAGATAATAACGGTGCACTTATACACTTAATCATAGAGCATGTAATTATAGGTAGAACCCTCCAAGATAAAGTAGCAATCGTCGAACTCGAACTTTTTTCCACGAAGCACCTCGTATCGGACATACGCCTTCCCCAACTGAAAACCCCAAACAGAAACATAGTTAGTATTTTTGAAAGCTTTCGATAAGTTTGACCTCTTGTTTAAATTCCTTGCTCTTATAGCACCCAACATATTGGGCATGGCTTCCCTTACGGCCTTCATTTATCTTTTGAAAGCTTCACATTCGTTGAGTATCTCCTCAAACCATTCCTTGACTAGTCTCAAAGATCTTGAGTTGCAATTTCCTTCTAACGCCACAAAAACGATGAATACACAGTTCCACCAAGCATCGGATGTTGTATCAATGTTTTTTCCTAGATCTTCAAAGTGGTGTGTGACAATTTTCCAAGTCATGGTGTTTCCTCTTGTTTTTGCTTTTGGATGATAAATGAATGAGAATGAATGTGAAGTTTGAGAATTATGGTTTGGGTGAAGAAGGGGTGAGATATGGTTATCTTTTTATAGATATTAAAGGCCCAACAACCATTTTTTTGAATTTTTAACCGTTGCCCGACTCAACCATATTGGGTGAATTCAAAATTCACATTAACTACAACAAGGGTCGTTACCAGACATATTAACAAAGTGACGACTCTTTGATATCAAAAAAGTCGTCTTCTGTTATATTTATAGGCTGACGACTCTACCATCAGAAAGTGTCAGTGCTAAATTAATTTAGAGTCGTCACTCGTATATTGAAATATAATGACGACTCTTTAAGATCAAAATAATCATCTTTCTGTTATATTTTTTCGCTAACGACTCTTCTATCAAAGAGTTTTTGTGTTAAGCGTCCTTTAGAGTCGTTACTATGAGTTTCTTCAATAGTGACGACTCATGCATAATATTTCAAACAAACTTTAGAGTCGTCATTGTTTTATTTAAAAATATGACGACCCTTGTTGGGAATATACGTCAAACCAATATTTGAACTCGTTTTATTGAATCGAAAAAAACATACATGTACTATGAAATAAAATATAACGAAAAGACATAAAATAGTTTAATACTTTGCGCTAGAAAATGTATACGAGATTAATTATATTGGGCGAATTTCCATTCAATTTCCTCCAAGAGAGTATAGCAGTCCTCGTGCAAAAACTCATGGCCGTACATTAATTTGTATTGGCTCCGACCCAAAGAGTATTGGAAAAACAATTTTTTTTATAAATTAGCGTTGTTGAATAATCATAACCAAATAAGTTAGCGTTGGTTAATAAGTTATGATGAACGGCCTATTGAGTCACAAACTTACTCTACTCATTCGAGGTTCGTTGGGAAGAGCCTCAGCCCGAGCTTTCAATTCGTCTCTCAGCAATACGCATTCATTGTATAAATATTCGTACCTTTCCCTTATCTGTCGGAGCGTCCTTGTATGATGATTTCCGTTAAGTGCTTTAAAAACCTTAAATACAGTTTCCACCAAGCATTGGTGTTTTGATCCAACCCAAGGTAAGTCCCTCTGGTTGGGTCTTCGTTACTGGTCACCCATTGCGCTTCCTCAATGGAGTGCTTCGTGAGAGTGGTGTGTGCTCTAACAATAGCAACATCTTCTTTATTATTGAACGGAGTTGGAGCCATTTTTAGTGTCTGAAAGTGATGGGTGATTGATTTGGGAATATTGAAAGTGATGGGTGAAAAACTTTGAAAGGGATAGGTCTCCTTTTATAGCAATAAACTACCCAACGGCTAGTTTATTTTCATTAAAACATTTCTTTTTTCCAAACACAATTTTTCATTAAAACCGTTTATTTTTTCCAAACCTAGGAATCAAACAAAAATTTGAATTTCAAATTCTGCATTAACAGCATGTAGAGTCGTCATAGGTGATGTATATATCCTAACGACCGTTTAAGAAAATTGAACATAACGGTGTGTTTGTACGTAAAGAGTCATTAGTATTATGTTTGGGTGGTAATATTTACCAAAAGTATCGTTCAACTGCTATAACAACCTTGAAGACCCAATCCCTGGTATACAGACCTTATTTGGTCGTGAAACTGCTAAAAAATTAAGTGACGACCCTTGTAAATGCCAGAAAATCTAGGCTTCTGAGTCGTCAATTTGTAAATTTTTAAGTTGACGACTATAGAGTAGGCAATGTTTATTGACATAAAAATCGTCATTTTGGTTTTTTAAACATTGACGACTCTATAATTAACGTTTTGTGTTATGTTGTAGTTGGTGGTGCAACCAAGCTCTCAACCAGAACCAATCTCTACGATGGGTCTTGATACCTCCCAACACTATATGACTGATTTGGTACGTTTTACTTAACCGTTTAGTTATATTTAATTTTAAATTATTTGATCACATGGATGTGTAATTTCTTTGGTGAATGTAGACATGGAAAGATAAGGTTGAGGCCGAGGAATGGCTTATCTCAAAGGAAAAAGAGAAGATGTGCATTGTTGTTCGAAGCAAACACGTCGATTGTAATAAGATGGATATGGTATGCGAGAGAAGGGAAAAAGGGGAAAAGTCACAAAGGTAAGAATTACAAATATGAGAAGAAGACGACTAGGGTCTACAAAACTGCGTCGAAGAAGTGTGGTTGCCCGTTTAGGATTTATTTCAAAAGGCATCATGAAACCGATCTATGGAGATTGCATAGTATTGCGGACAGTCATCACAACCATCCTCCACCTAAAAGTTTATATGGACACCCTACATATGCCCGGTTGAAGCCGAATCAAATGGAGAAGGTTCGACAGATGAAGGGATGTAGGCCTCTTAAGATCCTAAATGTAATAAGGGCGGAAGATAAGGATAACTTTCCTACCATTTCCACAATCTATGCTACCAAAGCAACGATCAAGAGAACAGAATGGGATGGTAGGTTAATTATGCAACAATCCGAGTGGTTAGCAGAAAAACTTAACTACGCCATGCAAAAAAAAGTTGGTCCGTGAGACAAAGTTACTCATATTTTTCTTGCGCACCCAATGATGGTGGATTTGGCACAGTGTTTTTACCAGGTTATGTTCATAGATGCCACCTACAAGACAAAATGGTATAACATTCCCTTGTTGAACGTGGTCAGTCATACTTCGGATAAACAATCATTCACAGTTGTATGGTGCTTTATAGAGAAAGAATAAATAGAGGATTATGTTTGGGCCTTTGAGCAAGTGCGGTTGATTTACCGTGGCAAAGAGACGCGTCATGTTATATTTATTGATATGGATTTTGCAGTTATGAGTGCCGTCTGTCAGGTTCTTCCTCTAGCTCAACATTTTCTTTGTACGTGGCACATCCAAAGAAATATTATTTCAAATTGCAAGAACCAAATCCAAAAGATCCATACTAATAAGGGTAATCAACGTTATAAGGAGGAAGACGAGCATCTTAGTCAACTGTCCAAAAAAGAGCGAGCGGAAGAAAAAAGGAAAGAAAGGGAAAAATACGATGAAGTGAAGGATCTACGGAAAGATTTTGCAAATATTGGGACCATTTGGCTCATTCAAAGATCGAGGTTAAGTATTATGCTAACTTGCAAAAGTTTATTGATGATTGGAGCACGGATCATAAGAAGGTTGTCGAGTATTGTCAGAACACATGGTTGAATCCTTGTAAGGAGAAGTTTGTTTATGATTGGACCAATATATACAAGCACTTCAAAAATGAGTCTACAAGTATTGCAGAGCAGTCTCATGGCGTTTTAAAAAAATTCTGGAAGAGAATACTGGTGGGGTAGTTACGGTACAGTAAACTATTCACGAGCACGAAGAGAAAGATCTAAGAAAAATATTGGCCTAGATGGAGATAAGTAAAGACCGTTTTATGATGCAATACGTTAGAGACAAAGATTTGTTACGAGGGGTAGCACATCAAGTATCATGTTGGGCAATAACCCATATGATGGAAGAACTTCTAAAGTTTAGAGAAAATACGGCCGCTGGAAAGGTGATGAAGTGTTATTGTACAACAGAGACATGGCTCGGCCTCCCGTGTAAACATAAACTTGGTGGGTACAAAGATATCATTCCTCTTGAAGATATCGATCCATTCTGGAAGCAATTTTCATTCACACCAAATCCCATAGGAGATGCTGATAAAGAGTTCAGATACTTGGAAATTGGAAAGTACATCAACGAAAAATACCGGAAAATGAATTATGCAGGAAGACAAATATTGGTTTCTAACTTGTGGACGGCGGCCCAGAAGAGCTTGGGGGTAGATAAAGAGCCTATAAAACAAAAACTACCAGGGCGTCCGACAACTAAAATGTCATTTAGAAAAACTGTGAATGAAGACAAGAGTTGTACAAGAGACCTGTGTCGCCATGAGAAGGTGCAGGCAGAATATAATGAGTATGATAACTCTTTCATTACCAAGAAAAGGGGTAGGCCAAAGGAGGATATGGATGTTGTTGAGTATATAGTCGGTACCCAGCAAATCCAAACTAGTGGAATGGTGACGATAAGAGGAATAAAGGGTAATCCGTGCACCCCTAGAGATTCCCAAGGAAGACCGCTTCGTATTGCTTACACTTTGTATAAAGTGTATACCGATCAACTTCCTCACGTCATCTTGGATCACCTTATATCCACCGACGACGTTGACGGCGATGAAAATTGTGGTTACCATGTTGCAACAGAACAGTTAGGCCATTTCGATGAAGTGGACAAACTAAAACTCATCAAAATCGAATATGCAAGGAAACAAATGGACGCTAAACTCGTTCAGGACAAACAATTTTATCTAAAAATGATCTTGGAAGGACAATCAAAAGAGAAATAAATGAAGTTCAAGGAGTTGGTTTCCAACGTGAAATGGTGAAAGGGGTCGAAGACGGTCGTTTATAAGTTTTGGATGAAAATGCATTTTGGTGCACAACTTTTAGCGGACACATTCTCTTGTGTTGTTCATGTATTCAGTAAAGGGTTCCCCAGAGGCTCTTGTACGTATGTACCCTCAAGAACTATATGTGAGACGGCGCTGAAGCAAAGAAGAATTGTAATGGCACATGTCAACATGAACCATTACATTACATAGGCTTGAAGATAACTGAGGAATACACATTGTTATATCTTTCCGCACAAATGTTATTTACTGTTATATATATTCATTCTGAACAAACTTCGTTAACATTTAACAGCTAAAATATAACGACCCTAACCTCTCAATTTTTTTCCAGTTAGGGTCGTTATTAATTTTACCAAAATAAGTTAACGACTCTAACCAACCAATATAGTTGATCTCCTGGAAGTTTTTGTAACCATAAGTCGTTATTGACAGAAACTTAAGTTGCAACGACCCTTGGATAAAAAATTTGATGATCTCCTGAAAGTTTTTTTTTTTATTAGAGTCTTTATTGACCTAAACTTATATTGTGACGACCCTTAAGTACAAAAATTGTTCATCTCCTGGATGTTTTTGTTCCCAAGAGTCGTTATTTTAATAAATTTATGTCGTAACGACCCTTCAATACAAAAATTGTTCATATCCTGGAATTTGTTTTCTGATAGAGTCGTTATTTTAGTAAACTTATGTCGTAACAACCCTTAAGTACAAATTTTGTTGATCTCCTGGATGTTTTTATCTGATACAGTCGTTAATTTCTTAAATTACTGTAATAACGACCCTATCATCTTTTTTCATTAACGACTATTTCTGAATACACTCTTCCCAATAAAAATAGTCGTTGATATATTTTCTATATAATGATTCCGTCATGAACTAGCCAATACAACCGAAAACAATCTAAGTAATTCATTTCTTAAATGTCAAACAATTCAATTGAAAACATACTTATAAGATGCAAGCGACCAAACAAATCTATATTTGCAATGGAGGAAGAAATACGCAAAAGAAGCATGTGACCTCCTTAAAAACCATACACTTTCATGCCATATCCTATGAAGGAAGAAGAAGAGTTGCGCGAGGCCAAAAAACGAGGCGAAGAACAATCCCAACTCCGGGAAAGATTCAAGCAAGTCGAGAAAGAGACCGAATAGGTTAAAAATTATTACATCGTCAAGGATCTTCACGAAGAATATCAACATGATAGTATATTTTGGAGCCAAGTTGGTTCGGGTCCTTCACGATATCCTTATTTGTCGTCCCACATTAGGCATAAGACGATTTTTGTTATGAAATGGTGCACCAAGTACAACGAGTTTCTCGCGAGGTAAAAAGGGGATAGGCGTTCTGCCCATGCTGCATATACCAAATGGAGAGGAGAGCCGTTTTATCACATCGAAGACGTAGTAGTAATTCAATCACGTAATAACATGTAATTTGTTGAGTAACATTTATGTTAGACTTGATGTATTGAGTAAATGGTGTTTCTTTTTGATCCAACATATAGGGTCATATTTATATTTATTAAGTAAGATAACGACCCCTGTGGTGAAATTCAAAAAATCCGACTGTTGAACTCCATATTCTACAAAATACACACCCACTCCTCTTGAGAAAATGGCCCAAAACACTACATTTTCTACCAAAATACTTAAAAAATTTGTGGTAATGGCGGAACAGGAACCTTATGAAGAATTGTGTCTCGTTAAATTGTTTTCTAATACATTTCGTGAACGTCCGAATGAAATATATTCCATGTTTTGGAAGAGAGTGAAAGAGTTCTTTAATGGGCGAACCGGGAATCCCAATAACCGCAAGTGGAGAGACTTGTCTTTTCAATTCAACTACATGAAAATTTCAATGTGAGAGTATGTTAAAGTTAGGAATATGGTGTACATACATCATCCACAAGCTCCTCTTAGGGAAAAAGTAAGTAATCCGAAATTTTTCATCGTTTAAAGTTAGCATACTAAAGTTTAAAAATTCATTGAATTTCAGTTGGACCGCTTCAATGGTCTATGGAGAATTCGTAAAGGGGAAACTAAGTTCATTCACCACAAAGAATATACCACCTTGTACCGACGTGCCAGGAGGTTCATCGACGAACATTTGATGTGTCAAATTCTAGATTACCCATATTAACTATTATGTAATACGAGATTAATGTAATGTTATTTTCTTTATCAAATCAAACTCCATTCTCGTTCCAATTTTATAGTATAAACAATAAGTCATCCCCGGTTAGCATTTACAACATAACGACTCTCTCCATAAGGTTTACAAATAATGGTTCTCTCATAAAGAGTCATCATTTTGCTAAGAACACAATTGACGACTCCAATATGCAGACATTATTCTGCTATATGATAAATGTAACGATGCTACAATTGGAAATTTGGTAGTCTTATAGGTGTTTTTGTAACCTGGGGTCGTCATTCTATACCATATAAACCAAAACGACTTTATATGCCTTATCATGAATTAATACACAAATAGAGTCGGTATCTCTGTATATGTTGAAATTAACGACTCTACAGTACATAGTCTGGTCCATCTCCTGGATGCTTTTGGCACATATAGGGTGGTCACTTGTTTCCGTTTTACTAGTAACGACTCTATATATTAAAATAAACCGAGTTCTCTGTTTTTATTTCTCTAAGGGTCGTTATTCTGCTATATCGATATGGTAACGACTATAAGGGAGAAATATGTGTTTGATCTCCTGGATGTTTTTGTCACGTAGGGTCGTCAATTACTTCCATTTAACTATTAACGACTCTTGTCCTGGAAATAAACCGAGTTCTCTGTTTATTTTTCTCTAAGGGTCGTTACTAGGCAAAATCGAAATGGTAATGACTCTAAGGGAGAAATATGCGTTTCATCTCCTGGATGATTTTGTCACTTAGGGTCATCACTGATTTCTATATAATTTTAACGCCTCTTGATATGTTTCAACTAATGGGTTAAAAGTCGTCATCGTACAATATATTAAGATGACAACACCTATGGTGGATCATTTTTTTAAGTAATATTAATTCAAAACATTAACACTAATTTTTGAAAAAAAAACTACTAACATATAAAATAAAGGGCAAATATGTTAACAAACCGAGTTTAACAAGCTCAAGATAGTTATATCAAACCATAACCAAACAAAGAAACATAAGTTGAAGTTGGTGAAAAACTAAAGTCATCCATCAAAACATTAGAAGAACATCTACTCACTCAAGGTTAATACCTCGAACTCCTCCTCAGATTCGATCTCCACCCCGGCCTCGACCTCCATCTCGCCCTCCCTGACTTCCTTCACCAGCTGATGTCCAGCTTCTCTTACGACGGCCTTGACTTGCACTAGATATTTGGGATTCATCATCTTCTCTTTCCTCCGAGCTTTCCTCACCTTGGCTTGGTTCACCCTGTTAAGCACGTTCTTGTCTCATTGGTTCACGGGTTTTTCTGGGCCTCTTACATTGCTTATCCAGATCAGCAAACATTTTCTTTGCTTGTGGATTTTCAATGTGACTACAATAATCAGCGTACTTTCGATATCGCTCAGGTTCTACCACTTCTCCTTTGTCGGCCGAGCAACAAAATGCCTTGATAAGAATCTTCATTCGTTCCCTCTATTTACATTCAAATACCAATTCATATTAAATAACTTATATTTGTATGTTTATGAATAACACAATACCAAAAAAAAAAAAACTTACCACAAGCTTAAGAATGGTGGAATCATCTCTTGTGTCAGATGTAGAAACCGAGGAAGATGCCTTGTTGGTCCTTCGAGTGTCAGGAGCATCTATCTGGATGACCTAAGGGTGAGAGAAGCGATCGTACCATTCCAAGTAATCTGATGTTGCCTCGTGACCTTCATTCATAAGCTCACAAAAAGAGACGTCTATTTTGCTATGACGCTTATGTCTATCATCCCAATGCTTGGTCAATGGTTCAGGTTCATAAACCACGACTAAGTCCGACTCGTCAGACTCGAATTTGTATAACTTGTGCTTGAATCATGGTTTATAATCCTGTGCGGGTGAATCTTAAATAAACCCAAGATGACGCATGATTCTCATCGGATTATACATTGAATATATGTAAGGGTAAAACAGAGGGTCGTTGTAATACACAACATCTTCCATTGCGCTCACCCTATCATTCTTATAAGGATCAAAGATTACCTCTTCAGTAGTGATGTTGTTCAATTTTTGGCGCATTTCTAGCAACGCATCCTTTTGTTCCTTATCCTGACAGCCAGTGTACAAGTATCGAGTCCCTTTTGGTTTGGTTTTGTTCCATTGTGGGTTGATTGTGACGTCGGGATTGTCTTTGAACAATGAAGGGAAACGATCATAAATCCACACCTATATTGACACCAAACAAAATAAAATAAAACAATCCGATAAGTATAAAAATATTCAAACAAAAAAAAAACATAAATAGAGGATACAACTAAGTTCTATCCAATTACCTGGAGTAGAGCTGTATTGCCATGAATTTGAGAAGATCGTTCCAGAGATGCAATTGATAAATGGCAATTCAAATGTTCTACCATGGTAGTACCCCAAGAGTACTTGTTCACATCATCCAAAGGATCCAAAAGTTGAAAAAGGTTGACACTCGCCCGATTACCCTAACTACCGGGAAATATGACCGACGCAAGTGTGTACAAAAAATACCCAGCCGCCGCATAACGACATTCAGCATCAGAGAGACCATCAACTCTTTCTTTGATTAGTGTTCCAGCAAACATCTCCCTAATATCTACAAGTTTGAACTCTTTCTTCGGGTATTTCTTTCCCTTCACGAAAAGGTCATATGTGGTCTCTTGATCCTAGCCAAACCATCTCTCGGTGAATTCATAAATCTCTTCCCAACTAAGCATTTTCTTGAACTTGTCATTGGTGGATTTTCCTTCGACCGGCAGCCCAAATATCTGATCTGCATCATCGGGTGTCAATGCCATCTCACCAAAAGGGAATTGGAATGTATGGGTTTCGCCGTAAAATCTCTCATTGAAACTTGATACTGCAACCTTGTCATATGCAATCACAGAGTTCACAACGACAGTATACAGAGAAGAGTTTTCAATAATCTCCTTGACTCTTTCACATTCATCTTTTAGATACCACAAGGACATTTTCACATAAGAAGATTGCCGCCTGAAAAGACGTATTACATTCTTATGATCCTACAAAAGAAAAAACAAGTAAATATAAAAACAAAATTAAATTTAAAATCAACAAATCAAATATAAAAGCAAAGTTTAGATTGTTACAATTGTTTCGTAAATAGTACGATCCCCGCTGCCCTTATATCCAAATAGAACTTCGCAGCCATCTCTGGGTTCTCCTCTGGCTTTACCACCACGAAGACGTTCCAGCAGAAAATGTGTGGGTGGAATGTATCTCTCGCTCTCTGCAACTGGATTTCCATCCTTCCGTCTCGACAGTTTCGCCTGTTTTTCCACTATCTCCTCATCATCACCACCAACAACCTTACCATCATTACCTTCATCATCCTCTTTCTCCTCTTTATTATCATCACTACCAACACCCTTACCAGCATTAGCTTCATCATTCTCCTCCTCCTCATCATCATCATCATCACCACCACCACCACCAAGGCCAGAACTACCATTACCACCACCTTTACCATCGTTACCATCATCATGAATCTCTTATTGTACCATAATTTATTCCTCATCGCTTCCGAAAGCGGATACAACAGGGGTGGAAGAAGCTGACGAATCATTACCTTCATTTCTAGGTTTGTTGATAGACAAGGGTACCTCATTCGGATTTTTTCCTCGGAATGGACCGACATTCAAGTATCTGGTGTGTCGGGGAGGTTTGGAAGGAGGAGTGGGCATGTGTTTTTTGTTTTTATTTTTACTACAATGGTAATATACACAAAAAACAATAAATAATTTAAGTATTTCATGCTATCAGAACAAGGGTCGTCACCATATTCCTTAAAACACAAACGACCCAAATAGAAAACATGTCGACTCTATCAAATAATGTGACGACCCTAACAATATTTTAGACGGCGAGTATTTTTGTTTTGCAACTAGGGTCGTCAACTAATAGTAACGACTCTAATCCAAACCACAAGAGTTCAATAACGACTCGAATATATATATGTTGACGACACTTCACATTTTTAAGACAGAGAGTTTGTTCTTAGCAGCATTAGGGCCGTCAATAGATTTGGTTACAGAGGTAACAACCCAAATCAATGGCAACAAAATTGTAGTAGCAGAATTAAGGTCGTTAACTTAAAAATCATATAGCTTAACGATTTTTCATACATTTAACATGCATATGAAGAATCGTTAGGATGTAGTAAAACACAGAGTAACGACCCTATCACTGAAACTGAAAAAAATCGGTTCCAAAACTCAATTTCACAATCAAAACTCAAGAAATAATCAAAACCAAAAGTGGGTTTTAGTCACTTACTTTCTATTCGGCGCCATTTCTTCTTCTAATTCTTCCCGGCTTGATACCGCAACCTTGGTTTTGAGATTAATCTTCAATTTGGGTTTCTCTACCAATTTAGGGTTACCAAACTTTCCTTTGTACTCATTGGTTCGAGCCATGTTTGTAGAAGAAGTTAATCGTCGATTAAAGTTTTTCGTATCGACGATTACGATGATGAATCGACGAAGAAAAAAAAAATTGTGTCGTCAATGGAGTGGAGAAGAGAGAACTCGTGTGGGAGAGGAAAGGAGGGAGGAGGGTAAACTGATTTTGGTTTAAGAAAATAAATTGGAGGCCTTATATTTAGGGTTAATAGGTTTTTTTTAGTAGTAAGAGTAGAATGGTATTTTCATCACCTTTTGGAACACCCTAAAAATTTTGGTATGGGTATAAATTGGTCGGGCCCTAATTGTTTTCTGGGGCCCCAATTAAACGAGGCTACAAATCATTGTTGGATACCTCCCTCAATTGATAGTGGGTAGTGTTGGCTGACTACCCACTTTCTCAAGAGAAGTAGTAAAGAATAAAAAGGGAATTGTGGTGGATTCCAATCACAAGATAACACCTAAATCAGATAGAACAATAACAAGATGCTGAAAACATAATTCTAAATTGCAATATATTCTAATTTTTTCTCAAAACTACATGATATTTGGAGAGCAAAACATGTGTAAGGAGAAAGAAGAAAACTGAAAACTATAGAAGTTACAGTTTCTTCATTAAGACAGACAGCTTCATTAGCTACTACTGCTACTACAGCCAGTAGTAACAATAGCTAACTAAGCCATCACAGATTCAAACTTTGCCAAAGGATCTGTAGTTGCCCATAAAATGGTTTCATAAAGATTAGATCATTACAATCTAACCAACAACATCAGTTGTTTCCTTCTCCTCCTTTTCCTATACATCAACATGGCCGGAGATTCGCATTCGGCGATACCTGACCGAGAAATCATAGTGAATGAAATAAAATTAAAATGTGAATGAAGGAAGGAAGAAATGAGAATAGAAGAGAAGAGAAGTTTTTTGTACAAGGCTTAAAATGATATATGCTTAGGTTACAAGGGGAATTCTATTTTTGTAGAGGAAAAAAGTAGAGGATCTTCTAAGCATATACTTGAAGCATAATATGTGAACACCTACACTTTTTTAGTTTTTTATTTTCTTAAAAAAACATGGCGTGGCACCTTTTGGATTTTTCTTCAATTTGATGAGCTAGCTCTATCACTTTAAAGAGTTGTATGTTGTGTCTTTCCATTTTGCCATTCCCCTTTGGAGTTGGAAGTGAGTAGTAGAGTTGCTTCTTTCTAACACAGGAGATAGAATTGGATAACCTAATTTACATGATAGAATTTGCCCTAACATTATCATCTTCATAACAGTTGATAATGTCCCACTTTTGTCTGCAAAAGAAATTGGTCCCTCACTGAGAATCTTTTTAGGTCTTTCTCTGAGTTGCTGGAAAGTGGAATTCAGCTAACATTTTTGGAACACATTCACTTAACAGTCATCACCTATAAATGAAGCAGACCAAGAACTGCTAACTTGTATGTGTGAGTCATTGGATACTAAAGAAATCAGAATCAGATACAAATTGACCTACCTAACAAGTTTCGGCTCTGTCGACTGCTAACTTGTTGCTATTAGTACTCGCAAGTATGTCAACAAGAAGCTCACTAGTGACCCATATGTCTGATGCTAAGCCAGTAACTACACTGCTAATCAAATTCTTAAATATCGTTAAGAAAATATAAGGGCTTATAAAAGGATGGCAGTGACAAATATACACATTTTTCAGAGAAAAAAATGAAATTGTATTATTGTATGCCTGTAGCACCGTAGGCTTTATCAGATGAATTTATAACAAGTATCAAAGTTAGTTTGCAATGAAATTCACCCTTACAACAAGGTATATATAGAATTTGAAATATATTTGAGTACTAAAATATCCATTGATCGCCAAATCTACCTCCTTAGGGCTTCGACGATATAGTCAGCATAAAGATCCCTTCAAAACACAAATGACAAACAGAAGTCAGTTAGGATATCTTTATTTTGCTAATACACTTAAATTTCAGCAGTTAATGGTTCGGAAAATGATCGATGGGAGCAGAAAATCAGTTCAATTATGACATATCAATTTGATCAGACAAGATCGAAAACTTAAAAATGAACAAGGTGGGCCAGAAAAAGTAATGCAGACTACTAAAAACATGTAAGGTTTCAATACTTCGGTCCATTTATGTTTCCTGCACTGCATATTAATGAACACGTAACAGTTACAAAGAGAACTAGTAGACATGGTGCAGATGAGGATCCTTACATTGAGTGTTGGATTGCCTTAGAGGCATCTTCTGCTGGAAGAAAGTCGTTCACTGCAACTTCCTTGTTTTCATTTTTCTTGTCTGATAATTTGTCAGTTAAAAGAAAAACTCGTGAACTAAATCTTCAGGCTTAGAAGTATTGAACAAATGTAATCTAGGTAAAAATTAGTTAAAAGCTTTAAGGATACAGTCTTCAAAGAAGCGACGAATCTCAGCCAAACGATGAGGTGGAAGTTCTTTAATATCAGTGTAATGTCTATATTCAGGATCGTCCGCACACACTGCTATGATTTTGTCATCTTTCTCACCCTGTAGGCCACCAGCATTAGTATGATATAAAGTTCTCCTCAATGACAAAATGAACATATAACATATGTGGGTAAATATGTAAACCTGATCAATCATAGGCATTAGACCAATGGCCTTAGCACGGAGGAAACATCCTGGGAGGACAGGTTCCTGAAATCATTTGCAACATTATCAAGAGACAACATCTGTTAAGTCCGGTTAGCTTCAAAGTTGTCATGATATATAGCTTAAACAAGATATAAATCATACACCACACCTGCATGATTATAAGCACATCCAGGGGATCAGCATCCTCACAGAGAGTACGCGGGATGAAACCATAGTTGTGGGGGTACACAACTGATGAGTAGAGAATACGGTCAACCTGCACAGTCAATTTTACTCTTCCAAATGATACTTACGACAAAGACAGAACCCAAGTAGATAAGCTCACTCAAAGAAGAAAAAAATGTCTAACCTTGATAAGCCCAGATTTTTTGTCGAGTTCATATTTCACCTTGCTCCCTCTCGGAATTTCTACCACCTAAAATATATAGGAAGGTTATCAGTACATAAGCAGTTCTCAAAATACTGTGTCTACTTCGTTAATAGGAGACCCAACAGTTAAGAGTCAATGTTCTAAACATCACTCTGTTTACAAAGCCAAAGTGCAGATTTACGATTGAAACTTGAAAAGATAATTTAGACATGAGTCAATGCTGCCAATCCAATTGTTGTAATTGACTAATCAGATCAACTCATAATAATAATTGTATTCTACTATTCTTATTATGCAATATGCAGAAAAATTCACAGGTGTAGTGTAGTCAAGCAATCCAGCAGCTTTGACATTTAAACATATATTTACTCTTAGAACATTTACTCTTTGTAATTTGAAGCTACTATTAGTTCTTCCCCGACAATATATGATTTACATAAAAATTAAATAAAATTTAGTGCCCTTACACAGTTGAAAATTGTTGGAGCTCCAGGACCTGGTTACAAAATAAAAAAATGTTATAATGAGGATTATGTGCACAGAAGGAATGGTGTTATAACTTTAAGTTAACCTTCAGTGTCAAGGTTTTAAGAACAGATCCGACAAACAAGAAAGTTAAGATGAATCATGAGGTCTGTCGTTTGCTGAAGCTGGATACCTATCTCAAGATCATGCCAAGGATGTGCAGCAACTGCCCTCCGAGACATAGATGAAAGGATTCTTTCATTAAGTGATGGGCGTGCGTGAGATGAATAGCTTGCAGCCTTAATTGCATTGAGAGTTTTAGACTTAGCTGGAGCAACATCATTTGCAATCTCAGTAGGGGGATCCATTGCTGCAAGTTGTTGACAGAGTTTAAATTTCAAATTTTCTGAAACTGAAAGTCTTTCTCCAGCTTATAACTAAAATAAGAGTGCATGCTTTGGCTGCTATAAATTGGAAAATAAAATTATGCTAGTACACCGCAAGCTTCCTAAAGATTCACAAGAAAGATACTTCTCTAGCAGGAGAAATTTTTTAATAAAATAATAGCAAGGTAAATCATTCAAATTTTTTGGTATGGGAAACAACTCAGTGGGCAGTGAGAATAGGGAAATCTGCATCCTAGTCTTTCTTATTAATAACCACATAGATGTTTCATGGGAAAAGTTGTAGCTCTTCCACCAGGAAATCCTTTTCACAAGCTCACACACAACTGATGATTAAAAGTGGGTAAATGCAAACCTATCTTACAGACTGTAGATCTTACCAACTAGCAATGCATGACTCGAGTTACATGGGATTCACAGATATTTAAGCACCTTTAAGCAGTGATTATCACCAAGCCAAGTAACTATCGGTTGAAAATTTAAGTATACTCACAGGCCAGAAACAGTAGATACTACATTCCAAGAAACTCAGTACAAACACTAGTAATACACAAAACTATAGTCTATAAGACCGCTAATCAGTTCAACGCATTCTTGAGGAAGACTAACATTAGGTTCTGTAATAGAACTCCGAATCCACAAAACTATTATGAGGGAACAAATTTATAAAGTCCGATTAATATGACAATGGAGTATCAATGGAATTAAGAAGACAATGTTCACATCAATCTTTGCTTCTTACTCATAAATGAATACTTCTTCGGCCAAAAAACCCGTAAGACAACAACTAACAAACGCAGAAATGACATTCAGTCTCCAATTCCCTGACAATAACATAGAAAAAATCCTGCTAAAATCTCAACGTAATGATTTTGAATGGTCAATAAGATCTGACCTAGACCGTAGACACAGAAAACCTCTGCATGACTATACTGATCAACTCTAACAACCACCAGCAAATCAGTTCCACCAATACTAAAGTCCCCAAAGTTCTGATAAAAATCCTAGATCTACCATATAAACCAATCCAATCCATGAGTTAATTTTACCAAAAACACATTATACAAATTGATTAACCTAATCAAATTGACATTTACTTCAACAAAACATGTTTAAATCTGCAAATTAACTTACGCACAAAAAACTTCAAGAATCCTATTCAGCATAAGAAACAATCTCATCAATCGTCAATACCAGTCAAATCAACATCAAACTCTCACTTAATTAACACAATCAACACTAATCAACAGAAGAAGAAAAATAAAACTAATCAAATCAAATATCAACACTAATAAAGCTCAAACCTAATCAAAGAGAACAACAGGGCAATCTGGATACTAGTCTTTCTTATCAATAACCACGTGGATATTTCCTAGTAAAATTTTCAGCTCTTCCACCAGAAAAGCCTTTCCACAAGACCACACAGAACTAATGATTAAAAGTGGGTATATCTACGTTCCAGATTGTAGAGATTACCAACTAACATTACATGCCTCGAGTTACATAGGGTTCCCAGATATTTAAGCACCTTTCAGGCTTTCACCAGTGATTATCACCAAGCATTGAACTATCAGTTCTAAATTCAAGTATAGCCGCAGGACATAAACTGGAGATACTGCATTCCAGAGGCAGAAACTTGGTACAAAAACCATAACTAGTCTATAAGACCCCTAATGCAGTTCAATGCATTCTTGAGAAAGACTAGCAGTTCAGCGCATTCTTGAGGAAGACTAACATTAGGTTCTTTAACAGAACTCTGAGCCCACAAAACTATTATGAGGTAACAAAGTTATAAGGACGGATTAATATGACAATGGAGTATAAACTGAATTAAGATCACAAAGCTGACATCAATTTTAGCTTTCTTACTCATAAATGAATACTTCTTCGGCCAAAAAACTCGTAAGAGAGCAAATAACATATGCAAAAGTGACATTCAATCTCCAGTTCCTGAGAACAGCATGAAAAAATCCTACTAAAATCTCACCGAAATGATTTGAATGTTCAAGCAGATCTGACCTAAGCAGTGAATAATTAAAAGCTATGCATGACTGTACTGATTTAAATTTGATATCCACCATAAAATTCGATTTCACGATACTAAATTCACAAAGTTCTGAACAAGAATCCTAGATCTACCATATAATGTATCCAATCCATGAAATTATATCATTACATAACCTAATCAATTTGACATTTACTTCAAATCAAAACATGTAAATCCTCAAAATAACTTTCGCACAAAAAACTTCGAGAAACCAATAATAAAAAAAAACAATCTCATCAATCGTCAATACCAGTCAAATCAAGCTCAAACTTTCACTTAATTAACATCAATCAACAGAAGAAACTTAACAAAAAAATTATACACTAAAGATCCATGGAAAAGGAAAGTAAATTGAAATCTCAATAGCTTCAAACCTAAATATCAAATCAAACAGAACAAAAGAAAGAAGAAAAAAAATAAAAAATCAATTCGACAATTCCTAACAGGTTTCAGTAAAATCAATACCAATCGAATCAATTTCTCAAGCCGAATCAAAAAACCAAAGCAACCTCTCTTACCAGTTAGTACCTCCGATTGAATCCACCGCCGACGGAAACAAATTTGTTGTTATCGAAAACCCTTAAACTCTGCAGATCTCGAAAAGAAGAATCCTTCTGCTCTGCGGAGAGAAGGGGAGAGAGAGAAAGTAAAGTGGAATGAATGAATGAAACGTAAGATAAGAAAGTGTGAGTGTGAGAAAGCGAGTGAATGTAATTCCCGCTTCTTCCTTTTTTTTTTTGTCTAGTCTAGAAAGAAAAGAAAGAGAGCAAAAATGGAGATTCCCAAGAATGATTCTTTTGACGATGGGGCGACCTAAAGGTCACACGTGGCATAACATTTACAGGAGAAAGATCTTTCTTGTGGGACCAACTGAATTTGTGCCACACCAACCAACGAAAATAGATGAGTCCAGGCCCTAGTTAGGGATTCGCCCAATTATACGCGAATAATTTGGGAACGAACTCGTACGCGAACGTTACACAAACTATTGGAAGGCCGACCCTAGTACGCGTACATTATAGACTTCCCGAATAATCCGCGTATTATTAGGTTTCGCGAATCATTCGTCATTCAGATTCGTCCATTGACTGGAGCGAGTTAACTCCTATTTAGTTTTTTAGAGTTATCTAAAAGAAAAGGACCAAAGGAAGGAATCGATGGTGTGACCTCGTGCTCCCTGGGTAAAGTTTAAACCATCAGCCCACTCGCTGATTTGTGCTTATGCTCATTATATTTATCATTTAATTCATTAAATCCAGCTACTTCCTTACATACTTATACTTACATTGTTATTTTCCCACCTGATAGCATATAATACACAAAAATTAATCTTATTGGATCATAAATACTTAGTATTTTATTATATATGTAGAACGAATTTTCTACGCCCAACTCATATCTTTAAAACGAATTATACACGTACGTATGCCGTTCCGAATGACTGACGAATCACGAACCGTTGACCGAATTTAATTTTCGCAAATCCGAATAATACCCGTACGTATGCCGTTCCGTACATATAGCGAATTACGAATTGCTAACTAGGGTCCATGCAGCTTTGGATGCCCTGCCCAATACTAATAAATATCTTACGAGACCATGGTCATATTGTTTAGTCTTTTTTGTGTATTGGTGGTGGGAGTAACTAGTGAGACCGGTGGGTCAGATTTGGCTTTGATGGACAATAAGGATGTTAGAGCGTCCAGAATCATGGACTATCCTAAAACCAAAAACTATACCAAAAACTATTTTTTTTTTGTTTTAGTCGTGTTTCAAAACAACGGGTAGAGACTAAAAATTTAGTCAGGCGAACATGCAGGTTACGCCCCATGGGGCGGACAAAAAATCATGCTCCCCAAGGGAATGGGCGATATCACAGCTACGCCTTTGAAAGAAAAAAAAAAAAAAAATTGGGCGAACTCAAGGCTAAAAAAAAAAAAAATGCATGGGGCGAACTCGAACTCACTTGAAAAAGAAAAAAAAAAAATTAAAAAAAAAAATGCATGGGGCGAACGTTAAATAAAAATTTGAGCCCCACGCGTATTTTTCAAAGTTAGTAAACGTTAAATAAAAATTTGAGTTACGCCTGGTTGGTTGCGGACTTTTGTTACGTTGGTTGCGTGCGTACATTTGGTTTACGCTTTGTCATCGCGCACACGAAATTACGCCTGACTATATTTAGTTTTAGTCGAGGGTCGAGACCAAATTTGGTCCAGATTTCACTCTCTCTCCAACTAAAACCAAATATATGGTTTTAGTACAGCCCCACTGCGATTGGTTTTCTGGACTAAGTGGGGTTTAGTCCACTTTTTAGTCCATGACTGTGGACGCTCTTAGGAACCGTGATGGACAATGAGGTCACATGATAGCACTTCAATGTGCCCTTCTTGCGAAAATGAAGTACACTATCTACTGTCATCGGCGGTAAGTATCTGACATTTTTCTTTTGATCGGTAAAGAATTTTTCGGTGGTAGCAAGTTTCGAACAAAGATTAAGAATAACATTGCCATTGTTTTACAGTTGGCGGTATCTCGCATTTAAATGGTATTTTTACGGCAGGATCGTATCAAACTCTGGGACTTATCAAGCTTGCCCAAATATAGATTAGGACATAAGATGGGAGTTCGCATTTTTTTACTATGCGAGTCGGCTTCAAAAAAAAACCTAATTGCATGTAGTTTTTAAAGAGTGAAACCTCGTAATAGACTGTTTAATTTAATCGGCGTTTCGGGTTAGGTTTGTCGTCATCTAGGTACGTTTCTTCTTCTCAGGTGCAAGAATGGAAAATTTTGACGATGATGGAAAAACGGATGATAAAGCGCCACTGTTGAAAAAGCCAGATTATAAACCTCTTAAATATTTTGATGTTATTAAACCTTTTAATGTTTTTGATGTTAGAAATATGTTTGCTTGTTTCGTTGCAATGTCTGCCAAAACATTGTGCAAGCGGTGTCAGCTCAATGATCAGGATCAAAATTCAAAAACTTGATCGTCAATTTAAGGATGTTTTGGATGTTTCAATATCCGGGAGAGGAATAAGGATTTCGTCTCTAGTAGATATCCCATCTGGTAAGAGTACTCCAGATGCCAACCAATTTTGAGCCCATATCCTTTGGGATATATCACGGAAGTTTAATGAAAGCTCTGAGGATTATGGCGATAGGCAAGGAAATTCATCGGTTTGTTTTTGCTTATCAAGCGGCCGGGGAAGGATCTGTTGATCCTTACTGATGGCTAGACCACGATGTTCACCAAAACAAGCCGTCATTTTCCAAAGACTAAGTCTTATGGGGTGCTAGTCTAGCACCTAGATTAGCAGTCAGGAATACCTCGTAAATCTTATGGGAGTGCTAATTTAGCTGCTAGATTAGCAGTCCATGTCAGCCCAGCGATGAACCATTCAACGGCCAGCGCTAAATCTTTCCGCGCTCAGCGCTAAATGGTTCCGCGCAACCAATCTCAAATCGTCCAGATCAAAAATAAATCCTTAGTCTTGAATCATTCCGCTTAAAAGGTAGTTTTTCTAGTAGCTGAATCATTCTGCGTATCAATCTAGCATGCTACTTCACATGCTAGCAACTGGTAGGAAAGATAACTAGTGTTAAATTTTTTGCTACACTTTTTTTTGGAATTGTAACATTTATGTGCTAATTTAGCACCTCCAATATAGCCCATAAGACTTAGTCTTAAAATAAGCTAGCCACTTCTCTGCATCTTAATTGAACAACTCATCTGGATGTTGTCTAATTCTACTTGTAATTTTTGGAGGCAGAAAAGATGTTTATTTGCAATTTTATCGTCTGGTTGCCAGGTAATTATTATGTATTTAATGGTTGGCACTTCGCAATAGTAGTGCAAGTAAAAGGTTTTTTTTTTGTGCCTTTATTTCGTATTTGGAATCTTGTTTTGCTGTTTTGGGGTGCCTTTTGGGGCTATAGCCTCATGCAAGTAAGCTCTTATGTTGTGGTTTCCTTTTGTAGGCCTCCGCCTCTTTAGTCTAATTTTTATTTTACTTTAGTTTAGTTTACCATTTGACTCTTTTTTTTTAATAAAAAATGAACTTTTCAAAGTCTCCGATTATCTTATTCGGAATAGAAAGCTTGCTCTCTCTAGTTAGTGTGATATGCCTATGTCTTTACGACTCTATATTTCCACCCAAAATTTTGGTTATTATGTCTCAAAATTTGTATTTTGAAGCTGCTCACCTTCACGACCTAAACAATTACACTTTAAGCCACAATTTGTTGGTCATAAATAATTTATACCATGATTATTTTTTTCAATTTGATAGGGCACATCAAAGATAAAGAACTCATTATGAATCTCCAATTGAAACTCATAACAACCAGTGAAACTCTAGTGGAATGGAATAAGGAAACTTATGGCCACTTTCCAACTATGATCAAGAAGTCGACGAATATCTTGATCATCATCAATGTGCTACCCAATCTAGCAACGAAGTGGACTTTTGGTTGTCTCAGGAAAGGCAGCTAAGAATCAATTATACAGAGAGCTGCGACAATGTCACACAACATACTGGCAGAAAAGATCCAGAATTCAATGGAAATAATCAGGTGATCTCAATACAACATTTTTCCACACCAAAGAATCCATCTAGAGGGCCTGTAACAATATACACTAACTTGAAGACCCACAAAACAACCGACCGGGTTAATAAGAAGGAGGACGTAGTTCAACTCATTCTAGATCATTACACTCTATAATACACGGCCCCACTTATACACTGATAGATGAAGATTTTTTTTAAGTATCAATTCAAGATTAACTCCCAGACAGTCAAACCTACTCACTAAAGAGGTAACTATAACAGAAATTAAACAAGCACTCTTCTCCATTAATTCTGAAAGATCTCCTGGTCCATATGGCTACACAAGAAAGTTTTTCAAAGGTTTTCGGGAAACAACCAACTCCCAGTTGATAGCTATGATTCAAAGATTTTTCAATGATCTTAATATGCATCGATCCACCCATGAATCGTACAAACCTAACGCTAATACCGAAAGTGGATCATCCATCAAAGCCTTCACAATTCAGACCCATAAGGCTACATAACTTCACATATAAAATCATAACAAAGATACTAGTTAATCGAATAAGACATGTACTCTCTTTCTTAATAAGACCATATCAAAATGCCTTTGTACCACAAATATCAATTCATGATAACATAACGATTGGTGGAGAGGTATACCACCATATCATAACCTCAAGCCTTACCAAGGATCCAAAAATAGCTCACAAACTGGATATACTGAAACCATACGACGTCTTAGATTGGGGATTCATCAAAACTTCATTCACTAGGCTTGGGTTTCCATCAACCTATAAAAAAGGAACCACTCATTATTCATTTAATGTATGTTGACGACCTCCTAATAACCTTCAAATCTCCCAACCAGTGTAACCTTAAACTCAAGAACCTACTTCATTCTTATGGTATTTGGGCCGACCAAGTAATTAATGATTCCAAATATGTAATTATCCATCATCCGAGATTGAACCTGAACAAGTTGAGTAATCTATAACAATTCTTAGATATGTCGGCCACATCACATCCCTTTATCTATCTAGGGGTCCAATCAAGGAAGAACATCTAATCACACCTTTGCACCTCTTCTTCAAAGACTAGCACAAAAAGAAAAAGAATGACAAAATATTTAACTCAAGAGGGAGCAAGGATGCTCATTAAAACCTCTCTAACCCCCACCTTGAACCACATTATGCAAACGCAAAATATACCCTCAATGTACACAAACAAATAGATGATTATATATCACCAGGAATTTTTTCCGGGGACATGATTCTTCAATTAAAAAGATTTATCCTATTGGTGATATATATGATCATAAAAAGTCTCTTCTAATGAAAAGAATTTGGAGCTTGCATGAACAACCTAACTCCATATGTGGAAGTCTTTATACTGAAAAATATCTTGATCATCAACCAGTTATATAAGGCATTGATACCATACCATCTTCCTCTAGCGCTCAATGGAGACAATTGGCATCAATTGTTCCTCCCATGAAACAATTGATATTTCATCATATTGGGAATGGGTTATCAACCCCAATAGAAGCCAACTAAAATTCCAAAGTCCCCAAACCTAGACCCAACACAATGTCATCCTATCTGCATGGTAGCTGATATCATTGACCCGATCTCTCATAACTAGATCCAGGAAAATTAAACACCCTTCTCGATCTGATAGCCCAAAAAATCATAAACATCCACCTCCCCCAGGATAGTCCCCAAGATAAAATTATTTGGCCACACTCAAAATATGGAAGATACACTACTTTATCGGGATACAAATGTCTAACCCATGATCAACCTACTCAACCCCCCCCCCCCCCCCCTACATAATTCCTGTGTGCTTTACCATGTCCACCAAAAATTCATCTTTTCATGTGGAAAGCAATCAATGAAGGTCTACCAACATTCTCTCTCATACATCACATCCACCTGACCAACTCCGAGATTTGCACCAAATGCAAGAATGATCTAGAATCAGCGACTCACCTACTAATTTACTGCCTAATTACGTCTACATCTTGGAACACCTTACTCACTCAGATCTTGATGTTTTATCAAAGTTGTTGTAGTAATAAGGTTCTTGAGAAACTACGGGAAAAAAAAAGTTTTACAACACAATCTAAGAGTTGCAGTACCCCTACGACAACTCCATTTCATGGGTTATGGAAGGGGGGTATTGTAGAAAGTCCAAGATTTTCTACAATACTTGACTCATAGTTGTAAATTGTGTTGTGATTCATGGTTCGACAATATGTTTCCACAGTTGTGATTCTATTTCGATTTTTTTTGAAAGCCTAACACAAATCTTGCTTGTGTTGTAGGACTATTTTACACAACAAAGGATGCGTATGGTAAAAATATGTAACACAACACTTGTATAAGTTGAAGGTCTATCTTAGACAACCTAGGATGTGTATCGTAAAAATATGTAACACGATACTTGTATAAGTTGAAGGATTATCTTAGACAACCTAGGATGTGTATCATAGAAATATGTTACACGACACTTGTTACTATTATGAATAAGATTTGCACTACACTTGTTAGAGTTGTAGAACTATGTTGGACAACACCTAGTTATGTCGAAAAGACATTCTTTCACAACCACTAGTTTGTGTAGTTGAAATATGGAACACAACTCTTATTAGAAGTTGTGTGCATAAAACATTTTGAAAAAAAAATTATAGCTGAAACCGAATTGCCGAAAGTATTTAACATTCGCATTAAGCTGCCAGTGTAACACATTTACACTCATTCAAGCTAAACTGTCACTCAATTCATCTCACCAACAGCACCTCACTTCCTCAGACACTGGGTCACTACACTCACTACCCAATCCCTATTTTACACACAAATCATATTTTACTTGATAGCCATAGTACGATGATTATAATTATTTTCACTTCAACCCCTGAAAAACTCACCTCATCTCACTTTTCATTCAAAATGGGAACAATTTAGAAACCATAAAGTGATACACATTCAAGACGTACTAGGGACACTTAAGCTCTCAGAGGAAAAATCAAACCAGAAATACTATAGGCTTTAAATCAAACCAAAATCCACAATACCAATTTCCTTCTCCACCAGCTCCGAAATCAACTCAGTTCAGAACCCAGACTTGATTTCTAGCAGCAGAAACACAAATTCTTCAATTGCAGCGAGATCCCATTCTTCCTGTTGCTTAAAAGTGAAAGAGAAACAGCAACCCAGACTTAAAAGTGAAAGAGAAACATCAAGATAAACAAAGAGAGATAGTTCAGATGATATAAAATAACTATCAGTGTCTTCAATTTCCTGTTTCAATCGAACAAAAATTAGGGTTTTTTCTGCAAGGGAAAACTTATGAGAGGTTAGAGAGAAAGAGATGAGCGAAAAGAGGGAAGACAGGTGAGAAAAGTGAGAGATGAACGGTGGAGATTTAGTTAGGGAATGTCATACGGATTAGGGATATATTTGGACGGTAGAGATTTGACCAGGGATTATCATACGGATCATGGAAATTGTGTTCATTTTATGCTAATACGAACTCATGTATTCGGTTCTATTATCAACATTCGACACGAAAAAAATTCCAAAAAAAATATTAATAAATTTATGACATTGATATTGACATTATGATGTAAAAAAATCCAAAAAATGTATAAGAATGAATCGGGAAAATAAAAATGAATTCGATAATTGGTGTGTTTTTTGTGTTTTTGTGCTTTCTCTTTGTATAACAACAAACAAACTATGACCCGAGAAGCTCCGAGAGGGTTCAGACTTCAAACTTAGCAGGATATATCATCAAAATCGATAAATATGAAGCTCAGTGTTGATTCCATCTTCAAATGTGGTATAACGACAAACAAACTATGAACCGAGAAGCTCCGAGAGGGTTCAGACTTCAAACTTAGCAGGATATATCATCGAAATCGATAAATATGAAGCTCAGTGTTGATTCCATCTTCAAATGTGGTATAACAACAAACAAACTATGAACCGAGAAGCTCCGAGAGGGTTCAGACTTCAAACTTAGCAGGATATATCATCGAAATCGATAAATATGAAGCTCAACGTTGATTCCATCTTCAAATGTGGTATAACGACAAACAAACTATGAACCGAGAAGCTCCGAGAGGGTTCAGACTTCAAACTTAGCAGGATATATCATCGAAATCGATAAATATGAAGCTCAGTGTTGATTCCATCTTCAAATGTGGTATAACGACAAACAAAATGTATGCATACCCTGGCTTCGAGGTCGAAACCTGGCCAGGAGTGGACTACTATAAGTCGGAAACTTGGTAAGAACCTTAAATCCATCCATTTACAGGTAAGATTCCTTCGGAATATTCTCCAAAACCTTAAACAAACCCTATTCTGGCATATTGTATGCATATCCTGGCACCGAGGTCAAAACATCGCCGTGAGTGGACCACTATAAGCCGAAAATTGGTAAGAACGATGAATCCATCCATTTACAGGTAAGATTCCTCTGGAATATTCCCCGAAACTTTAAACAAACCATGTTTTGGCATATTGTATGCATAACCTAGCTATGAGATCGAATAATGGCCGTGAGTGGACTACTATAAGACAGAAACTTGGTAAGAATGATGAATCCATCCATTTACAGGTAAGATTTCTCTGGAATATTCCCCGAAACTTTAAACAAACCCTATTTTGGTATAATGTATGCATAACCTGACTCTGAGATTGAAACCTGGCCATGAGTGGACCATTATAAGCCGGAAAGTTGGTAAGAACGATGAATTCATCCATTTACAGGTAAGATTCCTTCAGAATATTTCTTGAAACCTTAAACAAACCCTATTCTGGCATATTGTATGCATACACTGGCTCCGAGGTTGAAACCTGGCTGGGAATGGACTACTATAAGTCGGAAACTTGGTAAGAACCTTAAATCCATCCATTTACAGGTAAGATTCCTTCGGAATATTCTCCAAAACCTTAAACAAACCCTATTCTGGCATATTGTATGCATATCCTGGCACCGAGGTCGAAACATGGCCGTGAGTGGACCACTATAAGACGAAAACTTGGTAAGAACGATGAATCCATCCATTTATAGGTAAGATTTCTCTGGAATATTCCCCGAAACTTTAAACAAACCATGTTTTGGTATATTGTATGCATAACCTGGCTTTGAGATCGAATAATGGCCGGGAGTGGACTACTATAAGCCTAAAACTTGGTAAGAACGATGAATCCATCCATTTACAGGTAAGATTCCTCTGGAATATTCCCGAAACTTTAAACAAACCTTATTTTGGTATCTTGTATGCATAACCTGACTCTGAGATTGAAACCTGGCCATGAGTGGACCATTATAAGCCGGAAAGTTGGTAAGAACGATGAATTCATCCATTTACAGGTAAGATTCCTTCAGAATATTTCCTGAAACCTTAAAGAAGCCCTATTCTGGCATATTGTTTGCATACCCTGGCTCCGAGGTTAAAACCTGGCCATGAGTGAACTACTGTAAGTCGGAAATTTTGTAAGAACGATGAATCCATCCATTTAAAAGATTACTAGAGTTATCCCATAGTTTCTCGTTCGGATGAACTGAAGACGAAATATATCAGAATTGAACATCATAGGTTCAATTATTACTAGAGTTAGACCTGAGTTTCTCATTCGGATGAACTGGATAAGAAATTTATCAGAATTGAACATCACAAGTTATCGAAAATAGGTAAAGTAAATATCACATAATATGAAAATGACCATATTACCTTAAATGGAAATAAGTCTAATAAATATTATGGAGACTGTGAAAAATAACAAGACTACCCTTATCGGAAATAGGTAAAGTAAATATTTTAGAATGTGAAAATGACCATATTACCCTTGATGGAAATAAGTACAATAAACATTATGGAGAATGTGAAAATGACCAGACTACTCTTATCGGAAATAAGTAATTTTCAGAGAAGGCTTCGCGCTGTTTGCGGCTCAGTCACCTGAGCATTATTTTTTTGGCATTACATTTTGTTTTACAACACTTATGAAGGGTTGTCATAAAGTTAGTGTATTAAAGAACCACAAACTTGACAGAACCTGTGATAGTGTAGGATGGTTAGTGGTGTATATTTCCATGCCCGAGGCTCAAGATCGAATCCCCCCAACCTCATTTTTTCCAACATTATATATTTTTACTTCAACAACACTTATAAGTGTTGTTATAGGTGTCTATTTAAAAAAAATGAAAAAAAACCAAAACTGGTGAAGTGAAAGGATGGTTGACGAGCTAGAATTCCATGCAGCAGGTTCATGTTCGAATCTCCCCTCTAACATATTTTTCATTATCATATTTTTTTGTTCTTCAACAACATTTTTGAGAGTTGTGATAGGATAAGTCACTACACTAATAAAACAGAGTTGTTATAGCTAAATGTCGTCACAACCTTTTTTCCTAAAGAGTTGTCGTTTGTTTTATTAGCGCAACCCCTTGGTACTAAGTGTTAGTAGTGATGATATACGACAACGCTTCCTTTGAAATCAGTTGTAAAAGATAGGACTTTCTACAATGTTTAGAAAAGCGTTGTAAAACCCCAGTTGTAGATGTATATTTTTCCCGTAGTGAGACTTGTGAAAGCAATAGAGTTCTAGACTTAATGAGACTTAAAAATAAACAAAAATTAATTTAAAAAGTGATTTCAAGATTTAAAAATAGACCAAGGCTTCGGATTCCACTATTACTCCTAATTGATTGGTTTATAATGATATTTCAAGAATTATTATTAAGCGCTTTTTCTCATTAACTCACTATTAATCTATATGGTGTCCAAACATTAAATTGTAATCCCTAAGCATGAATTATCAAAGAATTGATTCTAAGCATAACACATCGAATTGATTCACAACTAATTAAGAAAACCAATTTTATCTTTATGTTGATCCTAGTGAATTAAATTAAATAAATAATTAAAGAAATTATAAAAGAAATTACCAATCAAGCATGAGTCAATAGTTTCCTCTGTTGCCTCGGTCACTGGGTATTTTAGCCGCTCATCATGTTGAAAACCCTCTCAAGGAATTTATTTATGCTTAAAAAAATGGTTTACAAATGATGAACAAGGGAGAAATAATGAAAAATCGGGTTTGTAACAGTTATATTTGTTACCAACTGAACTGTTACAAAGAACGTCATAAGAAAACTGTCACTGTCACTGTTTAAATACGACTCTCTACGCATTGTCGTTGTTGCTGTTGATAAACGACTGACTTTGTGCGTCTAAAGTTCTTCGTGTTCTTCCTTCACAGCAGCAGCAACAAAATTCTATAACTTAATTTCTATTGCTCTGTTCTTCTCCCAATCACTCCGTAACGCTTCTACATGCTCACTCAGGCCTTTATATACTTCACATGACCAAAAATAATATGTAATAACTCCAAATAATCCTCCATAAATTCCATTATTCTCCACGGGAAGTTTAGGAAATAACTTGGATTTTTGATTTCTCCACGCATCTACAGCTGCTGAATCTTCCTTATTTAGTTCTTACACGCTCCTGGTTTTTTTCTCGAGTCCTCATACACGCACAAATCACGTCCAAATCTCATGCAAACCCGTGAAGAGCTTCGTGTACGTGTGTGTTGGCTCTGTTTGCATAAATCTCTCGATGCATCCAATTCTAACCGAAAACAACGACCATACCAAGCCTGTTATTCTGATTCAAGTCATCCCTAACAAATTCAGCCATTGTATCTCCTTGAAACACATCCAAAAATCGAACCCTAAATCTGGTCGTGAGCTGAAACATTTTCCCGCCAAAAACAGAATTTGAATGGTAGGGATGGTGTGCCCCTAACCAAATCGGGGGTGCGAATAGCAGATGCCTTGAGGGGTGCATGGGGGTGCCCTTATCCAAAATTATGGTGCCTTTATCACTTTTCTTCGGGGGTTCAAAAAGCACTTTTCGAGCAACTTTTTCCACACAAGTGTATTCCTCCAAAAACACCTAAACAAACATAAAAACACCAAAATTATTACAAAAATCGAGACTAACAATAGAGACACTGAGGACAATTCATACACAAAAATGTGTCTATCAAATACCCCCAAACTTATTATTTGCTAGTCCTCGAGAAAAACTAATAAAAAATAAAACCGAGTTAATCTCGGGAGGGTTTACCAGAGGTGTACCCACAAAACCTGTACTTCTAATTGGTCACAAGTATCCAAAGAGCTATGAGGACATACAAATTCTCAACCTATCTCCAAGTGACTAGAATGCCAGAGAAATTAAAGGTGACAGCTCTAAAGCTGACCTAAGAAAAGGGGAGACATATCCGCAACACTGCTAGATAAAGAGATATCCGCTACACATCTAGATAAACATTGTAAGATGCGTCTGTTGATTTATAGCTAGATAAGATTAGGAGAGTGATAAAAATGAGAGGGACATCTGCTACACATCTGGACTAATTACGTGTGATGAGTTGAACTAGTTTTAGAAAGATCTTGTGCCAGATTGAAAGCGGACTAACAAAGCAACCAAATGCATCTCTCTTCAACTCTCTCATAGTGCTCAGTAGAAACAACGTCTTCTTCGGTCTTAAACTCTTGATGATAAATTCTTGAACCTCGTAGAACCTTGACAATTAACTCTTCTCTTCGATAAAAATTTCTACTTCCCTATGGCCTTATTGAATAAAAGAACGTAATGATGATTTTTTTTTTATTTTTTTATTCTGTTGATTTTTTTATTTTTCTAAATAGAGTAATAACAAGACAAAAATTTACATGGCCATCACATAAGGACTTTAACACTTGGATCTTCGCAACTTGTAATGTCTTAGTATCATGAACTTCAACAACTTATATAATTTGCTCTTATAACTTCTTGTAACTAAGTCTTCAACTTTGATTTTTTGAATTATTATTTTCTATAGTTGCTTCTAAACCTTAAACGTCTTCAACTTCCTTCATATATTTTGATGTCGCTCCGCTTGTTGATAAGTTTCTACTGAGAGAGAGTTGTAATCTAGTAACTAAGACTACATTGTGAGGTTGCTTTGTCTTTCTGGCATTTCCTGACCTACTTGCCTTTCCATCATGGATGGTTAGGTCCATCACGGTTACCCTCTAAAAGGAACAAGTTCTCTCCTGAATTTCAAGGATCTCAATGTCTTTTTCTCTAATGTCTCAATAGGTTGTTATCCCTAGCATTCTAATTTCTATCTTTTCGGTGAGAAACAGTATGTAAACTTAGCTAACTGGATACCATGTGACGCTAGAAGTTTCAAAAGTGCAACTAAAAAGTTCTTCCCCACCCCCAAACTTAAATCTAACATTGCCCTCAATGTTTCTAGTGAAAGAGCAATACCAAAAGTAAAATAACATGAGGATAAGTTGGAAAGATAGTACCTGGGGGAAGAGATAGAAAATCAAAACTAATATACAACACACAACTGCCTCGATGGTCAATCAAGGGTAAATAGGGTCCTCCAGAGGGACCTCCTCAACATCACCTGTATGAAAGGGATCTAAAAAGGGTTTCAATCTTTGACCGTTAACCTTCGAAGAACTACTACCATATGGTGTCTCAATCTCAATAGCTCCATGAGGAAAGACAGTGCGAACAATAAAAGGACATGTCCACCGATAACGTAACTTCCCAGGGAAAAGATGTAAGCGGGTATCATACAGAAGAACTTTTTGACCTGGAGAAAATGACTTCCGTAAAATATTTCTATCACGCACAAATTTCATTTTGTTCGTATACTCCTTCGCACTATCGTAATCATCTATACGAATCTCGTATAGAATCCAACAACTAAAATAGGGTTCAAGGGCATCATGACCCTACGGGAAATGGTTCCTAATTTCTGGCAACGTTCACAAGTAACACATTAACCGTGGGAGTCTTTAAACAATGAAGGCCAATAGAATCCACACTGAAATATCTTATCTGCAGTCTTCTTAGCACTAAAGTGACCCCCACAAGCATGATCATGACAAAAGGAAATAATACTGGACTGGTCACTCTCAGGTATACATATCCTAATAATCTGGTCTGGATAATACTTAACCAAATAAGGATCATCCCAAAAGAAGTGCTTGACCTCAGCTAAAAACCTAGAACGATCTTGTATTGGTCGAATACCCCAATGTTGGGGCATTCGACCAGTAACAAAATAGTTCACTATATTCGCATACCAAGGTGATTGGGAAACAGAGAACAATTGTTCATCAGGAAATCTGTCCCTTATAGGAAGGGAATCACTAGGGGAACTAATAACTAGCCTAGACAAGTGGTCTGCTACTACATTTTCTGCACCCTTTTTGTCCCTAATGTCGAGAGAAAATTCTTGTAACAATAGGATCCACCTAATCAATCTAGGTTTGGTATCCTTCTTAGACAAACGGTATTTCAAAGCAGCATGATCAGTATAGATTACGATCTTAGAACCTAAGAGGTAGGATCTAAACTTGTCTAAGTCAAACACAATAGCTAATAGTTCCTTCTCCGTAGTGGTATAGTTCAACTGGGCATCATTCAGAGTTTTGCTAGCATAGTAAATCACATGAAGTAATTTATTTTCTCGTTGACCTGGCACAACACCAATAGCATAATCTGAAGCATCACACATGATCTCAAAGAGTAGTTTTCAGTTGGGTTCCTGTATTATGGGGGCGGTAGTGAGTAAATTATTAAGCTTCTCAAAAGCCTCTAAACAAGCATCATCAAAGACAAACTTGGCATATTTTGCAAGAAAATTGCAAAGAGGTCTAGAAATCAAGCTAAAATCCTTAATGAATCGACGATAAAAACCAGCATGCCCTAAGAATGACCTAATATCTTTTACGGTTTTTGGGACCGGTAAGGTTTTAATAAGGTCAACTTTGGCTCTATCCACCTCTATACCCTTCGAAGATACGATATGCCCTAGAACGATTCCTGAACGAACCATGAAATGACATTTTTCTCAATTAAGCACTAAATTGTTTTCCTTACACCTAGTCAAAACTAATGACAAATGATGCAAGCACTCATCGAAAGACGAACCAAACACTAAAAAATCATCCATAAAGACCTCTAAGCACCGTTCTACCATGTTAGAAAATATGCTCAACATACAACGTTGAAAGGTCGCAGGGGCATTACATAGCTCGAAAGGCATGCGTCTATATGCAAAAGTACCAAAGGGACAGGTAAAAGTGGTTTTTTCTTGGTCTTATGGGGCAATAGGAACCTGATTATAACCGCAGAATCCATCTAAGAAGCAAAAATGGCTACGCCCAGCTAATCTTTCTAGCATTTGGTCGATGAACGGAAGGGGAAAGTGGTCCTTCCTAGTGACCTTGTTCAATTTTCTATAGTCAATACAGACACGCCAACCCGTGGTCATTCGGGTTGGGATTAACTCATTGTTATCATTCTGGACTACAGTAATACCGGATTTCTTGGGAACAACCTGAACGGGGCTGACCCACTTACTATCTGAAATAGGGTAGATAATGCCTGCATCTAACATCTTAAGAACCTTGGTTCGAACTACTTATTTCATATTAGGGTTCAGTCAATGTTGCATCTCCCTAAAAGGTTTGACTTCACTTTCTAAATAGATATGATGCATACAATCAGTAGGGCTTATACCCTTAATGTCTGCTATGGTCCACCCTAAAGCTTCCTTGTTATTTTGAAGGACGGTCACTAGCCTACTTTCCTGATCACTATCCAAGTAGGATGCTATAATCACAGGTAAAGTTTCAGATGGGCCTAAAAACACATACTTCAGGGTATCTGGTAATGGTTTAAGGTCCAACTTAGGAGGCTTTTCTATCGAAGGAATTAGGGTAGACTTAGAAACAGGTAGAGGTTCGAACTTAGGTTTCCATCCATCAATAGTGTCTATCAAAGGGGTTGAATCTAACAAAGCATTCATCTCATTAATCACCTCATCATCATCGAAATCAATCCCAAAGTGAGCTAGACATTTCTCTAATGGATCTTCTAACAAAGTGTTTGGTAATGACTCCTCGACTAATGTTCCTATCATGTTCACATCTTCTATGTTCGAGTCATCTAGTTCCGAGGGTAACTTACTAATATTAAAAATGTTCAGCTCAATGGTCATATTACCAAAAGACAAATTCATAATACCATTTCGACAGTTAATGATCGCATTGAATGTAGCTAAAAATGGGCGACCTAAAATCACTGGTATTTGGTTCTCTGGGTCAGGGACAGGTTGGGTATCTAGGATAACAAAATCCACTGGATATATAAACTTGTCGACCTCTATAAGAACATCCTCGATCATACCACGAGGAATTTCAACGGACCTATCAGCTAACCGAAGCGTCATCTGGGTAGGTTTTATCTCACCAAGTCCTAGCTTAAGGTACACATGGTATGGAAGTAACTTCACACTGGCTCCTAAGTCAAGAAACGATTTCTCAACACGGTATTTACCTATTGTGCAGGAAATGGTAGGGGACCCTGGGTCTTTATACTTAGGGGTAGCGGTATTCTGAATAATAGAACTCACATGACTAGCTAGGAAGGCTTTCTTATGGACACTAAGCTTACGCTTTCGCGTACACATATCCTTAAGAAACTTAGCATAAGTGGGAATCTGCTTGATCGCATCTAACAATGGGAGGTTGATATTAACCTACTTAAAAACCTCCAATATATCATTAAAGGTGGACTCCCTCTTAGTTGGCACTAGCATCTGTGGGAATGGGGCTCTAGGAACAAAGCTGGGCTTATCAGGAACCTCATCGGTATCTTTAGAGACTCTATCAGTCTCCTCGGTTTCTGGTTCAGAAGGGTGAACTACATCATGTTCACTATCAGGCATGGCAACCTTGTTGTCTATGACTCTTCCACTCCTAAGGATTTTAATAGCATTCAAATGATTGGATGGTCTTTCACCTATTTCATTAATTTCTCTAGGGTTGGGTTGAGTTTGACTAGGAAACCTACCTCTTTCTCTCAAAGATTCACTTATCTGACTAACCTGGGTTCTCAACTCAGAAATAGCCTGAGAGTTAGCTTGACATATTCTCTTATTTTCTTTTAAACCTTGAGCAACCATTTGCTGAAGCTGCACAGTGTTGCGAGTTAACAAAGCAAGATTCTCTTCTAAACTCAAAATATTTTTATCTGAAGGGTTCTGAAACTATGCCTGAGCTGAAGGACTCTTAGTATAGCCAAATCCTAGAGGAACCTGAGAGTTACTAGACTGACCTTGATTTTGGCCCTTAGACCAAGAAAGGTTTGGATGGTTTCTCCAACCAGGGTTATAGGTTTCCGAATAAGGGTCAAACTTTTGACGATTATCAAATCTAGTGTTGTTATAAAGAGCATTGGCTTTCTCTTCAATAGTATGGCCTTCCCAAAAAGGCTCTATTCTTCCACTACTACCACTATAATGACCTAATTATAAGGCTTCTAACCTTTTTGCTATGGCTACTATTTTAACATCAGACTCATAAGATCATTCTACCCTATTGACATTTCCTCTACCTAGAAGAATTGTTTTCTGTGGTTCCTTACTATTTTCCCATTGTTGGGTATTATCGGCGATTTCATTCAAAAATGTCATCGCCTCATCAACAGTTTTATTCTCAAACCCACCTGTGCATAAGGACTCAACTATGGTTGTTGTCGAATAATCTAAACCCTCGTAGAGGATCTGAACTAGCCTAACATTTTCCAAACCATGGTGAGGACATTGAGATATCAAGTCATTGAACCTTTCCAAATACCTATATAAAGATTCTCCCTCTTGTTGAGAAAAATTACAAATTTGCGTCCTAATAGACGATGTTTTATGCCTAGGGAAAAACTTCTGTAAAAAGGCATCTATAAGTTGGTCATAGGTTTCAATCGACTCATAGGCCAAACTATATAGCTAAGATTTGGCTTTATCTCTCAGGTAAAATGGGAATAACCTAAGTTTCAACGCAGCAGCATCTAGGTTTTTAATTTTCAGAGTACTACAAACTTCCTCGAATTCCCTAATATGAAAATAGGGGTTTTCACTTTCTTTCCCTAAAAAGATTGGGAGAATCTGTAGAGTCACGGGTTTCAGTTCATAATTTGCCTCAGTTTCAGTTAACTTGATACATGACGGACGAGAGGTCCTAGTAGGGTTTAACAAAGCTTTCAAAGTTGCCATTTCTGGCACTACCAAAGGACTAGGAGTACTTTCTTCACTAATTGTCAAGTTTTCAAAGCTGAAATTTCCAAAAACGGGGCTCTCAAAAGAAGAGTCTTTGAGCTCCTCGCCTTCACAAGAAGAACTACTAGGTTTGTCACTAATCAAACGACCTAGAGTATTTATTTTCCAAGCCCCGTTCTCTAATGACCCCGGGCATACACTAGATAAACAAAATAAAAATAAAAATCCTAAAAGGAAGGGAAGTTCTATGCAAACGCAAATAAGGCTGACTCTATCAAAGAAAACCTAAAGATTTCTAGCAAACAAAAAGCATGATGGCTCCACTTAGATTGTTTTCTAGACCAGCTTCTAATCCTTCGAAAGGGAATTCGTTACAATCTGAGCCAACCCCTCTGGAATCAATCCGAGTTTAAGTATGTTGAATAGAGGCGAGGGAAGCTGTGTGGAGTTTTGATACCCAAGGCCTCACCGCATCACAAGGCGGCGCAGTCATGCATTCAACTTACAGAAACAATCATGAACTTAAAAGCATGCTCAAAAGAGTAACCAATATTTTTCGAATGACTTTCCTACTAAGCTCGTTACCCTATAAGTCTCGTTCTATTCCAAATTTTAATCTTAGGTTCGCGTTTGGTATCGTTTTCCTAAGACGGGCAAGAAGGGAACGGTGATGAAATCCGAACCCTTATCTTATATGGTCAGTCCTTGCCCTTTACTAGGAATTTAAAACAGCTGTTTTCATTTCCTCAACATATATTCACACGAAGGAAGACAGTAACTCGCTGGCAGGGGATTTGCGAGTGTTTCGACAAACTTACCTCCCGTTCCAGATGGGGGATGAACCGCTGAAGTCGACTCGGGCCACGACTCCTATGTCATGTACGAACCCGGGGGGCCGAGGTGATATCGTAATCACCGTCCTTCTCTGCAAAAATTTTAATATTTAAATTACCCTTCCGTAGGGTGTTAAAAATAAAAGAATGTCCAAGTCCAAAGAGAAAAGTGCAAAAGAAAAAGAAAATTACAAGAATAAAGAAATCCTAATATAATCTATAAAAAAAAAAAAAAAAACTTTTTTTTTCTCTCTTTTTTATAATGATAAAAAAAAATCTTCTTCTTTCGCTCTTTTCGCTTTGCCTTTTACTCCAAGTCTTTTAAGTATTCACCAAAAGCTTTGGCAAATTTTTTTGCTCCAAGTTCCAAAATCTGTAATGCAAAGACAAAAACCCAAAAACGTAAAGAAGAACAAATGAAATAAAAACAAATAAAAACCTAAAAAAAAATCTAAAAACTCTAGACTAAAGACAAGCTCCATGTCGACGGCGCCAAAAATTGATGTTTTATCAAAGTTGTTGTAGTAATAAGGTTCTTGAGACTTGTGAAAGCAATAAAGTTCTAGACTTAATGAGACTTAAAAATCCTATCGAATTTAGGGGCCAGGCAAAAGGATTTAGGGGCCAGAATAAAATACAAAAAAGGTCACCCGAACGTAAAAAGGGGTCATCCCTTAACCGATTAAGCCGTATTGGCGAAACTACCCTTACACATTTGGAAGTTAATGGCCAAAATTATCTTCCGAATGTAGTGGTTCAGGAGCATATTGCTGGCACTGTCCGGGGGGGTTCAGGAGCTACGCCCTCTCGTTACGATTTTTTTGATCTTCAAGAACCTATTTTTTGTGTTCTAATCAGTCCACTTCCGGCAGAGTAAACCAATTTTCGAGCATGTTGAAAACATCATCGTTACTTAAGAACATCATCCATAATCGGTAGATAAAGTAGGTCATTATCTACCGATTATGTTTCTGCTAGTGTAAATCCAAGAACATCATCCATAATCGGTAGATTGTATAGATTTTTAACTACCGATTCGGAGTTATCCTCCGAATGACACAATTACAAAATCTCCAAAGATTAGTGTTTTTCGAAATTCAGAATTTCGGTCCAATCGGTAGATAGTATATATTTTTAACTACCGAATATTCTTGGTTCGAAACCAACCACGCCATGGCTCTAGGAGGTTCCAAGGGCCATTGTACAAGGTTAGCCAACACACATTCGGGAGGATAAGTTTTTACTTATCCTCCGAATGTAACAATTACAAAATCTCCAAAGATTAGTGTTTTTCGAAATTCAGAATTTCGGGACAATCGGTAGATAGTATATATTTTTAACTACCGAATATTCTTGGTTCGAAACCAACCACGCCATGGCTCTAGGCGGTTCCAAGGGCAATTGTACAAGGTTAGCCAACACACATTCGGGAGGATAAGTTTTTACTTATCCTCCGAATGTAACAATTACAAAATCTCCAAAGATTAGTGTTTTTCGAAATTCAGAATTTCTGGCCAATCGGTAGATAGTATATATTTTTAACTACCGAATATTCTTGGTTCGAAACCAACCACGCCATGGCTCTAGGCGGTTCCAAGGGACATTGTACAAGGTTAGCCAACACACATTCGAGAGATAAGTGAAAACTCTTACTCCCGAATGTAAAGTGGCCTAAAATTCTGATTTTCGAAAAAACTCATAGTTTGTATTTTTTGGAATATTGACATTCGGAAGATAAGTTAAGGATATAACCTCCGAATGTAAAGTGGCCAAAAACTCCAACCATATGCACTGACCACCATGGAACCACACCGAACCATCATCGAGCCTTGGCACGTCGAGGATTGAACCACAACATTCGGAAGATAATTTTGGTCATTAACTTCCGAATGTATAAGGGTAGTTTTGCCAATACGGCTTAATCGGTTAAGGGATGACTCATTTTTACGTTTTGGTGACTTTTTTTGTCTTTTAGTGTTGGCCCCTAAATCCGTTTGGCTGGGACCTAAATTCTCCAGGTTAAAAATAAACAAAACTTAATTTAAAAAGTGATTTCAAGATTTAAAAATAGACCAAGGCTTCAGATTCCACTATTCCTCCTAATTGATTGGTTTATAATGATATTTCAAGAATTATTATTAAGCGCATTTTCTCATTAACTCACTATTAATCTATATGGTGTCCAAACATTAAATTGTAATCCCTAAGCATGAATTATCAAAGAATTGATTATAAGCATAACACATCGAATTGATTCACAACTAATTAAGAAAACCAATTTTATCTTTATGTTGATCCTAGTGAATTAAATTAAATAAATAATTAAAGAAACTATAAAAGAAATTACCAATCAAGCATGAGTGAATAGTTTCCTCCGTTGCCTCGGTCACTGGGTATTTTAGCCGCTCATCATGTTGAAAACCCTCTCAAGGAATTTATTTATGCTCAAAAAAATGGTTTATAAATGATGAATAAGGGAGAAATGATGAAAAATCGGGTTTGTAACAGTTATATAAGTTACAAACTGAACTGTTACAAAGAACGTTATAAGAAAACTGTCACTGTCACTGTTTAAATACGACTCTCTGCGCACTGTCGTTGTTGCTGTTGATAAACGACTGACTTTGTGCGTCTAAAGTTCTTCGTGTTCTTCCTTCACAGCAGCAACAACAAAATTCTATAACTTAATTTTTATTGCTCTGTTCTTCTCCCAATCACTCTGTAACGCTTCTACATGCTCACTCAGGCCTTTATATACTTCACATGACCAAAAATAATCTGTAATAACTCCAAATAATCCTCCATAAATTCCATTATTCTCCACTGGTATCTTAGTAAATAACTTGGATTTTTGATTTCTCCACGCGTCTACAGCTGCTGAATCTTCCTTATTTAGTTCTTACATGCCCCTGGTTGTTTGCTCGAGTCCTCATACACGCACAAATCACGTCCAAATCCCATGCAAACCCGTGAAGAGCTTCGTGTACGTGTGTGTTGGCTCTGTTTGTATAAATCTCTCGATGCAGCCAATTCTAACCGAAAACAACGACCATACCAAGCATGTTAGTCTGATTCAAGTCATCCCTAACAAATTCATCCATTGAATCTCCTTGAAACACATCCAAAAATCGAACCCTAAATCTGGTCGTGAGCTGAAACATTTTCCCGCCAAAACCAGAATTTGAATGGTAGGGATGGTGTGCCCCTAACCAAACCGGGGGTGCAAATAGCAGATGCCTTGAGGGGTGCCCTTATACAAAATTAGGGTGCCTTTATCACTTTTCTCCTGGGGTCAAAAAAGCACTTTTCGAGAAAAATTTCCCACACAAGTGTATTCCTCCAAAAACACCTAAACAAACATAAAAACACCAAAATTAATACAAAAATCGAGACTAACAATAGAGACATTGAGGACAATTCAGACACAAAAATGTGTCTATCAGCTCTCAGCTCTCAACCACACCAAACTTCAACTATACCCCCACATTTGCGTTAATGCCTCAGATAACTATTTCCCAACTCCTACAATAATTAGTACCAAACATTTGTCATCTCCTCCTTATGTTTTCTACTCTTGATCTTATGGTTGGCTAGTAATGAACTAAAATTCCGCCAAAAACAAACAACTTTAGAAGAAGTCTTAGATAGGGCTCAAAATCAACAACAAGAATTCTCCACAACACAAGAATACTTACCATCGGTGCTACTAAGAAATTCATCGATATATAGCCAATCAAGAAATACCAAAATAATCTCGGTACGATGGTCCACCTCAATCATAAACTGGATTACGATCAACACAGATGGGGCAACAAGGGGTCACCCGAGTTTCGTAGGTGCATGTTCATATGTAGGGACTCCGACGCACGAACTGTAATGGATTTAGTACAACCTTTAGGAATTACGACTGCCTTAACTACAGAAACTTGGGATCTGCTTTTGGCAACAAGCACATCAACAGAAAGACAATGGCCAAAAGTTCTCTTCGAGACGGATTGAGAGAATCTTCTACGCTTCATCACATCTCCTACTCAACCCCCTGGCAAATCTCAGGGATGATTGAGGAAATAAAGAATATAATACTACAAATCCCGCAGGCAGCTATCCTGAAAAACAGGGGTACAACAACCACACCCAATATTTCGTTAGATAATATGTATGGACTAACTCCAATACACTTCCAAGAGAATCAACTAGACAGTCAGACTCAATCAAGGAAATATATCCAAGATTTATATCTCTGTTTCTTAATGTAATCAACAAATCAAACAAATAGAAATCCGCGAGCCTGATTATTGTGAGAAACAACTTGAACGGTACCAAAGACTAATGTTCAAGTGTCAATCAATTTCAACCAACAACCAAAGGTTGGATTTACAAATTGATTTTACTACGCACAACCTGTGATATTTCAATTATATAAACAAATATAATGTGGAAAAGAAAAAATACAAACACCAGAAGTTTTGTTAATGAGGAAACTGCAAATGCAGAAAAATCCCGGGACCTAGTCCAGATTTGAACACCAGAATGTATTAAGCATCTATAGACTCTAGCCTACTATAAGTGAACTTCAAACTGAAATGTAGTTGAGCCCTAACCAATATCACACTGATCAAGGTACAGTCGCGTTCCTTACATCCCTGAATCCTAACAATAATTTACGCACTTGATTCCCTTAGAGGATCTCACCCACAACTAAGAGTTTCTATGACCCAAAGTCAAAGACTTTATAAACAAATCTGTCTCCCACATAAAAGTATATTCTGATAGATAAATTTGTTTCCCACAGAAATACCTACGAAGTTTTTGTTCCGTCTTTTGATAAATCAGGGAGAATATGAACCAATTGATAATTCGGACTTATATTTCCGAAGAACATCCTAGAAATATCAATCACCTCATAATAACTTAACTATATGGTAGTAGAACATGTTATTATGGAATCACAAAGAATGAGACGAAGAGATTTGTGATTACTTTTTATATCTTACCTATCAGAGATAAATCTCGATAAAATAGTTCTCAATAATGTAGAACAAGTAAGATCAGAACACGGAACTACAAAGAAAATAGTTGGGTTTTTCTTCAGAATCCCAATGAAGTCTTTAAGTCGTTAACCTATAATGGTTTTAGGAAAACCTAAGTTAAAGGAGGATCGACTCTAGTCGCAACTAGTATCACACAGGAGGTGTGGTGATTAGGTTTCCCAGTTCCTAGAGTTCTCCATTATATAATCTTCAGATCAGGGTTTGATAACTTTTTAACAAAGCAATCAATTAATATTCACCGTTGGATGAAACCCTATTTAAGATTCAATCTAATATCTTTCCACTGTTATATGGTCTTAGCTTGTTACATATAAATGAAATATACTTTCATTTAGATATGGGTAACCGTACCTAAACGTGTATATTGAGTTGGTTCAATAACAGTTAACCGAAGTTAGCCACATGAACACTTTTGTGTTAACCATGTTCATCTTAACACTTCTAGATCAATTGATAATCAAATGAATCTAATTGTGTTACTCATAGAGTTGTTCAATTATTTATATTCTCATAGAAGTATACAAGACACAATTGAAGCAAAATCAGTCATGAACATTTTAGCCGTGGGTTGCAAAAATTGCATTCCCTAATTTATAAATGTATTTTTTCATGAGTATGAAATCATACTTAGCCGATTTCAAAACTAAACCACATAAGTTTGCAAACATGTACGTAAACTAAAGTTCCCGACTTTGGTCATGTCCGGCAGTTCTCAAACAGGTGCGCATACTGTCATTCCGGGTCGAACTTAGGTGAATAAGTTTGCAAACGGGTACGCAAACTTAGTTCCCGGACTTTGACAGTTAAAACCGTTCGCATACGTATGCTTACTTGGTTCCCGAACCTGAATCATTCTTACAACAGTTTGCATACGAGTATGCATACTGTGATATATCCAGACAATAATTAATTTTTTTATAAACTCCCATTTCAATCATTTAAACATTCTTAGAAGACGACAATATCTATCTCACATAAACTATTAGCTTATAAGCAATTTTCAAGTGACGAGTCTACATCAAATGACTGTCTCGCACAAACCATGTAAGATGTTACTAGGTGATTTTCACATGATCATCTTGTGATTTTCGTCAAGAATAATGATGAACGTAGTTAAATAAAAAATATATAGGCGAGTTAAACTCAGATCGAAATATCAAATGTGTATAATGTAAAGTCTATATAGCTATACGACTTTGTCTCGATAGGAGATAGAATATAATAGACTTCTGAGTGATACATGAGTTCAAGTCTCCACATACCTTTTGTTGATGAAGTTCCACAAGCTCTCCTTAATAGTTTTTCATCTTCAATCGATGAACGTCGTGAAGTCTAAAGTTTAACTACACATTTTATCCTAATCTGAGACATAGCTATAAGTAGACTAGAAATCAAGACTTATAGTTTTGACAACTAAACTTGACAAACAAGCTTGAGATAACAACGCTTGCGAGTTCGACTGAGCAGTTCTCTAACATATCCAACACAACTACAAAGAAGGAAATCAAGCAGCAGACGGTTAGGCCAATCATGCGGCAGATGGAAGTCAAATGGGAAACTTTTCAACCAAAGTTTGGGACCAGGCAATCCCTCTTTTCATTACTCAAATTATTTTTCATGACTCCATGGGTTCCACATACCCACATCAAATTGTAACCTAAATTTTCTTTAATAAAATGCATGCTTCAATAAAAAAAAAACAATAAGATTTAAAATAGTCTAACTTAAATGAATCGTATCCAACTAGTATAGTGAAAATCATATATATAAAGATAAAAGGAACCATATCTAATGGTATATTTTCTAAGTTATGACTCATGCCATAGTTTTGACTAGCTGTTAAAATTAAGGTTATTTAGCGCTTGGCACCTAGCAAATGTCTAACACGTAGCTTTAGTACCCAACATTTGAAGTATTAAGGGTTGGTACAACGCACTAAATTCGTCGGGCGCACGGTAGGAGAATTATGTGGACTACTAAAGGGATGATACGATATGTCTTATGGCTAGAATAAGCAACATAAACAGGGGAAGTTTGATTGAATATTATTAGACCGAGATGGGTGATTTATCGTGATTTTTTTTTTTTTTTTGCCATTAAACCAACTGTTTTTGCCGCCATGGACTTCTCTTCTCATCAGTCTGACTTTAACTAACAAATCGTTACCTTTTCCAAGAAACTTAAGTATGTTTATCATAAATTATTTCACTTTTCGATAAATATTTTTATGAACATGTTCAAGCTTGTTAAATCCTCTAAAGGATACAAATGTGTGAAAGGCTACTTTTAAGTTGGGGTCTGACCCAGTTTACATTTTTCAAGAAACACTGACTGTGGAGTTACTTTGCTTGTAAATTTCCTTTTGGTTTCGAAAAGATGGTTTCTTATTATTTTCAAGGTGTAGCTAAATAATTGTTTATTTTTGTCTACGATCAGACTTTTGTTCTCTTTTAATAATTTCTTAACATATATTTTGGGGACCAACCTGCATGTCGAGGGTTAATGTTTACATAACTTATGTAAACATAAATTGATAATAGGATCTATGTGACTTTCACACATGAGTTTACCAGTATCTCTTCATGATCCTTTAACAAAGCCTACCTAAAAAGGCTTGAACTTAATCCTGCTAGATCACTTAATCCCTCTAGATCAAAAAGTTACACAAATCATAAGAGGTCACCACAATTTGAGACAGAAATTAAGGTTACTGAAAAACGAAATAGCATTTCATAACTGAAAGAAAAACATAAAATATATTCATTCACAACAAGCTATGCAATAGAAACAACGATCAAAAAGAATGATACAAATGATTTGAATAAAAGATCAATCATTCATATTTTTGATATTTTTTTAATAGACTTTACACAAATATATTAAGATAAATAAATGGTTGATTAGTCTATTCTTATAAGAACTGAATCATATATATCTTTTACATGCATTTTCCGTGGTATCCTTCAGATTGGTTTCGAATTATGTCGGATTTTTCTTGTTGTAATCCAACATCTTCGTATAACAAACATCAACATTATTGCATGTGGTTGACCACTGGAGATGCTTCAACTTTTTCTCATAACAAAAGATTTCATGTTTTGCATCAACAATTAAATCCTTGAGTAATTCTCTCCTTCCAATAAGTTCTAAAATTCCTTCGAACAAAGTGGTTGCATTGACCTTTGAGAGATAAGATTTAATGGGGAAAAAGACAATATTCAGAACAAACTTCAAATCTCCATTTTTCAGTGGAGGTTGAGTCGAGAATTTTCTCGACCTCTTCAACGCAATACTCACAAACAACTTCACCACTTTCTTCACCATTGTTAAAAAAAAGAATAGTATGAAGTTCTCTAAATAAAGGTTGAAATCTACATGTGTTAATCATAACAAGGATCTCTTTCCTTAAATCTTCCATATATTCCTCCTTCTTACAAAAAAACATTGTAAACAATATTTTTTGTTACACAAGAGGTTTCTCTTAATACTTAGAGATTGTATTGTGAAATATAAAATTGAACCTGATATAATATATAGCCTCCGAGCGGTTCAATTAAGGAAGTTTATGAAATTTCGAAAGTATTCCCAAAACCGGAGTTAGTGCAAGAAAAATGAAATATAACCGAAACTTATATAATTCACATATGTTCCATTTTTATATTTTTATTTAATTTTTTTTCTCAGTCTTAATCATGTTTTTATTTCTGACGGATTTCCTTTTTCATGTTTTATCTAAAAGACATGGTACTAGATCTGTACCAGAGAGTAGTAACTAAATTATTTGGTGAAGGGATAGGTCCGAGAGGACAAATATATAGGAGATAGTTTAAGGCTTACCTTCTTTTTTTTTGAGATTTAGGTTTTTTCTAAGCCATAGGATTGAGCTTTCTTTATCAAACTTTAAGATCTGTTGTTTATATTAGAGTTAGTTGTGATCGTCGATTGATTTCTGCTATTTTGTTTAGCGACTGATTTGTACTGCATGGTTGACCATCAATGAAAGGGGCGCTCAACTTTTCGAGTTTGAGATCTGCCTGTTAAAATTAGAGTGATCGTTGATGGGTTTCTTATATTTTGTTTGACGACTGATTTTATTGTATTGTTAATATGAAAATCTTCCTTTCGATTTTGTATTGTATCACTAGGTCATTTCGATTACCAAGTTTCACATATGTACCTCTTTAAACATATGTAATAAACATATTTTCCTAGGATGAAACCACACCTATATCCAATAAACAATCAAGTAATGAGTTAGATAGATTATGCCGATGTCATATTTACGAAGTTCAAAAGATAAATGTTATACTGTGTAACCAAATATTATTCCTTGACACTTTGATCATAATAAAATGATCAAGTCTAATACTAGAGAATTAAATGTAACCTCGCATGTTATGTTTTCAATCTTAAACGACTTGAAAACAATGTTATGAATGGAAACAAGTCAAGTCAGTATCACAATACCTTAAATGTACCCCATTCAATTCCAAGCTGCTACGAAGATCGATATCTCCCACAACAACAATATTTATAGAGTACCTACTAATGAAGAGGTTTGGAACATTATAAAGCGAATGAAAAGTTTGAAATCACCTGGCCCGGATGGTATGCCTGCACTCTTCTACAAAAGATGCTGGGAGTACATTGGAGAAAATGTTACCAATACTGTCAAGGACTATTTCAATACTGCCACTTTACCTCCAGATTTGAATTATACAAACATAGTTCTGATTCCCAAGGTAAAAAATCCGATGATTTCCTCTGAATATAGGCCTATTGCTCTTACAAATATCCCATATAAAGTCATCACTAAGCTCATTGCTCAGAGATTAAAACCCCATCTAGATGACTTAGTTGATAGAGCCCAATTAATATTTATACCAGAAAGGTTTATTGTTGACAATATTGTAACTGCGAAAGAAATTCTCCATTCTATGGCTCACTCTAGATCAATTATTGGAGCTTTTTTTCTTCTAAAACTAGATATTAGTAAGGCTTACAATAAGATAAGATGGAGATTCCTTAGTTATTGCCTTAGAAGTTTTGGCATTGTAAGTAAATCTCATGAACTGATTATGAAATGCATCTCTACCCCCTCCTTTTCTATTGTGGCAAATGGTCAGGCGGAGGGCTATTTTGTAAGTGAGAGAGGGTTGATACAAGGATGCCCCTTGTCCCCCTATTTATTTATTCTTTGTTCGCAGGGGCTGTCCTGGTTGATGAGAACTATGGAGGAGAATGCCATGTACAATGGGTATAGATTATATAAGAATGCACCTGTTATCTCTCACCTTATGTTCGTAATGATTTGTTGCTGTTTGGCACTCTTGATAACAGGACGATGCAGACAATGAAGAACATTCTAAATACCCATGCTGGCTGGTCTTGGAAAAGGCAAACATGTAAAAATATGTGGTTCTGTTCAGCAAGGATGTCACGGAAGATAAAAGAAACGAAGTGGTTAGAAATCTGGAAGTCAAGCAAACGGAGATTAACGATAAATATCTTGGATACCAATTCCTCAAACCGAGTCACTATTCTGCATCCTTCGAGTTTCTTAACGACAAATTTGATGAAAAATTGGCAGGGTGGAAGGGGACTCATTTTACGCATGCAGGGAGAACAATTATGATAAAGCATGTTCTAGGACTCATCCCACCTTATTACATGGCTACCTCGCTCATCCTTTAAAAAAATCTGGTAATTATGACAAGAGTGATAAGGAACTTTTGGTGGGGGCATTCGAGAGACACCAAGAAGATGCACTTTATTAACTGGGATTCAATGGAACTCGCAAAAGAGCAAGGATGGTTAGGTATCAGGCCTCTGCTCAACCTATATAAAGCTATGATCGGTAAAATGGTGTGAAAATTTCTTGCAGACCCATATTTCCCTTAGGCCAAACTGATGCATGCTAAATATTTGAAGACTAGCAGTTTTTGGGAAGTCAAGAAACCAACCATCTGTTCATCTACATGGAGTGCTATGTTAAAATGCAGAGATGAGATGAGAAATGAATGTTGTTGGAAGGTTGGTGATGGAGCTAATATTAATATTTGGACTTATCCCTGGATTCTGAATCTTCCAATGAAAGTCCCAACTCGCAATAGCATTGTCCTAGTCAACACAAGTAAAGTGAAAGATCTGATAATCCCAAATGAATGCAGATGGGATGAAGAAAAGATGCAGTAGCTATTCACCCAGCATGAAGTCACGAAGATTATGGAGATTAATCTTTCCTCAACTGAGATCAATACAAGGGACAAGCTGGTATGGAAACCTCATCCAAATGGTGAGTTTTCAGCCAAATCTTATCTAAAAATGTTAGCTAATAGACAACCAAATACTTCTGCAAGTTCTTAATTCCCATGAAAAATATTATGGAAATTGAAAAATATTGCGCCTAAGATCTAGATGTTCATATGGATGATCCTAAAGAGCGGTTTATCTATGGCAAGTAATCTGCAAAGACACATCAATGACATTAATGGTGAATACAGACTGTGCAATAATGAGATCGAAACAATCGACCACCTTTTCATACATTGTCAAGCTACTCAGGAAGCTCTCTTCGCTTCTCCTATGAATCTCAGGACTGGATTGAGACCAAATGACACATCCCAAGACTGCATCTCAAGATGGCTTATGAAAGGCAGCGATTATTCGAAAGTGAAGATGGGGGATTGTATGTTCTAGGACATTTGGAAGACCAGAAACAACATTGTATTCAACAGGGGCAAGTTTGATATTCAGGAAATTATCAGAGAATCAATGTACTGTTTCAACCTAGAAGCTCATACAGGTGAGTCTAATCCAATACCTTCTGAAGCTGTTTTCTTAGAAGCGCAACAAAATGTGTGGGAACCTCCTAAAGCTAATACTATTAAGATCAACTTCGATGGAGCTGCTGGAGTTAAGGGTTTTGCGTGTAGTGCTATTGCGAGAGACAACATGGTTGGGTTTCAAGGATGTCAATGCCGTGATCTTAATTATACTACAACAATTGAGGCAGAGGCCTATGGAGCATTATTGTGTACAGAGATGGCTATAAAACAAGGCTGGTGCAATGTTGTGATCGAAGGAGATGCTCTTAATGTAATCAACACGTTAAAGTATCCACATCTCCCATTCCCTTGGTGAATCCAATACACAGTTAGCAGAATCAGGGAATGTACACAAGTTTAACTCGATTGAGTTCAGGTTTATCAAAAAGGAGGCCAACAATGTGGCGCACTCCTTAGCAACTCACGTTGTTTCTACCCATACATCTGATGTATGGATTTCTTCCCCTCCTTCTTATATTGCTCTTTTCATTGAGAGTGAAGCTTCTTCTTACTTGTAGGTTTTTCTTCTGCTTTTTTTTATTTTCTTTTTGTCCCCTCCCTTTAAAATAAAAATAGTAAAAAAATCCCTGTTCTCTCTACCGATTATTTTTTTTTTGTTTTTTTTTTTTTAACCATTCTCATTTATCCTACCAAGAATCTCTAACATGCGCTTGTACTAAAGGATACTCACAAACGATTCAAAGTGGGGTGTTTTGGTAATTTCAGTCTTTCCTTCTTCCATTTCTATTTTCTGGTATTATCTCCGCCTTTATTCTCTCTTTCTAATTTCTTCTTCATTTTTTTCATTTTCTCGATTCCAGAACAGAAGAAGAAGAAAACGGATCTTAAACGGATATTTTCTCGGGTTTATAATCATGGCTACTCCACCTGCAAGGGCTAGAGCTGATTATGATTATCTCATAAAACTTCTCCTCATCGGTGATAGCGGTAAGAATTCACAAATTTCTTGTAAATTTTTTTTGGATTTTTTTTTTTTAATTTATAAATTTGTTGGTGGAATTAGTCTGTTAGGGATCTAATTTTGTGATCTGTTTTTGGCCGAAGATTTTATGATTTTGAACTAATTTTGCATTTAAAATTTGACAAGGATCTGTATATAATGGATCTGTACTGAAATTTTTCTGAATCAAATTTGGTTAGATACATTTAAGCCAAGGATTAGATGTGGAAAAAGAAGGAGAAGGAAAATTTTAAGGTGGAAGCATTTATTTGAAATGGGAGATATAACATTATAATTAAGGAACAAAATATGAAATTGAAATAGAAATGCTAATTTCACAAAACTAGGATGAGTCTTTTGGTTGTTGTTTAAGACATTATTCAGTTTAGTCTTCAGCTTGTTTGTATAGACTGCATTGGGTAATGATCCGTTGTGAAATGCTCTGGAAAGTGACAACTGAAGAGCCTGGTTATAGTGTATTGTGATTGTGTAGTGGTTTATAACTTTATTGCAAGAGCTATTGTGAGTTGTTCAACGGCTGTTAACTAAATTTGCTTTGCAGTGGTACACATTTGGTAGAACTGATTAAACAAAAAATTTGTATGAATGAGGGAGTTGGTATTTGCATGTAACCAAACCATGTACCCATACACACATTAGTTTCTGAAGTTTTGTGTCTTTCTGCATGTTTTGGGTGAATGGTGGTATATGAAATTGAAGTAGATAGATTACTGTTGGATGCTGGCATGTTTTTCAGTTCAGTCTTTAGTTAGTTTGGATAGGCTGTATTGCATCATGCTTAGTGGTTAATATTAACTTTTGTGTTGCTGGAAAGTGAGAGCTTAAAAACATGGCTTGAGTGTGATGTGGTTGTGTGTTGTTTTGAGTGGAACCGGTATTGCGAGTCAGTGTTTTAAAATACGTAAACGTAACCTAGTAAAGCGTGAAGCGTAGCTTCACAAAAAAAAAAAAAAAAAAAAAAAAAACTTATAGATATCTATGTGAAACTGACTAACACAAAACCAAAAACCAATCTAATAATCCATGACGAAAGGAATAAGTAAACTAACTTGTTAATTAAGCATATGCAGAACGCAGTAACATAATAATCCCTCCTGGTAGTCTCTTATCACAGAACTTGCATGTCACATATGAAACATGAATTCCTCTAATAAGTGGACCTTGAACTTCAGTACCATATTTCCAAGCTGGATATTTCTTTCTGGATTTCTTAGCTGCAGGCTGGCTAGCCATTGTAGATCAGAAGAAGAAGCTGTAGTTTAGAAGATGAAACATTTGAAGTTTGGAGTCTCTAAATAGTCGGCTTGTTGAGAGTTGAGTAGTTTTTAGAAACGTTGGGACTTGTTTTTGGGATTTAAATCCCTTTTCTTTCTCCAGAATATTCCTTTTATTTCCTCTAGAAAATATAACCTAGTATTAATGCGGACGTATTGGAGCGTTTTTTTAGTGAAGCGCTAAAAAGCGCGCTTCAAAACGTTTTTTAAAACATTGTTGCGAGTTACAATATCCCTTTTGACTAAATTTACTCATGCATTTTGTAGACACTGGTTAAAAGAAACATATGTATACATCCAGAGAGTTGGTATGTTTGCATGGATGCATGCATATTTATGCACATAGTTTCTCTAATTTTGTGTCATTCTGCATATTTGTGTGATATTAAAGTAAACGAACTCTTGACCGGTAACAATTATATTTCCTAGTTGAGCTGTACATTAGTGTTTGATGATGTTTCATTACTATATTATAGTTGTTATGAATGGATATGAATTAGTATTACACAAACCGAGGCTCGTGTCAGACAGAACAGTAGCATGTTCAGATGTGGTATGGTCCGTGCCAAGCTAAAATTATATTCGACATATGATAACCTAAATGTCGAATGAATTGTTGAAATTTTTTATCGCGTTTCACTAAGTTCACCGCGGCGTTCTTAGTGTAGAAAGATTCTATTGTTTGTTATGATGTTGTTCTGTACTGTTGATTCAAATAGCTGATGTGACTATGCACATTTATCTATCCAGTTTGACTAATTTTACTCTGCATTGGTGTAGATTTGTTAGATACGGATTAAATGAAAACCATGTGTATCAGGAGAGTAGGTATGTCTTCATGGATTCATGCAAAAATATGCTAATTAGTTCTGCATTTGTGTGTCTTCATGCATGAGTTTTGGTTGTTGTTATTCTCTTTTTGAGTATGAAATGCATGTGACATCGAAGTGAATAGACTCTTTATGGATAATGAAATGATACTAGGACTTCTAGTGGTTGACCTATGAATGAGTACTTTTATGTTTGATGGTTTTTCTTTATCATAGATTAGTTGTTAACATCGATTCCTTATGTGGTGTCGTCTGATATGTTAGTGTTCATGCTGTTGCATTTGAGAACCCTAGTTTCCATTAGGTGTTATGACATTTGATCAACTCCTATTTAATGCCGTTTATTATGTTTTGATAATACTCCTTTTCTGTAAAGCAACTAATGTCTTGCAGACAATTAGTTATGAAATATATTGGATAACCACAATAATATGATATCTTGACCTTGGTTGTCTGTATACTTCTTTTGCAGGGGTGGGTAAAAGTTGTCTTCTTTTGCGATTTTCCGATGGATCCTTTACTACCAGTTTTATCACTACAATAGGGTGCAGTGCTTTCTAACATTCCTCATTTTGTTGAGCTGTCATTCTTTTATTTTGACACTAGGTTTTTGTGTTATAGTTCAATCTGACTTACAAGGTTCACTTGTATCCTTTTCTGTAGAATTGACTTCAAGATAAGAACAATCGAGCTTGATAACAAGCGTATCAAACTACAAATCTGGGATACTGCTGGCCAAGAACGATTCAGAACTATCACAACAGGTAATGTCTGCTATGTAGCTTTTACAAACTGATAGTGATACCCAACATTTTTTGCAAGTGTTTAACAACTTCACTTAAAGAGTAATATTTCATGTGCAGCTTACTACCGAGGAGCCATGGGCATTTTGTTGGTGTATGATGTTACTGATGAATCCTCTTTTAACAGTAATTTCCCACTCATCTCTTTTGCTGACATTTAAGATCATAATGGTATTCATGCTCTCTTACTGAAAAAAATGATTTGCTAACAACCTGTGGACCACACGATCTGTACATTTTGGATTATTTTTCCTTAGTATTGTACGGTTCATTGGGATCCAAGAGGTGGTTGCATCTCTTGCTTGAGCCCAATGAGGTTATATCATTATGGTGTAGATTTTATTCCCTTATCTCTGCTATCAGCTGTTTAAATTTTTTACATTTGCATCACCAGATATCAGAAACTGGATAAGAAACATTGAACAGCATGCCTCTGACAATGTCAACAAGATTCTGGTGGGAAACAAGGCTGATATGGATGAAAGTAAAAGGGTGAGATTTTAATGTCATTCTGCTGCTTGGGATCACCTTTGTGTGCTGTTATTTTACTTCCATTATTGTTTGTAACTTATTATGACCTTTAAGAAACTGTTGGTCATGTTTCTGTATTGGGGATGAGAGTTTATTCCTAGTTATACCGCAGACCTTTGTAATAAACAGTATTATTGGCTCCTCTTTCTCTCTAGCACTCTGAGCTTTTGAAGCATGTGATTACTAGCAACCTTCATGAATTCCTAAACCATTTAGAGCTGATATCACCATTGTTTTCTTTTGATCATTTCAAATTTGTTTGGCGTAATTTCCAACAATTACTTACAGCTTTTCTTTTTCTTTTTTTAGGCAGTGCCTACCGCCAAGGGTCAAGCACTTGCTGACGAGTATGGTATCAAATTCTTTGAGACTGTAAGCTTAAATCTCCCTGTGGCGGAATCTTTTTGTTCTTATAAGCTAGAGAATTTCATGTACTGATGTTTCTTTCTTTTGTGTTCCGTAGAGTGCAAAAACAAATCTAAATGTGGAGCAAGTTTTCTTTTCCATTGCAAGGGATATTAAAGAAAGGCTTTCGGAAACCGACACCAAAGCTGAGGTATGGGATCCCTATTTTACATGAACATCTGTATCTAGCTCAAAATATGGAAACTAGTCCAGACTTTTGGGCAAAGACCAAAAGAAAGTGTTTTGTAAAACTCTCAGTTACTATCTTCTTATGCTTCATTTCATGTCTAATCTTGTTTGGTTGGTTGGTATCATTGCAGCCTTCAACAGTTAGGATTAACCCAGCTGACCAGCCAGAAGCAGCACCAAAATCAGCTTGCTGTGGATCTTAAGTGAACTCATAATCATCCCTCGAGGTGATAGCAAGCCGGTGGTGTATGCTGGAGAAGGCGGCAAGCCCATTCTTGTTGAATTCAAACACAAATGATTAAATTTATCGGTGAAGGAAGGCACCAGGCTTGCTTGTATTTTTTCCTTTTCCCTTTTTGTTTCCTTGCCTGTTGGGTTTTGTTTTTTTCCCCCCCTTAACTATTCATCTCATCTGCAAATTGTTGTAGTGTGTGGAAGGCAGTAAAATCTGTTTCCCTCTCGCTTATTTGACGCATTTATATAGCATGGCAGACGGAACAGAACAGTCCGTTCTACTGGACTTCCTGGGACTTGGACCATAAACAGCCTTTATGTATTGTTGTTACCTCTTCTGTTATATGTAGAAAGAAAAATATATCTGGTTCTTTTACAATGGGTTGCATTCTGAGTTACACTTGTATGCCGCCTTTTAGCCTGAATGTTTGTTGGTGTAACTTAGCCATGACCATGCTGACAAAAAAAAAAAAAAAACAGGTAGATAGAAATACTCTACATTTGCATCACGGGCAACTGCGTAATATTTTTTTTATTTAAAGTTAATATATCGAAGAAAACAGAAATTACTGAGATATGAGAAATTACTGAGATATGAGAATCTGCCAGCAGATTGTTATACTCAGATTATGGATACATAACACTTGAAAGTAGAAACTGAATGAAAGGTGGCATTTGTCTCCATTTTTTTTTGTGAGCACTTTGATTCCTTGCCTGTTTCGTGAGAGCATATGCAACCTTATTACTACTCCTATGATTGAAGGTAAAACCCAATAAAAATTCACATGACTTTAAAATTCTCATGGCTTCAAAGATTATTGCTTGATTTCTCCATTAAATTGTGCTTGCACAACCTTGTGCAAATTCAATAACTCCCTTGCAATCTCCTTACTACTTCAAGCAATGTCAGTGCTTCTCCCTCTTCAGAGTGGGCAGGGACGGACCCATAAATTTTTCATGGGTAGGGCTGAAACATCATCAGTTGGCAATGCGGCCGGAGGCAACAAAATTTTTTTTTTTGGAGCGAATTGAATAATAATTGAGATATGCCTATAAAATGCTAGATAGATAGACCAATGAAAAATAAAAATAATTAGTTACTCCCCCGTCCCACTATTAAGTGACCTAGTTTAAGTTTGCACAATTTTTAAGGCAAGCAAGGAAAATTGTACTTTTAATCATTTTTTACAATTATACCCTTATGGATAATAACTAATGAAATTTAGAAATGATTTATCTCTCAAAATACTCCACGAATATTCGCAAACTTCATACCTTTGAAAAGCATTTTAAAACACCTACGTAACGAGTATAAACATGCCTATCAAATTATGCATATTTCTTATATTTTTTATAATTAACTAAAAGGATAATTTTAGAAATATCTCCTTGTTTAGTGATATAGGTCACTTATTAGTGAGACAAAATCTAAAATCAAATAAGTCACTTAATAGTGGGACGGAGGGAGTACTATATAACAAACTCGATGGGATAAAAAAAATGATTTAGGGAAAAAAAATGGAAAACTAAATATGATTAAAAGAAAAAAATTATGTTTTAAAGGAGATATTAGTTTTAGTTATCTAATAAGATGGGCTAAACCTATTTGGGCAAAGAAAATACATTAGCTAGGTATAATCATGGGAGGGCTAACCAATAATTTTCAAAATTTTTACATATTTTATTTTATACATCATAATAAAAAGGTTGTTTTATGTAATGATCATTTTCTTAAGTAATGATCACTTTGATGTAATTAATTAGCTTACGTAAAGAGAAATGAGAATTAGTTTAACATAGGATGCCACAAAACACTAGTACACAAAACACTAATTATTGGAAAGAAATAGGAAATGTTGAAGTTTTATTTCTTGTGCTCTGATTCTATTCTAAGTTCTTATCTCTTCTAAACACAAGTGATTACGGCTATTTATAGCTACTACCTTTGAACAAGATAAATACACGTCTTGTTTCTTTAATGATGACTAAAGAAGGTGGAATAACTATCCAGAATTCTCTGGACATAATGAGAGTAGAATTGGTTGGCCACACCATAAAGATGTGTTTACATAATACTCCCCCTTGGACCACCATTCTAAGAACGTTGCCTCGTAAAAACCTTACCGGTAAAACTCAATGGGACAAAACCCGGATGAAGGAAAAAGAGTACATCAAAAATCTTAGAACGGTGTTGGACACGCATATGTTGCCTCGTTAAAACCTTGACAAGGAAAACCCAGTGGGACAAAACCTTGACGAAGGAAAAAGAGTACAACGCGTTATAGTCCAAAAACTCCCCCTGATCAAAACATCCATTAATTTGTCTGCTTGTACATGTGGCGCATTCTGATTCCATATTACCAGCTTCCGGAAGACTTTTGTTGGTAGCGACTTGGTGAATAGATCATCATAATTCTCACTGGATTGTATCTTCTGGATATCAATCTCGTTATTTTTCTGGAGGTGGTGAGAATAAAATAACTTTGGAGAAATGTGCTTTATTCTATTACCCTTGATGTAGCTTTCTTTCATTTGTGCTATGCAAGCCGAGTTATCTTCACAAATTGTCGTTGGCACACTGGTTATGGAAGTCAGACCGCAAGAGCTTCTGATGTGTTCGATTAATGACCGCAACCATACACATTCTCTAATTGTTTCATGGAGAGCAATTATTTCAGAGTGATTTGAGGAAGTAACCGGCATGCTCTGCTTACAAGATCGCCAGGAAAATGCCGTGCCTCCGCTTGTAAAGATATACCCTGTCTGAGAGATTTCTTTGTGGGGGTCCGAAAGATAACCATCATCTGTGTATCCCTTAATATTCGAGCAGTTTTCTGAGTCTTTCGAGTAGAACAGTCCCATGTCCGTAGTCCCACGCAGATAGCGGAAAATATGTTTTACTCCAACCCAATGTCTCTTTGTTGGCGCGGAACTGTACCTGGCTAAGAGATTTACTGCAAAAGAGATGTCTGGTCTAGTGCACTGAGCTAAATACAATAACCCACCGATGGCACTCAAATATGGTACTTCTTGTCCAAGAAGTGTTTTGCCTTCCTCTGTGGGGCGAAATGGATCTCTTTTGGGATCAAGAGTTCTCACAACCATTGGAGTTCTAAGCGGATATGATTTGTCCATATTAAAGCGTTTGAGAAGTTTCTCTGTATACGATGATTGATGGACAAGGATTCCACCCTCATAATACTCAAGTTGTAGACCAAGACAAAACTTTGTTTTACCAAGATCTTTCATCTCGAACTTCTTATTTAAGCATTTTTGTGCTTTTGAGAGTTTTTCAGGAGTTCCAATGATATTGATGTCATCTACATATACATCAATGATAGTAAATCCAGTGTTTGCATTTTTAATGAAATATATGGGCATATAGGATTGTTCACATAACCCTGACTTAACAAGTATTCACTCAGACGATTATACCACATTCGTCCAGATTGTTTCAAACCATATAAGGATCGATTCAATTTAAGTGAATACATATGACATGGTTTATCTGCTGACAACTGAAAACCTTCGAGATTTTCACATAGATATATGTATCCAATTTTCCATACAGATACGCAGTAACCACGTCCATTATATGCATGTTGAGTCCTTCATGGACTACTAGGCTAATTAAATACCTAAAGGTAATTGCATCAATTACATGAGAATATGTTTCCTCGTAGTCAATCCCTGGTTTTTGTGAGAAACCTTGTGCCACAAGTCTCGCTTTATAGCGAAGGATTTCATTTTTCTCATTTCGCTTGCGCACAAACACCCATTTGCAGCCAACTGGGCTCACATTATCTAGTGTTCGGACTGCAGTACCAAAAACATTGCGCTTAGCGAGAGAAAGTAATTCTGCTTGTATTGACTTTTTCTATTTTGGCCAATCATCCCTTTGACGACATTCCTCTATAGAGTATGGTTCAACACCATCATCAACCAAGGCAATGTCAGTAGCTACTGTAAATGAAAATATGTCATCAACAATCATTGTACTTCGATCCCAAACTTCTCTATTGCATGCATAATTAACATAGGCTTCCTCATTTTGAGGTTCCATTGTCTCTGTCGAGACATTCTACTCGTCAGGAGATCTATTTTCAGAGTGTTTGGATCCTTCATCAATAGTCTCTTTAAGAGAACTATTAGTCAATGATTGAGATTGGATTTTCCTCTTTCGAGGAGCAGAATCCTTTGACCCAACTGGTCGTCCACGCTTACGGTGTAATTCAGACGACTTGTTTGCTGCCACATCCACGGATTGCTCCACAGGAACATCAATGCGTGATGGAGCATTTTTAGCTGGCACATCTGCTTTCATTATTTTTGTTGTATCTGTAAATGCATCAGGCATTTGATTTGCAATATTTTGAAGATATAAAATCTTCTGCACCTCAGTTTTACACTGGCTTGTGCGTACATCAAGATGAGACAATTCTGGTGTATACCGGGATAATTCACGCCATTTTTCAGGCGGTAGTTTTCCTCCCCCTAACGGTGGGAAGACTGTCTCATCAAAATGACAATCTGCAAATCTTGCCGTAAAAACATCCCCTGTTAATGGTTCAAGATATCAAATTATAGATAGTGAGTCAAATCCGACATATATCCCAAGTCGACGTTGTGGGCCAAACTTGGTGCGTTGTGGTGGTGCAATGGGAACATAAACAACACAACCAAAAACACGCAAATGAGATATGTCTGGTGGATGACCTAACACATGTTGTAAAGGGAAATACTGATTATTCACACAAGGTCAATAACGTACTAGTGCAGCAGCGTGCAAAATAGCATGTCCCCAAGCTGAAATGGGGAGCTGAGTTTTCATAAGCATAGGTCTGGCAATGAGTTGAAGATGCTTAATGAATTATTCTGCTAAACCATTCTGTGTATGCACATGAGAAACATGATGCTCAACCTCAATGCCTAACGACATCTAATATGCATCAAATACCTTTGAAGAAAACTCCGCTGCACCATCAAGCCGAATGGACTTGATAGAATAATCAGGAAAAATGAGCACATAATTTTATGATTTGGGAAAGAAGCCGAGCAAATGCTAAATTACGTGTTGAAAGTAAACAAACATGTGACCATCTAGAAGAAGCATCAATCAGAACCATAAAATACTGAAAGGGTCCGCTATAGGGATGTATAGGACCACATATATCACCTTGTATCCTTTGCAAGAAAGCAGGTGATTCCAGAACTACTTTTGTCAAGGAAGGTTTCGTAATCAGTTTTACCAAAGAACAAGCAGTACAACCAAGTTCTTTGTTAAGTAGAAGTTTCTGCAAAGGGTGTCCCTGAAAAGTCTGAACAATTTTACTCATCATAGTAGAACCTGGGTGTCCAAGTCGATTGTGCCACAACACAAATGTATTCGGGTCATAAAATTTTCGAACTATGACCGCCGCATAGGATTCAACTTTCCGAATCTTTGTATGGTACAACCCATAAGCGAGGGCTAGAAGCCTCTCAACAATGTTCTTTCCATTAGGCGATGTAATAAACAAGTACTCCTTATCGTTCTCATCAACCGTTTTAATGTGGTATCCATTCTTGCGTATATCTTTGAAACTCAACAGATTCCTATGGGATCCGGAGGAATACAACGCATCATTGATAGTCAATATGGTACCACACGGTAATGAGACACAAGATTTACCAGCACCTTCTACAAGGTTAGCTGAACCACTGATGGCAGTGATACTAGCCTTGAATCTTTTCAAGGTTACAAAGTACATAGTACTTAGAAATATTGAATTTGTCATTCCACTATCAACGAGAAAAAATTCACCATCGGGGTTGCTTTCAGTGTCCATATCCTTCCATATACATAAAGAAGGTATAAGATAGTTGCACAAAATAATTTTAGCAACACACGTATATTACATACACTCATACATATTACACACATGCAAAAACCCAAAAAAATTAGTACAAGCCAAAAATACTGAAAAAATAAGTACAGAATGCAGACAACACACTAAAACATAATACTACAACTTTAATTTACACGAAACAAACCATCACCAAAATGGTCAAAAGAATTTTGGTATTTATTTCCTTCAAGATCGAGTAAGTAGTCAGATACTTTTAACTTTGGAGATTTAGTGGAAATATTGCGTTCTGCCAAATTCATCTCAACGTTTGCTTCCTTTTTATGGTGAGGCTCACAGAGATCAGCGCGACAGCCTCTATACCAATGGTATTTAGAACCACAGCGATAGCAACCCTCGTCATTTTTCACGGGGGAATTTTTAGATTTCTTTTGAGAAGCGGAAGTCAATCCCTTCCCCTTATCATGCTTCGCTTCCACATTTTTGTTATACAAATGGTTGTTAGCATTTCTATGCCTATAGCCTCCGCGTTTACACTTCTTTCCACGATAATCCTGCTTACCACGATCATGTCCATGTCCAGAATACGATGCCCAATTTACTTCGGGCACCGGAGCAGAACCATAAGGATGGGACTCATGATTTTTAATTAACAATTCATTATTCTGCTCAGCCACGAGAAGACATCATATAAGATTAGAATACCGTGTAAAACGGCGTTCCCGATATAACTGCTGGAGTACAATATGGGAAGCATGAAAAGTACTCAGCGTCTTCTATAGCTTGGATTCTTCTGATAACGGCTCACCGCAAATCTCAAATTGAGCAGCGATCTTGTACAATTCAGAATTGTAAGCCGACACGGATTTAAAATCCTGAAACCTCATATGAATCCATTGGCCACGAATTTTTGGCAGGGTGACCACCTTAAAATGGTCGTATTTCCCTTTTATGGTACTCCATAACTTTTGAGGTTCTCTACAGTGTGCTACCTCATGTTTCAGGGTTGGGGAGAGGTGACGACGCAAGTAAGCTACATCTCTGGCGCGTTCGTCTGGTGTACAGTTTCCCGCAATGATCGTATGACCAAGTTTATTTGCTTCCAGATGCAATTCAGTATCGAGCGCCCATGAGAGATATTTTTCACCGGAGTCCTCAAGTGGCATAAAATCCAGACTAACTAAATTTGCTGACATTTTAAAAGGAAAAATGTAACAGAAAAAATCAAACCTGTAGATGTCCACTTCTTTAGTTTGATGAACTAGCTGAAAAACCCAGTAAACACCGAGCTATCTCGTGCTCATAACATTTTATATAATAATAAAAAGGTTGTTTTATGTAATGATCATTTTCTTAAGTAATGATCACTTTGATATAATTAGTTAGCTTACGTAAAGAGAAATGAGAATTAGTTTAACATAGGATGCCACAAAACACTAGTACACAAAACACTAATTATTGGAACGAAAATGATTTTTGAACAGCTTCTATAGCTAGCCTTTGTGGACAGCTGCCTAGGTGGCGTCTAGGTGGACTAAAACTAAAATAACTTTTTGACTTGTTCTTACGTGTGTTTTGTCACTGTTTTCTCTTCACCGTTGCCAAATATAACAATAAAACTCTTTCTCATCTTCTTCTTCTTTTTGAAGAATAGCAAACAGAGCTCAAGTGACAACATCAGCGAAGATGAAACCAAATGAGTTCCCATCAACAACAAAGGATATCATTCTTCTTAACTCATCTCTCTCAATCTTAATACTAAAATTTTGAAGAAAAAAAATCATGTGTGGTTCTTCAACTGTAGATCTGATTTTTCCAAAAGAAAAAATGATGCAAAATTAGTTTTCATTACGGATTTAAAATCAATAACTCTTGTTAATTAAACCCATGTCACCGATTTTGGAGATATTGAGTATCAAATTTTTTGACCATTTTATGGATTTTTCCACGTGGTTGAAGAATCACGTGCTCTCTTCTCTCCTTGTTCTTATAATCTCTATCTACTTTCAAGTTTCCATCTTTCTTCTCCATCTTCATCAGTTCATCCTTAATGTCTGCGATCAAAATTTAACATGTTCAGTGTGTTGAGATTAACTGCACATTAATGGATAAATATGGTGATATTCCATTAAAATCACCATTCCTTATTTAGAAGCCAATATGAAAAGAAATTATCAAATTTCATGGATTACTAACTGTTTATATCATGAAATGTTCTAAACCCCACCTTTAATTTCATCTTTCACATCAAACCCATGTTTCTAATCAGTATTTAAAATTTAATTTGTTAAAAAATTAAATCAGTGATTATGAACTAATCAACCTTATTAATTCAAACAATTCTTCTCATGGAAACTTGAATTGAAGGGGTAAGCCAAAGTCCTGTGCAGACACAGAAAACACAAACAAGTTCTGGAAATTAAAATTGGGTTTTGAAAAAAGAGTAAACCAAGTGTTCTTGGAATCTTAGCTTATGACTTCTCTGCTGCTATTATGAAAAAAAGAAATCTTTTTTAGATATTTCTTTGCATCCGTGTATCATCAGATTTGAAGCGTAAATCCCAAATCTGAACCAGTAACACCATGAACTAACACTGTTATGGAGTCATGGGTTAAAGAGTTTTCTTAGTGTTTTCGATTCATTCAATTTGATCTTTGGAACAATTTCAATTAGGATTATAAGAGAGATAGATCGGATGTAATGATTTTCAATAATGGGAAGATCTGTTTCCATGGAAGATAGAAGAGAAATGAGACTTGGAAAATACACGGAAGAAAGAGAAAATGTACGCGCAGAGTAGGGCGAAAAGGAGGACGCAGAATAGCATTTCCGAATTACGAGAGTTAACATTCAACGTTTTAAGATTTTTGTTTTGTTTTATCGTCCAGCTAGATGCCACATATGCAACTAGCTACAAGAGCTGTTCCTAAAGGCTGTCCAAATAGCACGGTTGTTATTGGAAAGAAATAGGAAATGTTGAAGTTTTATTTCTTCTGCTCTGATTCTATTCTAAGTTTTTATCTCTTCTAAACACAAGTGATTATGGCTATTTATAGCTACTACCTTTGAACAAGATAAGTACACGTCTTGTTTCTTTAATGATGACTAAAGAAGGTGGAATAACTATCCAGAATTCTCCGGACATAATGAGAGTAGAATTGGTGGGCCACACCATAAAAACGTGTTTACATAATAACATAATAATAACTAATTTTTTTGTTTGCCAAATATAGGGACGGGCTATAGCCTGGGTTAGCCCCTTGCTAGGCCCGTCCCTGAGAGTGGGAGGCATGATGGTCCCGGATCCTAACGGTGTGTAAATAATACGGTGGTGGCTAGTTTTCAGCCAAGGTTTGAAAGTGAGAACTTTGCAACTTAAAAGGAGACATGGCAAATGAGCAACTTTCCTTCTAAAATATAAAATGATGAGTTGGAATAAAAAATTAGAACTGTTACGGCCGTCCGGCAGGTTAGATAGAGATCGGGATGGCCGACCATGGAGGTGGTGGAGGATGGTTGGTCCATTGAGTCGGTGGTTCCACAAATGCTTAGACATATGCACGTGCTAGGGTGTACTGAGATATTTCCTTATCCGCTGAAAATGTCACAAAGCCCAAATCTGAAAAATAAGAAAAATAGAAAACGAGCGAGAGGTGGCACAAAAAAAGGGCAAGCGACACTGTCTATTCTTCTCGTCAATCTCAGAGAAAAAAAAATGGTCCGAATCAACACAAACTAGGGTTTGCAGCAAAATCAGCGAAATCTGATCGTCTCAGGTAATAATCCCCCTCTCTCTTCTCTACAGATTAGATTTTCATTTTTTTCTTATATAATTAGGGTTTTTGAATTTTTTTCATTTCATTTTTGTATGAAACAGGTGATATCAATTAAGAAATTTTGAGGTTTTGATTGAGTTTTAAAATTTCAATATGGCGTGGTTTAGAGCAGTATCTAATATATCAAAGCTAGCAATTAAGCGAAATCTAGCACAAGCTAGATCTTCATCATATATAAGTCGAACACAATTAATCCGGTCACAACAGCAACAAACTCAGTATTTCCATTCATCACTTATTAGATCGAAGGCAGCTCCGTCGAGTGCGCCGGTTCCTCGTCCTGTACCATTATCTAGATTGACTGATAGTTTTCTAGATGGGACTAGTAGTGTGTATTTAGAGGAATTGCAAAGAGCATGGGAAGCTGATCCTAACAGTGTAGATGAATCATGGGATAATTTCTTTAGGAATTTTGTTGGTCAAGCATCGACATCACCTGGTTTGTCTGGTCAAACTATTCAGGAGAGTATGCGTTTGTTGTTGCTTGTGCGAGCGTATCAAGTTAATGGTCATATGAAGGCGAAGTTAGATCCGTTGGCGTTAGAGGAACGGGAGGTTCCAGATGATTTAGATCCTGCTTTGTATGGGTTTACTGAAGCTGATTTAGATAGAGAGTTTTTTCTCGGGGTTTGGAGTGTTTCGGGGTTTTTATCTGAGAATCGTCCTGTTCAGACTCTTAGAGCGATATTGAATAGGCTTGAACAAGCCTATTGTGGGAGTATCGGGTTTGAGTATATGCATATTGCTGATCGGGATAAGTGTAATTGGTTGAGGGATAAAATTGAGACACCTACACCTAGGCAGTATAATTTGCAGCGTCGTGAAGTTATGCTTGATAGACTTATGTGGAGTACACAGTTTGAGAATTTCTTGGCTACGAAATGGACTGCTGCAAAGAGGTTTGGGCTTGAAGGTGGAGAGACTTTGATTCCTGGTATGAAGGAGATGTTTGATAGGTCAGCTGATCTTGGGGTTGAGAGCATTGTTATCGGTATGTCGCATAGAGGAAGATTGAATGTTTTGGGTAATGTTGTGAGGAAACCACTTGCTCAGATTTTCAGTGAGTTTAGTGGAGGTATAAAGCCTATAGATGAAGTTGGACTGTATACAGGGACTGGGGATGTTAAGTATCACTTGGGTACTTCTTATGATCGACCGACTAGGGGTGGAAAAAGACTTCATCTGTCTTTGGTTGCAAACCCTAGTCATTTGGAAGCTGTTGATCCACTTGTGATTGGAAAGACTCGAGCAAAACAATACTATTCGAATGATTTAGACAGGACAAAGAATTTGGGTGTGTTGATTCATGGTGATGGTAGTTTCGCTGGACAAGGAGTAGTCTATGAGACTCTGCATCTGAGCGCCCTTCCTAATTATACAACGGGCGGGACTATCCACATTGTGGTGAATAACCAAGTGGCTTTCACGACTGATCCAATGTCTGGGAGATCTTCGGAATATTGTACTGATGTTGCTAAAGCGTTGGATGCCCCTATCTTTCATGTAAATGGTGATGACTTAGAGGCTGTTGTTTATGTATGTGAGCTCGCAGCTGAGTGGCGACAGACTTTCCATTCTGATGTTGTTGTTGATGTAGTTTGTTATCGTCGATTTGGGCACAATGAGATTGATGAACCGTCTTTCACACAGCCTAAAATGTATCAAGTAAGCCTCTCTCATCACTTCTTGACTAATATTGCACTTTTTACTGTTGATATACAAACACATATTCCCATGTCCATTTTATTGTTTATATTTGTTTAGTTTCTTATTTCCGATACCTCTAGTGGCAGTGCCTTGCTATAGTTATTCGTTGTTCAGATAAGACCTCAGATATTGAAAGTTTCCGCATTCTTCAGATTGTAAATGTTTCTTACGAAAGGGTTTCTCTTTAAAGGATTAAATCTGTATCTCACACTTCTTACTTGGTGTGACAGGTCATTCGTAATCATCCATCAGCACTTGAGCTTTACCAAAAGAAGCTCTTAGAAACAGAGCAGATTACAGAAGAAGACATCAAAAGAATGCAGAATAAAGTTAACACAATCCTCAATGAAGAGTTCATTAACAGCAAAGATTATGTTCCTAAAAAACGGGACTGGCTTGCTGCTTATTGGACTGGTTTCAAATCCCCCGAGCAGGTTTCACGTGTTCGAAACACTGGGTATGTTGGGATACTTTGGAGGTTTTGCTCTTTTATTTTACATGATTTTTGTGTACTAACACAATACTGATTCCATTGAGTTGTACCTCAGGGTGAAGCCTGAGATTCTGAAGAGCGTTGGAAAAGCAATCACAAGTCTTCCAGAAACTTTCAAGCCTCACCGAGCAGTAAAGAAGATATTTGAACAACGTGCCCAGATGATTGAAACTGGGGAGGGGATTGACTGGGCAGTCGGAGAAGCACTTGCATTTGCTACATTGCTGGTGGAGGGAAATCACGTAAGGTTGAGTGGTCAGGATGTTGAAAGAGGTACCTTTAGTCATCGGCATTCAGTTATTCACGATCAGGCAACAGGGGAGAAGTACTGCCCTCTCGATCATGTTACCATGAACCAGGATGAGGAGATGTTTACAGTCAGTAACAGGTGATGCTTTGTGCAGTGTCTTTCACTTTTTCTTAGATATTTGCATCTTATATTGATATCTTTTCCTGGAAGGTTTATATAAACACTTTGATATATAGATTTGGAGGAATGTGATGAAATTCGTTTCATACTTCTTAGTACTCTTTCTAGCAAGAGTTGTCTAAGATTTTACAGTTAGACAAGATTGTGAAAGGCATTTCGGCAATATTGCAAGATGTATTGCAACCTGTAGAATGTTGAGCTTTCAGTGTTGACGGTCGATAATTGACCTACCGAGACCCTTAGAAAATTTCAGTTCGTAATCTTTTAAGTTGGCATCAGATTATTACTATATATGAATTGGGAGTCTAATTTACAGAAAGGGAATATAATTCATTTCTATATTGTAAACTTGTGACACTAACATAGTGATTCTTACGTTGCCTCCATATATGCAGCTCGCTTTCTGAGTTTGGCGTTCTTGGGTTTGAATTGGGATACTCAATGGAAAATCCAAATTCATTGGTTATATGGGAAGCCCAGTTTGGTGATTTTTCAAATGGGGCGCAGGTGATGTTTGATCAGTTTTTGAGTAGTGGAGAGTCAAAATGGTTACGTCAAACTGGGCTTGTAGTGCTGCTTCCTCACGGTTATGATGGTCAGGGCCCTGAACATTCTAGTGCAAGAATGGAGCGATTCCTTCAGGTATATCCAACGATGTTATTTATAACCCATGATACTCCTAGCGACATTTACTAAATGTTTTAATCTCTGGCAAATCATGTCATAAATGGTTGTTTTCAAGTCTTACCTGCCGTAACTGATACATCTAAAATGATTTAAATATATAGATGAGTGATGATAATCCCTATGTCATACCTGAAATGGACCAAACTCTTCGAAAGCAAATCCAGGAGTGCAACTGGCAGGTTGCAAATGTAACAACCCCTGCTAATTATTTCCATCTCCTGCGGCGTCAGGTAAGTGCAACTTAGTATGCTCGTCAGTATGGCCAAGTCGTAACATTTCTGTTCCATTTTCTGATTATGCATGGTTCACATTCCAGATACACAGGGAATTCCGAAAGCCACTAGTTGTCATGGCACCTAAAAACCTGCTTCGTCACAAAGATTGTAAGTCAAATCTATCTGAGTTTGATGATGTCAAAGGGCATCCAGGTTTTGACAAGCAAGGGACCCGTTTCAAGCGTCTTATAAAAGACCAGAAGGACCGTTCTGACCTTGAGGAGGGTGTCAGGCGATTGGTTTTGTGCTCTGGGAAGGTACTATCCATATAATATCTATGATACTAGTTGTTACATTCTTTAGCAGTTCCAAGTGTGTCATTAATCCCTTTTGTTTTCTAGGTCTATTACGAGCTTGATGAAGAACGGAAGAAAGTCAGTGGCGATGACGTTGCAATCTGCAGAGTGGAACAGCTTTGCCCATTCCCTTATGACCTCATCCAGCGAGAGCTGAAGCGTTATCCAAGTATGTTCTTTAACTCGATAAAATTAAACAAAAATGACAAAGCGTTATCCAAGGATGTTCTTTAACAGGGAATATCCCTTCTTGGAAATAGTGTGACCCGAGCAAAGTATATCTAACAACGAAACCTCAACCAACCATATTAACCTAATATTCTACTACATGGTTGAGTGTCACAGCAGTGCCAAATGCACTTTCTACTGAACTGCTTCGTAGCTGTCATCTACTAGTTGTTTAGTGGGGGTTGATTTCTGAGTTTTTTTTTTGACTGGACTCAACATCCATGCAGATAAACTGATTACTTCTTGTGGCTTTCTATTTTTTTTTCTTCCAGATGCTGAAGTTGTTTGGTGCCAAGAAGAGCCAATGAACATGGGTGGATACAGCTACATTGCTCCACGTCTGTGTACTGCCATGAAGGCTTTAGGTAGAGGAACCATGGAGGACATTAAGTACGTCGGTCGTGGCCCATCAGCTGCCACCGCCACTGGTTTCTACTCGGTTCATACAAAGGAGCAGACTGACCTAGTCCACAAGGCACTCCAGCCTGAGCCAATCAACTATCCTTTTTGAAGTAACTTTTGAAATCTAAATCCTAGAGAGAAGGTATGCAGAGGAAGGCACATTCAATAAACTAAATGTTATTTTGTATATTTCGGTTTAGGTTAGGATAGAGGATTTTATCCTAACCCTTCAAGGGAGGGTGGTGATGCCCTGCAGATGTTTCATGTCTGCGTTGTCTTTCTTGATTGTAAATTTAAATTTTGTGTAATTTTGTTCCGTTTACTGTGTTTGAAAACATATTCCCCCAAGTAATAGTGCACTAGCCGTGTGCCTCGGGGGTGTGCTGTTGCATGAATAAATGCATTACTGTGGCGAAAATTCTGAACGGACATTATTATCTTCATTTTTTCTTTTATTTTAAGAACGGGGTAGGATGTCGATCTGTGCCATGAAACTAAAGCTAGTGAGGCTAATGTCTGGCTTGAATAAGATTGCACTTAGGATGTGTGCACCTTACACTGTCTTCTCACAGTAGGCTCTTCATCGCTTTTGGGTTGCAGTTAAGGCACAATGATAAATATTCTGCTTCTAAATTTGTTGTTAACAATCTCTGGTGGAAACAAGAATCCTGTATCCCTGCAGTTGAAAATTAAGTTTGTTGCTTGCTTATTTGGTATTTTTGGTTTTGCAGAGGTCTGTACAAGAATCTGATGATTGGAATCAGGTAAGCATTTTACTCGGGAGTGACTACAGCTGGGACAACTGTTATAGTCCAAAACTTGGACGTGAGGTGGCACAATTTGAGCGGTAGAGAGGGAAATGATTCTAACATCGAGATTGGTAATGGGGTGAAGAGGGAAATGATTAAAAGCTTGGATCTGTTGTCCTAGGATTGGACTATGGTAGTTATCCTAGTTCTAGAGTTTTCCATTTTACTCTCCAAAAACCAAATTTGGATCTTTATGTACTAAAGGGGTTTAACCAAATTTGGATCTTTATGTACTAAAGGGGTTTAAGCATAATTAATTACACCTGACAATTTACACAGACAGAAATGAGTCAAATGACAGAGAACTTCAGAAAAAGAAAGAAAGAAAAAATACATGGTAAAAGGTTTCATTTATTAACATTTTATTGCCAAGTATTAAAATTTACAACATATATTAGCCACTCTCAGTGCAACGACATCAACTAATCTCCAATACCCAAACCACCATTTCTCTTTCTTTAGAAGCAAAACAAGGAATAGACCCCAGAATCCTACTCCAAACCCCAGGGCAACAATAGCATACAACAACAACTTCTCTTTAGCATCCTCTTTATCATCTTCATAACTTTCATTTGGAGGATTGCTATCAGTAACGTTACTTCTCCGATCACCCTCGCAAGTGTGGTTTGCGTAGAAGCCACACAACAAACTATTGTTGAGATACGCTGAACCATCTCCACTTAATGTGTCAAAGTGGGATTCTCTTGGGATCCTACCGCTCAAGTTATTGTAAGATAGGTTCAAATACCCAAGATAACGTACTGATACTAAAGATTGTGGGATATTTCCAGATAATTTGTTGAAACTCAAATCCAAAGATTCTAAACCACTCATGTTTCCAACACTCCTTGGGATTGTACCGGAAAAGTGATTATGTTATAAATTAAGAGTGGAAAGCCCTTGTAAAAGACCAATCTCATAAGGGATATTCCCCTCAAGAGCGTTGCACGATAGATCGACTCCAGAACTATAGGTGTACAATTTCTCAAACTGCATCAAGATTCCTTTGATCACCATCTGCAACTGGACAGCAACAACAGAATAGCCAAGGAATTGTACTAAAGAATCTGCAATATTCGGTCTACTTCTTAGCATCATTAGGTTCCCTATTTTCCTAGGAAGAAACCCGGTTAAATTGTTCTCTGATAAGTCTAATATTTGGAGCTTTTTCAAATGAATAACCTCTTCAGGGATTGACCCATTGAACTTATTTAACCTTAAAGAAAGGATCGTTAGGTCGTGGAGTGAACCAAACACGGTGGGTATTCTTCCTCCAAAGTGGTTATTTGCCAAGTTCAGAACTTGCAACGTTTGAAGCATGCTGATGAAGTTAAGAGGAGTACCAACGAGATTGTTGTCATTTAGTTGAAGATATGACAATGATTTTAGCTGTTGAAGCTCACCAGGAACATTCCCCGTGAGATTGTTTCTGCCAAGGTTTAGAGAGTTAAGATAAGTACAGTACCCTATACTAGTAGGTATGATCCCTGATAAATTGTTTTTTGAAAAATCCATAAATGTAGGATTAGATTCTGAATCTTTAGAGCATATGGAAAATGGAATCAAACCTTAAAATTCATTCCCAGCTAGATTATTGGTAGAAAAACTCGAAATCCTTTTTCCATTTTCTGTCGAGAGTTCACCACTCAGTTTGTTATTGGATACATCAAAAGTGGATACTGTATGAACAGAAAAACCTCCAGAAGAAGATCCAGAGTTATCGAAAGGTGGAAAAGGTAGTAGAGGAAGAGGACCACTAAGTTTGTTGTTGGACACATCGAATATATATATATATATTTTTGATTTTGGAGACACATGAAGGAATCACCCCTGTTAGGTGATTATGAGACAAATTCAATCGCCGAAGGTTACTTAATTCACAGATGAAAGTAGGGAATAATCCTTTCAGATTGCATGATGGCAACACTAACGTGTCTAGTTTAAACTTATAGTATGAACTGAAATTTTGATCTATAACGACAGTTAGCCGCCTACAGCCTACTAGAACGCAGGTCTATGGAAGTCAGGTCTAGTTCGTTTATCAAAGATATCAACGAAACGTTCCCCTCGATAGAGTTTTCATAAACATCAAAGACAGTAAGGTTTCGAAGATTTGATATGCAACTTGGGATGGTTCCTGTTATGTTATTGCTATGTAATGAAAGTATATGAAGAGAAAACATATTGCAGATTGATTTTGGTATGGAGCCTTGGAGTTTATTGGTAGCCAAGTCGAGATAGTTTAGAAATTTGAGCTTGGATATCGAGGAATCAATATAACCTGTAATGTTATTACCTGCGAGTTCTAGAGTCTGCAATTGGGAAAGATTATAGATTGAAGAAGGTAAAGATCCATGGATTGTGTTGAATAATTAATTAGTAGTTGTAACATTAGTCATCAAGATTGACTAATGAATTAGTAGTAGTAGGTGGAAGTAGTTGTAGGGTGGCTTGTAGGATGGCTTGTTTTTCTTCCTCCCTTCCTTATTTTCTTCCTCCCTTTCTTATTTTCTTCCTCCCTTTCTTATTTTCTTTGTAGAATACTTTCTCTTCTCTTGTAACACTATATATATCTCTTTTAGAGATTGATTTATAACATAACAATTATTTTTGAGTTGAACCTTAAGTTTAACATGGTATCAGAGCTCCATGGTGAGTTGAGTGCTTCTTAGTAATAGTGAGTGCTTTGTTACTTCGATTGATCCTTCTTCCGCTGGCTTAAGGTTCTTGTTTTTCTTTATATACTTATTGAAACAAGTAAGTTGTACTACCGATTTTATGATAAACTTGTTATGTTTATGATTGTCCTTTTTAAATCCTACTTAAACTTGTTAATCCATTTATCTTGGACTAAGTAAGTTGTCTCTTTGTTTTTGTTTCGTACAAACAGTTATCATCTTTGATCAAGATTTTTTTTTATTGAGTTTGTTTTTCTTAAGCAAACCCCTGTTAAGTTTGTTTTCATATATTTGGTTGATTTGTCAAATTTAATTTCTCTGTGCAAGAGAGAAAACTTGATTTGAATTTAAACTCTTACCGTTTTTACCGTTATAGGACTTGTTCCTCTTATTCGACTACTCATATAATTTTTAGCTGCTAGGTAGAATCTAGCCGGTTTGTTTTTCACCCCCCAGAAACAGTTGTGTACACAATCAGTTTCATTTGCACCTTTTTTTGGTCATTTAATAAATAAAAAAAACGCTTGCCAAGTTTTTCGCAAAGTCGCTTGCGATTTTGTATTCATACTTCATAATTTCTTCTTTAATCGTGATAATGTCTTCCGTTAGACGTTGTGTTTACTGTGGAAGCATTTCACACTTCGTGGAGAAATGTTTCAAGAAAATTGGTTATCCCGATTGGTGGGACGCCTATAAAATACAAATAAAGATCGACCAAAAAGGGATAGATACATGTACTTCAATGATGACTACGACGACCGATACTCATTCTTCCGTGGTGGAATCTCATTCTTTGGTGAACCCGAACCTCTTCCAGCAATCAAGTAAGGTTGACGTCGCTTTACTTGCTACTGATTCAGGAAAAGATCATGGTTGGATTCTCGACTCTGGTGCTACGGGTCATATGACGTTCGATACCTCTATTTTGAGAGATCCGTTGCTACCTGCGTATACAACTATTTCCAACGCCAATGGTGTACCGTATCCGGTTACCGGAGCTGGGAGAGTTGATTTAACACCTTCCTTGTCCTTGGAACACACATTATTGGTTCCTTCTCTTTCAAATAATCTCTTGTCTGCGGCACAAGTAACCGCACGATTAAATTGTTTAGTACTAATCTATCCCACTTTTCTTCTTCTTCAGGATCTCGGCAACGGGGAGATAATTGGGCGAGGTACTAAGAGAGATGGTTTATATTACATCGACGATGTTTGTGAAGGGAGATCTCTTTCGGTTAAAAGGTCTTCTTGTGCATCTAAAAATCAGATCTTCTTTGTGGCACCGCCGTTTAGGACATGCTTCTTTTGGATATTTGGAGCACTTGTTTCTGATTTGTTTAAGTCTTGCAAACTATCGGACTTTAAATGTGATACTTGCATTCTTCGAAGAGTCATCGTACTACTTACCCAGATAGTTTCGAGTAGAAGATACGTCCCATTCAATTTGGTTCATTCTCGATGTCTGGGACCTTCTCGTATTACCAAGATTTCCGGATTTCGGTGGTTTGTTATCTTTATCGATGATTGTACTCGTATGACTTGACTCTATTTAATGAAGAATAAAAGTGATGTGGCTGATCGTTTCGCAAGCATTTCATAAAATGATTGGACACAATTTTCGCTAACTTAAAGGTCCTTCGTTCTGATAATGGAGGTGAGTATGTTAATGAAGTATTACAAAGATACTTTGGAGAACATGGAATTATTCATGAAACTAGTTGCCCGTCTACGCCAAAACAAAATGGTGTGGCGGAAAGAAAAAATCGCCAGTTACTTAAAATTACGAGGGCATGCTTGATTGGGTCAAATATGAAGCCAAAATTCTGGGAAGAAGCCATTACTAGTGCAATATATCTTCTTAATCGAGTACCAACAAGTGTTTTAAAATTTCAGACACCGTTGGACAAATTGGATTCGTTTGTAACAATACCTTCTCATCTTAAGCTTCCTCCACGGGTATCCGGTTGTGTTGTTTTTGTACATCTGCAGAAACATCTACGTACAAAGCTAGATCCTTGTGCTATCAAATGTGTTTTTATTGGTTATCATCCATTCCAGAAGGGTTATAGGTGTTATCATCCTCAAAGTCATAAATTTTATGTTACTATGGATGTCACCTTTTCTGAGCACGAAATGTTTTACTCATCCGATGTATCTGATTCTCCTCTTCATGGAGAGAGTGTTATTGAAGAGTTGAATTGGATGGATTTTTTTTCCGACTAATAGTGAAATTAATATGACAGCAAATGAAACAAGCATAAGTACACATCAAACTGTCAGTAGTTCAAGAATTGATGATATACAAGTCATGGAGCCGGTTCAAGAGTTCGATATTCATGTTGCCGAAGAAATTGACACCCCTGATCTTGAAGCTCCATCTCTCTCTTCACCAACAGTACCTACATCTAATTGTCCTCCAACCGGTGCCGATGTCCCTGAGGTAAGGATAGATTGTTCGATTAATACTAATGATACTTGTGAACTACCTGACACCGACAGGTACCAGTTGCCACCAAGGAGTAATCGTGGATTTGCACCAGATCGTTTTTCACCTGAAGCAATAAGGAAGGTGAAATACCCTATTTCGAATTACGTGTCAACTCATATATTATCAAAAGAGGGAAAAGCATTTGTCAGTCAAATGGCAGATGTTACTATTCCCAGAACAGTAGAAGAAGCACTATCTAATCCGAAATGGGCTGGTCCTATGAAAGAGGAGATGGTGGCACATGAAGAAAATGGTACATGGGATATAGTCTCACTACCGAAGGAAGGAAAGAAACCAGTTGGCTCATGGTGGGTATATACTATCAAGCATAATCCATATGGCTCTATTGACAGGTATAAAGCAAGACTTGTGGCTAAAGGGTTTACCCAGACTTATGGTATTGATTATCAGGAGACGTTTGCTCCTGTTGCAAAAATCAACACTATTCGAGTATTATTGTCTTTGGAAGCAAATCTAGGCTGGCCTCCACAACAATATGATGTAAAAAATGCTTTTTTACATGGTGATTTGCAAGAAGAAGTCTACATGACACTACCTCCAGGTTATAATGCTCCAAACAATGTTAATGTTGTGTGTAAGTTAAAGAAGGCTTTATATGGTTTGAAACAATCTTCCAGAGCATGGTTTGGTAGATTTCGCATTGCAATGAAGAAGTTTGGGTATATACAAAGTAATGATGATCATACCTTGTTCCTTAAAAGAGTAGGTGACAAGGTAACTGCTCTTATTATCTATGTAGATGATATGGTGGTAACAAGAAATGACCACGAAGAGATGAGTAATCCGAAAAATTGCTTGTATTCTGAGTTTGATATGAAAGATTTGGGTGGACTTAAGTACTTCTTGGGTATTGAAGTTAATCGATCCGAAAGGGAATTTTCTTGTGTCGGCGAAAATATGTGATTGATTTGTTGAAGGAAACTGGTATGACTGGTTTGTACGCCAATCGCGTCTCTATGGAACAAAATCATGGTCTTGAAGAATGTTCGATCAAATACCAGCAGACAAAGGACAATACCGAGGTTAGTTGGTCGCTTGATTTATATTTCTCATACAAGGCGAGATATTTCTTATTTTGTAAGTGTTGTAAGCAGATTTATGCATAATCCGGTCAACAACACATGGATGCGATCACTAGGATACTAAGATATTTGAAGTCCGCACCAGCATAGGTTTGATGTTTTCAAAACATGGACATCTTGATGTATCAAGGTTACACGACTCAGATTGGGGAGGCAAAGGCGATAGGAGAAGATCGACATCCGGGTATGTTACCTTCGTCGGGGGTAACTTAGTAACTTGGAAGTCTAAGAAACAACAAGTTGTTTCCTTGTCAAGTCTTTGAAGCAGAATATAGAGCAATGGTAAAAGGCATTTGTGAATTATTATGGTTGAAAAGGCTTATGGGAGAGCTTGGGTTCCCATCGAAAAACCTATGAAGTTGTTTTGTGATAATCAATCAACAATCAAAATTGCAGAGAATCCGGTGCAACATGATCGAACGAAACACGTGGAAATTGATAGGATCTTCATTTATGAGAAACTTGAAGAAAAAATTATTGAAGTACCATATGTCCGAACAACACAACAACTGGCAGATATTCTAACTAAGGCCGTATCAAATAAAATATTTAACGATTCACTTGTCAAGTTGGGCATCTGTGACATATATGCACCACCTTGAGGGGGAGTGTTGAATAATTAATTAGTAGTTGTAACATTAGTCATCAAGATTGACTAATGAATTAGTAGTAGTAGGTGGAAGTAGTTGTAGGGTGGCTATAGGGTGGCTTGTAGGATGGCTTGTTTTTCTTCCTCCCTTCCTTATTTTCTTCCTCCCTTTCTTATTTTCTTCCTCCCTTTCTTATTTTCTTTGTAGAAGACTTTCTCTTCTCTTGTAACACTATATATATCTCTTTTAGAGATTGATTTATAACATAACAATTATTTTTGAGTTTATCAAAGATATCAACGAAACGTTCCCCTCGATAGAGTTTTCATAAACATCAAAGACAGTAAGGTTTCGAAGATTTGATATGCAACTTGGGATGGTTCCTGTTATGTTATTGCTATGTAATGAAAGTATATGAAGAGAAAACATATTGCAGATTGATTTTGGTATGGAGCCTTGGAGTTTATTGGTAGCCAAGTCGAGATAGTTTAGAAATTTGAGCTTGGATATCGAGGAATCAATATAACCTGTAATGTTATTACCTGCGAGTTCTAGAGTCTGCAATTGGGAAAGATTATAGATTGAAGAAGGTAAAGATCCATGGATTGAACAATAACCAGCCTCAAGACTGACCAATAACGGCGCATTTGAAATATAACTCGGAATTGATCCGCTTATATTAGTCAAGGATAAGGAAATCCTTTGAAGCTTAGGCCATTGATGTTGGAAAAACCGTACTAGATCTGGTTGAAAATTAGAATTCCCACTCAAATCAAGCTCTTTAAGTTGAGGAAAATATGGTATAACTGAACCTTCTAGTCCACAATTAGATAAGTCGAGAATAGAAAGTGAAGTTAAATTCCCAAGCTGTACTGGTAGTTTCTGATTGATACCTGAATTGTCACTCAGTTTGAGGGACGAAAGACGTGAAAGATTGTGGAACTCATTGATTGGAAAAATTGCACTTGCTATATTGCAGTTTGAAAGATCAAGATCTCGAAGGTTGGAAAGATAAGATATATGTTCAGCAAATTTGTATCGGGAAGATGTGATCCGATAGAGATCAATACCACTCAACCTTAATACCTGTAAATTTGCTAAGCTTCTCATCCATTTTGTAGATGATAATTCTAGGCATGATGTAGAAACATAATAAGGGTTTGGGTTGTTCCGAGAAAAATCAACAGTGCAAGATAAATCGAGATATCTTAGAGACGTTAAGTTGGCGAATTGTGTTGATATTGATGATGATAAGTTGGAGTTGGCGAGATGAAGATGAGTGAGTTTATTTAGATGAGAAATCTGAAGTGGAATTTCTGATTCCTGAAAATTGTTCATGGCAAGATCAATATATTCGAGATGAGTAATCTTGAACAGGGAAGGAAAGAGTTTACCTGTTAGTGCAGTATTTGGTATTTCAAGATCGTAATTGCCAGATGAAGAAGATTCTTTGAGGTAACTTTCTAAATCTGTGTTTCTAAGTTGGATGGAAATGACACGAAAAGAGTCATAGGAACAACTAATTCCCTGCCAGTTACAACAGTTTTGGTGTTGGTAGCTGTCTTTCCACGATGACAACCGATTAGCAGGGTCTTCCAATGAGGATTTGAAATCAAGAAGAGCTCTTCTATCCTGTTCATGACATCCATGACATATTAGTGGGATGCTGATAACAAAAGAGAGAAAGAAATGAAGATGAATGAATAGAGGGCACAATGAAATCAATTGCGTATTCTTACTGAACAAACTCATGGCTAATTAATGACGGATGCAATGCAAGCACTTAATAAAATTTATTAATTATATAATTAAGTGTTTGCTTTGATCAAATGGGTGTGCAGACTGCAGAGGTATAACGTCCATTTATATAAATGTACAGTACCTCCTCTTAATTAGTTTTTAGATTACGAGTGGACATAGTTGAATGGGTTAATTAGTATTTGGCAATATAAACACATACGAGCTTAGATTAGTGATATTCTAATCACTAATCTAAGATCACTAGAGTTAGATTAGTGATCTTCTTTTTTCACCAAACAGTATAGGGATATGTCTTTGAGTTTGGGTCGCCATTAAGTTTGTCAAGTAAACTAACGTGCCATTTTTTGTTTTTGAGTTTGGGTCGCTTTACAAGAAATTTTGACCCCGTTAGTCAACCGGTCAAACTGCTAGTAAAGTGTAAGTCAACTCTCAATTTGTTAGTAACAGGTCCTAATTATGGTTTTATCCGACTCATTTTTGTCGAGGGGGACTCTAGAGACTTCGTTAGAAGTCGGAATTAAGTGTTTGACCTCATATTAGAAAGAAGAAATAACCACCTTCCAAACACACTTTAAAAATCCAGATTACGAGTTCAAATTGTCAATAAAAAGTATACATAATTACTATTCCAAACAAGGTCACGAAAAACGTTAATTTTTGAACCAACCATAAAGTGGAGGTTGCCATTTTACCTCAGATTTCAGCTCAGGCGAGCTAATTTCCGGGGAACATACCTCCTAAACGATAAATCCGAGTGCTATGAAATTTTAACTCATTAAAGACAAGACATAGAGGAACGAAATTAATTCGCCTAATCAATTTTATGGCTTTCTTGCAGAAAGAACACAAACGGAGAAAGAACTCTTTTTCGAAACTTCATCTTCTCTAGTTCCCTGCCGATTGATGTAATTAATTTTTTAAGGAAATTTGAATTGAAAATGTGTCTTCTTGATCGCATATAATGGATGTTTGTAACCAATTTAATCAATTGTTTCACTTTTGAAGCTTGTATTAATTGAAAGAAGTTATTCAAAGAAGAGGTGTTGTTTAGTTTCAAAACAACATGGTCTCTGGCGAGGTGTTGTTTAGTTTCAAAACAACATGGTCTCTGGCAAAGCTTGCCATAACATTGAAGCTTGTATTAATTGAAAGAAGTTATACTGTATTTTGGCTTGCCCTAACCACAGTACCGTCTTATAATTTTAGATGTTAAAGGATTTGATGAGTAAAATAAATTTCGTGCTGCAAGTCAGTTCATAGGCTTTCTAATAGTGTTGCTGATTCCCTCGACAAAAAAGCTAGGGGTGAAAGTAATAACTTTGGATTTTATGACCATTTACCAGTTCCCACCAGACATTATGAGCTGGTTAAGGAATGATTATCAAGCTGTAATTCCTTTATCTTAATAAATAAAATTTCTTGCACAAAAATAAATAAATCTAGAGACAAACAGTGAAGACGAATAATAACAAAAACTCTTAGAAAAAAAAAGTGATGATAAAAGTTTACCATATTGGCATAACAAATATCCCTATCACTTTATCACATTATGTTAGTTGGGAATAAATTTCATAACACCCGATTAATCCAGGCATAACCTAATTTCGCAAGTATTTGTTAGCTGTAATACCCTAATAAATAACCCCTTGTACGCGTAGGCATTTTCTCTTCTCGTTTCATTTTTTATTTTCAATATCAATCTAAACATTTTACTTCAAGAGAAAAACAAAATTTTGTAGGTATTTTAAGTTGGTAAAAGTTTAGTCAGTAATCTGCTTTGTTATGGCTGAGATGAAAGTAATATTCAGAACAAGAAGAAAAAGATGAAATGGTGAAAGATTTACCAAAGATCAAAACCATTTTCCAGTAGCAAGTACCGGGTTGGGTAGGAGACAAAGTTAACTCCCGAAAATAGAGCATAGTTTTTACGCCGGCCTGCCCAAGCCTCGCACAACCCGTAGGCAAACAAATAGAGCATATATTTTCCATCATTCATTAATATTTTAGTATACGGTATTTAATTTTTCAACATACAATTAGCAACTCTCACTGCAACCAAATCTACTAATCTCCAATACCAAAACCACCATTTTTATTTCTTTAAAAGCAAAACAAAGAATAGACCCCAAAATCCAAATCCAAATCCCAAAGCAACGATCGCATACAACAACAACTTATCTTTCACATTTTCTTTATCATCTTCATAACTTTCACTTGGAAAATTACCATCAACATCAGTAGCATTACTTTTACGATCACCCTCGCAAGTTTTATTTATGGAGAAGCCACACAACAAACTGTTGTTGGCATATGCGGAACCATCTCCGCTCAATGTATCAAAGTGAATTCCTCTAGGAATCTTTCCGCTCAAGTTATTATAAGATAGGTTCAAATATCCAAAAAAATCTAGTGATGCTAAAGATTGCGGAATATGTCTAGACAATTTGTTGGAATCTAGTGATACTCATGTTTCCAACACTCTTTGGGATTATACCGTAAAAACGATTATGTGATAGATTAAGTGAGGAAATCCCTTGCAGAAGACCAATCTCTTCAGGAATGTTCCCATCGAATAAATTGCACGAATGGTCGACTGCCGAATTATAATTATATAGATTCTCAAATTGTATCGTGATTCCTTAATTTAATCACCATCTGTAATCGCATATCAATGAAACCGACATTATCGTCAAAGGAGAAAACATTATCATCTCTAATTAATAGCGGTCTTAAGTTTCCAATGTGCCTTGGAATCATTCTTGTAAAAATGTTTTGCGATAAGTCTAATATCTGGAGTCTGTTAAAGGGATAAATCTCTTCTGGGAGTGACCCATTGAAATTATTTGACCTCAAAGAAAGGATCCGTAGTCCATGACGCAAACCAAAAAATGTGGTAATACTGCCTTGGAAATGGTTATTTATTAAGTTGAGAACCATCAAGTTTTGAAGTTTACCGATGAAGTTAAGAAGAAAACCACCATAATTGTTATTATGTAATTGAAGATACACTAGAGACTTGGCATGTTTAAGCTCACTTGGAATTTTTCATGTGAGATTGTTTCTTCCAAGGTTTAGAGATTCAAGATAAATACAGTACCCTATACTAGTAGGTATCATCGCATATAATTTGTTGTTAGAGAAATCTATATATAAAAGATTAGATTGTGAATCTTTTGAACATGTGGAAAATGGAATTGAACCCGAAAGTTGATTCCCAGATAGATTGATGGATCTAAAACTAGTGTGTCTTTTTACAGTTTCTATTGAGATTTCACCACTGAGTTTATTATTTGATACATAAAAAACAGATACTACAAAATATCTGGATTCATAAGAAAACATATCAAATTTTTCGTAAGGTGGAAAAGGCAGAGGAGGCAGAGGTCCGCGAAGGGAAGGGAAATGATAGATAAACCTTTATTTGTGCAAAAGATAGATAATGAAAAGGTGTAGAACCATAAGTGGGCTTAGAACCATTAGATAGTTAACCTAGCTTATAATTAGAGAATTGTATGAGATTTTGTGTTATGAGATTTGTATGAGCCTTTTGGCTAATCTTTAGAGTGCTTGTGTGATTAAAAGTTAATCTTTAATAACAACGATCGGTCTAAAGAATGAACCAGTAGATTATGGATCTCAAGGTATGCGAGGCTTGTCATCAAAAAAATGCAGATAATTATTTAAAATTCTTGTCCAACATAGTCACTTAATCATTTTGATGACCCATCATAGTACAATGTGGAGTCGTAAGGGAACATATATAGTTCAACCAAAATTGTGTAAGAACAAAAAAATATCATGCTTATATCCAGTTACCAACTGGTAGGCAAAAAACGGTTGACCAATTATGGGTCTAAAACGAATAAGTGAAGATGTGTGTAATATTGCATATTCGCCAAGTAGTTAAAGGTAGGTTTGTACGCATAAGCATTCCTTAGGCACCATCTGTAACCTTTGATGATAGCCTTTGCGATACCATGGGGTATAGGATGCTCTACATTGATCCTATTAAACATGCAATAACCATCAAGTCCTTTTGATGTGCACTAGCTAGCATTTTCAAGGGGTGGTGAGACCTTATATGTATAATATGTGCTAGTAGATTTCCAAACGCAAACCTTCTTAGGAACTATAACTAGTTCAAAATTTCAAAACATTCACTAGAGCCATAAGTCACTATAATGGTCCGCATTATCCATGAATATTTTTCTAAATTTCACCTCGTTTACTTTCTAATATGTAATTTTTACCATTTGCATTTTAGGATGGTCCCGATCCTTTTTTACCGAAGACTTTGTAAAATGAGTGATATGCCCTCTTACTTAAAACAATAATGGGAGGGAGGATGGGGTTGTGCATCTAGTACTTTAGAAAACACTTATTGAGAGATATGTCATTACTTTGCATTCTGTCAATATTTTTCCCAATTTTTTTTTCACTCAAATAAAGTGATGTTCGCATGATTCCTTTCAAAAAGATCATCATGTCACAACCAAAGTTGCTTTATGGTTATGCCCAAAGCCCGTGTGAGTTAATTTCGAACATTTTATCGTCGGAGTCAATATAGATTCAATAATCCAAATACTATAGTGATTTACATTTCACTAGATTGACCCATTAGTTTCTGTAAAATATATTTCCTTCCAAATATATTAGAGACTATAAAAGGTGCAATCAATTACATTCTCATCACTGTGGGGTTCCACATGATATCCATTTGCATGGGTTTCTTTGGAATTTAACAAGGTGTGATTATCTCTCGGTACATGTAGAGATTTTGTGACGTCTTTGTTCTATCTCGATTTTTTTTTGAGTAGTGCTGCTCTCGATGATCCAATGCTCGTAGTCACATTATAAGGAAATATTTCAACAACTTGTTTAAATTCCTTAAGCTGGTGGGAGGGAAACCACTATCAGTTAGATATTGAGTCTTGAGATATTAAATAAGTTGTGTGGCCTTATTAGTAACAAAAGTGAGATTCAACTCAATTACTTTAGAGTGAATGTATGTTACGTTTCATCAAGATATATCTCAAGTGATTTAGAAAATTTATGTTTCTTGGGAATGGTGTAATTTTCATTCCATAAGCGCATATATTGGATCTAGTTCAATTAAATAGTCAATTGGCCAGGCAATTTTTTTGTTAAAGTTGATGTGGAAATTGGTTGCTACTATGATACACACATTACATTGTATATACCAACATCTACGACCAGGTGCATTTCCAACTCCTTCATTTATGATGGGAGCAACAATTACATTTTAGATGATCCAATACTCGGTTGATACTTATGTATTGGTGGTGTTATTACTACCGAAGGAAAAAGTACATCTTTTTCTCATGATACATATGTCCCTTTTCACATGATTTATATGAGTCGTGTAACCCTAATTACTTCGGGTTCTTTCCATTTTAAATTTTGCTACATTTAGCTTAATTTGAGAAATTAATTTATCTCAACAGGCCAAGAGAATCTCACAACACATGTCAACCACTTACTTTAGGTTGAGTATATTACTAAAGATAGTTCTCTTGTTGTTATATTTCAACATACTGGTTCGTTAGTATCTCATATTACCTTTTGTGAGTTCTTCCACAAAAATTATAATACATGCGATTTTATTTGCAACGTAATTTTTGAAACTACCAACTCTAATAGTCGAGCAAATTGATCACATCCCACAGAACATTTAAATTTGGGGACAAAATTTCATGTACGCAATAATGTTCCAAGTACTTCTAAAACTCCAAAGAAATACATACATTTGAAATCGAGTAGGTACAACCAATTGAACAAAAGACACCATTTAACTATAGCCAATATCATATTTAAGAGACCAAAATTCTGAATGATCGATATCAGCAATCATAATTTAAATTGACCCCTTATATGCCGTGGAATTATCTTAAGACAAAAATAAACAAAACTAGGCATGCTCTAAAAACAAATAAATAAGCCTAGCAAGTTTTCAATGTAGAAATCCACGTTACAGTTACATACCTCATACTTTGGTTCCCGCTACATATAGACATAACCGGAACAACTTTATCCACACACAGTCCAAAACCGGGCAGGAACAGGACACCAGAACCAAAACTGGAACAGGTTGGACCGGTTCGGCTGGGTCGGGTCGGTTGGACCGAGTTGGGATTTTTTTTTCTGCCCTACTTTCTTCTTCCTCGATCATACAGAGGACGAGAATATCAACCGCCGCATATTTTTTTTTCAAGTACAACACAGATTAGGATTAGAATATATAATTGTTTGAAACTTTGAATATACATATGAATATGTTATTATGGAATGTGAAATATGATCATGCTATATGTAGGGGTATAGAATCAAAACAGGTTTCACATTAACAGATTGATATAGATCATAATTAAAAAAAAAATTAATCAATCATGGAGAGAAAAAAAATAGGACAAAATAAATTTAACTTAGCTGATTTGATTCCATCGATTTCGATATTAGCTCGACGATATTGCATATGTAGAAAAAAATATCCAACTAATCCAATATAGCTCTACGGTATAGCTTCGTGCATGATAACTTGTTTTAGGAGAATTATAAATGAAACATAGAAAACTAAGAGGAAGCAGAAGAACAATCTTATTAGGAGATTATGGTAGAAGCATTAGATAGTTTCCTTTATATACAACCCTATGAATCTAGTTGGACCGCACATCCATGGGTCGTAGGCCCCGTAATAAACAATAAATTTACAAACATTTTTCAATTGTTCAGCACACAGTTAGCTACTCTCACTGCTACGATATCTACTAATCTCCAATATTTAAACCACCATTTCTCTTTCTTCACAAGTAAAACAAAGAATAGGCCCCAAAATACAACATCGAATGGCAAAGCAACCATAGCATACAACAACAATTTATCTTTTACATCCTCTTAATCTGTAGCGCCCCCTAAGCTAGCAGCTGACTAATCCAAGAGATTAACTAAATAAGAGGCACTAAAAATCTAAAACATGCACTTAAGCATTCAATTAAGAAATGCGATACAGAACTTAACCCAAAGCTAACCACGCTCAGAAATATATATACAAGATCTTCTCTCAAATGATACATATATAATAGTCATTTGTTTTTTTTTTAAATAAAATATACAACAAGGTAAACATAACAGAAGTTAATCTACTAGTGAGGTCAACCCGTGAAGCTTTCTCTGCGCAACTCTGATCTGTCACAGAAACTGAAGTGGAAATAATTAACAGTTAACTTCTAAGTAATCATAGGCAAGATTTGGAAAACAATAATGTTTTTCCGAAAATATTAAACAGTGACTAAGTCACTGAAATAATCATACATGTATATGGAACAAACTCCTTAGTCAAACAATGTACTAATATGGTTGTAAATTCCTAACCGACAATTCACACCTATTTAGATATGGATGCCACCAAGACCATGGTGACCAACTCTAAACAATAAAAGCTGAATTAAAGTAGATATAAATGTGAAGGAGCGTATCCTATATACCACAAGTGGAAATTCTCATTTCCCATAACAATTCATATTGACAACACATTACAAGTCCTTTCCAAATCGTGGAAAGATTCATAGAATTAACAGGATTATCATAATGCATTTTAAACAAAGCATGGAATGCACGAACAGACAATGCATGAGTTTATTAAGCATAAAATTTTATAAAAGCAACAATAATGAATACAAAGAGTCAAATGCATTCCCACACCTTTTTGAAGACAGGCCACGCCTACCTCGAGATCCACTATCCACTGGTTCATCCTTTGAATCGATCGTTGTTAATATTTAACTGTTAATCACACAAGAATTCTAAGATTCTAGCCAAAATGGCTCACACAAGAATTATACAAATCTAACTAATAGTCCTAAGCCTATTTACGTTTTTATACCCTTTTATTATCTATCTTTAGGTCATCTAAGGTTTAGTAATTTAGTTAGGTTGTTTCTCTGGTCCAATAAATAAGTTTAGCAACAACTACAACTTTGTATGAAGTCAATGACTAAATCAGACCATAAGGGTCCAATACATCAAAGTATGAAAACTAAACCTAAGCCCAAGTCCACTAAAAAGCCCATTACACAAAATATGGCCAAACAGAGTCAATTAACGGTCAAAATGACGGTCAAAGGTCAACTAATAGTAAACGTCAGTCAACAGAGTCAAGGTCAGGTCAAAGTCCAGGGTCAATGGTCAAAGTCTAAATCGGTCAACTGGTTCAACTCAGTCAACTAGACTGATTCATAACATGGTCAACGGGTTAACTCAGTCAGATACCCTGAGTCCGTTAGGTACAAAAACAGTCAGATAATCTAACTAGGATGAGGTCTAAGTCTTAAGAACAGAAGTTCATACAGTTTCACTAACTCAGATTCTATCCAATTTGATAATTACATAAATATTCACTCTAATAGAATGCAAGAATTCAGTATATAATTGTGATCTAAGCTTTACCTGCAAAAGCAGTGGTAGAAAGCTTTCACAGCATTACAAATCTACAATTCTGCAATCAACACCAATTCAACTACATCTGCCTGCAGGTCTAACTCACAACTCAAACTCAACTCAGCTTGTAACCCAAGCTCTAAGTACTTCACTAACAACATCATTAACATCACATGTAGATCATAATTGGCTTCATTACCTCATTTCCAAAATAAACAACAACTCCTTCATCTCATACATCACAACTTTAACTTCTACTCAAAACACACATCACCATAGTAGCCATTGCCTTCTCTACCTCGGTTTCAAAAATCCATTTGAAGCCATGTAACTTCATCACCACCTGCAATATCAATTCATCCAACTGAGATACAAGTTCAACAACCCTTTTTACTAACTCTACCGATTCTAACTATCTCATATCACTCCACACCGCCATAGTCTCTTCTATGTCCTGTATACATTACTTGCACCACCAGTGGTATAGTAATCCTTACAATATCATTACCAAATTCAACTTGGATCTTAACTGTTATTTCCCATCCTCGAATGAATTCAATTTAACACTCAAACAATCAATCCATCATCATTTATCAAACCTAATCCTCCTTACTGAAGGTCCCCTGCACAATCAAACTCTAATAACTATAGCCAATCCAAAAGATTCACATCAACACTCTTTTGATTCATGCAATCTCTACTTCTTACACTCACAACCTTTGTAATTTCATCATAACAGTTTTAACGCCAACTACAACACCATTTCATACAACCATGCCTAACATTCATCTAAACTTCAGTTCATTCTTCACTGCATCAATCTGCATATTCAATTTACTTAAGTCTACAATCACAGTCACCTGTAACACCAATCAAACACAACCCCATACCACAACTGTATCTCCATCTCTTATCACCTGTACTTTAACACAATTATAACCAAAATACAGTTCAAGCACATATCCAACAAATCCATTTCAATTCTTAATTCATAAGGAAGCTTATAAACTCAATAATAAACATGAACTAATTCTACTGATAAGAACATTATTTACCTCAATTAAGTTCTGTTCAACCAATTGGAATCAATTTCCTCTTCACTTTATTTGATTCAATAACCCATCTCTAAACCCAACATCAACCTTCAATTGTTATAAGAAAGCCCTAACAAATTCCCAATAATCTTTACTAAAGCAGAATCAAACCTTAATTCTTCAATTCACCACCAAAACATCTCAACAACCTTAATTAAACAAACCCATCTTATAAATTTATCTAAATCTTCTCAATCTTTGCCCAATTCGAAAACCGACACAACATGCATAAACCCTAAACTTTCCTTCCTCCACTGAAATTCAATAATCATTTACTAAAACTTCTTTTTATCTTTCATTAAAGAAAACCCAACATCTCGAATTTAACTCCGAATCAAACTCAGAAACCCTAATTCATTTTCTGAGAAACCCTAACTCTAATTCTTCATGAAAACAACATCTGAGATTCAATTAATAAGAAATCACTTCAATCTTCTTCCATCAAGAACTCAATACAGAAATCAATTCCACGAAACTCAATCAAACTTCATCTTTCAGAAACCCCAGCTCTGTTTCATATTTTCTTCTTCATCATCAATAGCCTCGATTCCTCCATCATTTAAAACGTCTTCTAATTTATATTATTTAACTCATCGATTATCCCGTTCTCTAAAATAATCTCTCGAACAATCTCTCAAACTAGCGGAGGAAGAAGAACAGGGGAAGAAGATAACGAGAGAAGAAGAAAGAAGAAAAGAAAAGAAAAGAGAAGAAGAAGAATGAGAATGGTTCTCCCTTCGACACGTCCTGGTGTTAATGCCAGCGACCCATCAAAACGGCACCCGAAAAACGATAAGGGAAGACCTTCAGTGCTCATAGAAGATAACTCGGCTGCCTTGATAAGTCTGAGTGCAAAATGACCTTTTTACCCTCCACATAACTCAGATGATTTCTTCTTCGTCTGGTAACCGATTGACACGTGCAAGTAGTCCATCTCGCATAAATTTTCGAGATCTATCTAACGATACTATTTTCGTATCTAGATCGTTGTTAGATTAATTCCAAATAATTAGTGTTCGAGTTACACTAATCGAGTAATTATCGACTAATTCGTCACCTGACTAGTCTAATTGCGTTGACGAACTTGAGGATCGTTACATAATCATCTTCATAACCTTTGGTTGGAGAACTATCAATATCATTACTTCTCTGATCACCTTGACAAGTGTTATTTGTGAAGAAGCCACACAACAAATTGTTGTTGGCATATGCGGAACCATCTCCGCTCAGCGTATCAAAGTGAAGTCCTCTAGGGATCCTTCCACTCAAGTTATTATAAGATAGGTTTATATATCCAAGAAAATCTATTGATGCTAAAGATTGTGGGATATGTCCTGAAATTTCATTGAAACTCAAATCCAAAGATTCTAAACTGTTTATGTTTCCAACAGTTTTTGGGATTATACCGGAAAAACGATAATGTGATAGATTAATTGAGGAAAGCCCTTGAAAAAGACCAATCTCTTCAAGAATGTTCCCCTCGAAAAAATTGCATGAAAGGTCGATTGCCGAATTATAGTTGTATAGTTTCTCAAATCGTATCATGATTTCTTTAATCACCATTTGTAATTGCATATCAATGAAACCGATAAATTTCTTAAGTTTATCTCTACTTAATAGCGGTCTTAAGTTTCTAATATGCCTTGGAATTATCCCTGTGAAATTTTTTTGCGATAAGTCAAATATCTAGAGTTGGTTAAAAGGATAAATTTCTTCTGGAAGTGACCCATTGAAATTATTTGACCTTAAAGAAAGGATCCGTATCCCATGACGCCAACCAAACAATGTGGTAATACTTCCTCTGAAATGGTTATTTGATAAGTTGAGAACTATCAATTGCTCAAATTTACTGACGAAGTAAGGAAGAGTACCATCGATATTGTTTTCATGTAGCTGAAGATACATTAGAGATTTGGCATGTTTAATCTCAATTGGAATATTTCCTGTGAGATTGTTTATTCCAAGGTTTAGAGATCGAAGATATATACAGTACCCTATACTAGTAGGTATCATCCCAGATAATTTGTTGTTTGAGAAATCTATATATATACAAGATTGGATTGTGAATCTTCTGAACATATGGAAAATGGAATTGGACCTGAAAGTTGATTCCCATATAGATTGATGGACCTGAAACTAGTGTGTCTTTTTGCAGTATCTATTGAGATTTCACCACTGAGTTTATTATTTGATACATCAAAAAACAGAAACTAAAAAAAATATTAAATCATAAGATAACATATCAGATTTTAAGGAAAGGTGGAAAAGGCAGAGGACCGCGAAGTTTGTTGTTGGAAAAATAGAATGCATAGAGATTGTTGAGTTTGGAGATGCAAGAAGGAACATCTCATGTCAGGTGATTATGTAACAAATTCAGAAGCTGAAGATTACTCAAATCACAGACGAAGGTATGAACTGACCCAGTCAGATTGGATGATGGTAGAGCAATATAATCTAGTTTAAATTTAGAGTATTGATGGAAATTTTGATCTACAACTACGGTTATCCTGTTGGAGCCCAAATTTAGGGAATATAGCTCTAGTTCATTGATCAAGGATATCAACGAAATGCTACCTTGGAAGTTATTATGAGACAAGTCAAGCATTTTTAAGAATTTTAGATTGGATATTGAGGAATGGACATAACCTGAAATGTTATTGAAAGAGAGGTCTAGATACTATAAACAAGAAAGATTGTAGATTATGGGAGGTATAGATCCTTCAATTGAAGAAGAATTAGCGAAAAAGGTGCCTAAGAATGGCACATTTGAAATCGAAACTGGGATTGATCCATTTACATTAGTACGTGATATGGAAAGTGTTTGAAGTTTTGGCCATGGATGTTGAAAAATTCTTGTTAGATAATGACGGAGATTAGTATTTAAAATCACATCGAGCACTTTCAGTTGAGGAAGATAAGGAACTGAACTTTCTATTCCACAATGATAAAATGTCAAGAGTATAAAGTGAAGTTAATTTAGCAATATGAACTGGGATTTTGGAACTGAGAAGAGGATTGACATTTATGTTGAGAAATGATAGACGAGAAAGATTGTGAAAACCATGGATAGGGAAAATCGTAGTATATATATAACATCGGGAGATATAAAGATACCTTAGATTGGAAAGGTATGATACATGGTCGACAAAATCTTTTTGTGAAGATGTTGTAGGAGCAGAATCTCGCGACAACAATGTACCAGCGAAGTTTTAACCAACAAGTGTATACGAAGACCATCGCAGACTATTTGAAGAGTGACGTAGCAGGTGACGTCAAATTAATCACGAGGAAAGTATGAAGGCCTTATGAGATTCAAGAACACGTGCGAAGAAAACCCTTGTAATCTTTTGAGAATAACGCAGGTGAGATCCAAAAATAAAGGTTAGCTTAGATATCACCCACTATGTAATACCATATATGAAGGACCAAGCAGACTTGAGAGAGGGGAGAGATCTTTTTAGAGTGGTGAGAAAACAAATAGGAGAGAGAAAGTCTAGAATAATTCTTATTTCCTTGTATTCTTACCCTTCTTATAAGATTCATAAAAGAATTTAATAAATATTTGGTGATTGTTCTTGAAGTTTGGGTAAATCATTGTGTAAAATCATTAGGGTGTGATTGCAAGAAATCCTGCAATTACAAATTGGCGCTAGAAACAGGGATTGATTGTTATTGAGATTTGAAAAGGTTTGGAATAAATAGTAAAGAATTAGTGTTGTTTTTAACAGATTATTAAAATTGAAAAGATGGTAAGGAGAAGTACAAGAATCGCTGGAAGAAGGAGAAATGAAATTAGAGAATCCTCTAGGATGGGAGCAAGAAACAATGGAGAAGAACGAGTTCAACCACCAATTCAGCAAGCACCAGTACAAGATAGAATCATTGATTATGATAGAGTCAGTGTACACACTTGGCGGATGGACTCAACATAGGAAGTATAAGAAACACAACAATGGAGGAGAATAGAGAGGATAGAGAAGTATAAGGAGGAATAATTCATGGAGAGGAGGAGAATAAAACACTAGAGGCACTAAAACAAAGGTTATTTGAAGAAAAGAGATTAGAAGCAGAAGAACATGCAAATTTAACACGACAAAACCATGAATTAAGAATGGAAAATATAAGACTACAAAATATAAGGTCGAGAGGTACTACAAGATCAAATTCAAGATCAATTAGAAGAGAAGCGAGACGAGATTCACCTGAGGTAGGTGTTGTTGAGGATATTCAAGAAGATATATAGAATCATGGTGAAGGAAATCGTGAAGAAAGAAAAATATTTGAAGATTGTTATGTTCAACATGGCAAAAATTACCATAATGAGCAAAACAATAGAGATCAGAGGAATGAAAAACGTTGCGAACGAGATAATCAAGATGGCGAAGAAAACCGGGAGGAAGGAAGGAGAATATTATATGGGAGAGAACTGCAAAGAAATCAACAATAAATTGAAGATAAAATTGAGAGGTATAAAGACGCCCAAGCACGTATATCTTGCGAAAGAGAACGAATAAGGATGAGGGCGGAAGTTGAAGAACAAGAATTCCAGGAGGCTATACGTCAGAACAATCATGATAACCGAGAGAGGAGTGAACGTTACCGCAATAATGATAATATTAATGAAGAAAATGATAGAACACAAGTAAGTATTGAAATGAAAGAAAGAGAAGTAGCGAGGAATGAGCAAGGTCGCAGAGGAGAAAATGAGAGACGCAATCATGTGCGAACACATGTAAGAAATGAAATAGAAAATCGCAGGGGGAGACAAGAAGAGGATGATGAAGAGGAAATATAATATTTCACAAGAAAAAACAGGCATGGGCGCAGGAGAAGATAAGCAGGGTTAAAGAGACCAATATACCAAGGTTCAGATGTGAATGAACAAATTCTAAGAGAATTGGCAGAGATGAGAGGGATGCTCAACAACAGAAGACAATGAGGCCGGAGACAGTTGGATGAAGCAATAGAAGAAGCTGCGAAAACACCATTTACACAGGAAGTACAGCTGATGGGAATTCCACCAAAGTGTAATCTGCCTGCATTAACTAGCATCTTCGATGGAACAACTTGCGCAGTCCAACATATCAAAGCTTACATGAGATGCATGTTACAATGGAAAAACCATGACGCTGTGTTGTGAAAATACTTTGCATCAAGTTTGACATGAGAAGCATTAAAATGGTTCGAAGGTATGCCAAAGGATATCAGAGCATCTTTTAATCACTTACAAACGGTGTTCCTATGAGCTTACATAAGTAACAACTCATCGCGTACGGGTATTGAAGATGTATTTGGATTGAAACAAAGAGTTGGTGAAAGTTTGAAGCACTTAACTATGTGGTGGAAAACAATGTGTAGCAATATGGCTGGATGTGTGGATGAAAGATACCATATTTTATCATTTATTAATGCAATGTTTGCAACAAATTTGTTGTATGTCCAAATCTTATGAATCAAGAATACTATCACAATGATTGAGTTGCGAGAGTACCAAGAGGAATATATTGTTCTTGAGGAAAAGCATAATGAGATGGAGTCGTACCCAGTCACAAACACAAGTTCAAAGGTAGCGAATGCAAGCTTACTACCTAAGTTAGAAAATGCAGTGGCGAACGCTTCGCATGAACAACATGGAAAGGTGATGCTCGAAAGTCAACAGAAGCTGGTAGAAATGGGAAGTCGTGATCAAGAAGAGATCGAGAGAGAAAGAATATTCTATAACCGTGGTGGAAATAACAAGATTCAGAAACTTGATTATCCTCAAGAAACTTATGGAGGTCCGAAGAACAACTATCAAAGGGGACAGGGAACCAACATGGTAGTATGGGAAGAAATAAAAAAACCTCCTCTAAATTCTAGTATGGAAAAGATATGGGAAGCCATAATCTAGATGAAAAATATCCCAGCACCTTGGAACATGGGGAATGAGCCATCCTTGACCCATAGAAGTCATGAATTCTGCTCATATCACCACTTCCATGTGCATACGACAAATGATTGCAGAAATATAAAGAGAATTATCCTTAGAATGATAGACCAAGACAAGCTGAACCACTTTATGATAAGAAAACCACAACTTTTACCATTACAACCACCACCAGAAGATCACAGAGCAAACGCAGCAAAGGGAGGAAAAACGTTTCTAATTGAAGTTGGATCAAAAACGAAGAACCTATTTTGTCATTCTATTGTACATTCGTACAAAATAGTTGAAGACTTTCATGATAATGTTATGAGCAGAGTTTTCACAAGGGATATTGATGATAGAGAAATTATAAAAATTGCGAAGGTCTCGCCACTAAAAGAATGGAAGAAACATCCTATTTCCTTTACAACAGAAGAGATTCCTGAAGGTGGAGAAATGCATGATAATCCCTTGGTAGTAAAGCTAGAGATCAACCCGAAACCTAGTGATGAAGAAGAGGATGAAGCTGAGATTCGTGGGCGATCAACAAAATATTAATTGATACTGGAAGTTCCGTCGATATTTTATTTTATCATGCTTACAAGACTATGGGAGGAAAGGATGAGGACTTGATACCTTCGAATTACAAGATCTATGGCTTTAATGGTACTGTGAACAAACCTAAGGTAGAGATTGCTATGGTAATTCCTTTGAAGGGGCTATCTTCAGAAATTCGATTATGTGTTGTTGATGTGGAGTCACCGTACAATGCACTAATTAGCCGACCCTGGTTGCATGGAATTCTGGGAGTAGCATCAAACTTCCATCAATGCATCAAGTTTCCTCATCCTAGCGGCGTTGGAATCATAAGAGGAGATTGGGTTGAAGGGAAAAACTGTCATGAAATTGATGTAGAGAAATGTGAAGAAAGAGCAGCAAAGAAGAAAAATTGGAAAGTGATGTGATTTTGAAAGTTGTTGTAAAGTGGTAAGAAAGATGCCGTTCCTCTCAGACTTGTAAAGGATGATTTTTATATTCAAATTAAACTGGAAAATTCAATGAAGGTTGTATCAAGATTTTAGAGAAAACTGAGACTATGGATTCCACCAATCTACAATTTTTATGTGATTTAATCTAATCAATATTCATGCAACTCTTTACATTTAAAGTGATTCTAATATATTTTTCCTAGACAAGTAGATTCTCAAAACAATAGTTGTAAATCGAAAGCATGGACCATCAAAAGACTTAACCTAAGCATGAACCATCAATTGAGAACACAACCACTTAATCAGAATCATATATTCGATTTCAGTTCAGTGCAAATAATCATAAAAGAAATTGTGAAAATCATTAAAAATAGAGATTACCACATAATAATTGGAAAATGGCTTCCTCCGTCACCTCAGCAAAGGGGTTTAGCTCCTCATATTATTCAAGTGCTCAAAATTGGTGTTCATAGCTCAAATAGATGAAAAAAAAGAGATAACTAATGACTCAGGCAGTTTGCAACGATTGATGCGTGTTATAGACTCACTGTTACAAACTGTTACAGAGAATTAATGAAAACTGTTGCAAGGAGACTGTTATCTATATAGACAGAAAAGATGACAGTCTCTGAAAGTTACACAAAAACGGTGATCTTTTTTTCTTCTTCTTCCTCCTCCTCGGTGATGATCAAACAAGCCTCTGCAACTCTTGGATTTCTCTGCAACTGCCCCAAACTTCTCCTAAAGACTTGATACCTCCCTTGTGAGCTCCCAAAACCTCTTATATACGTCACATGTCACATATATGGCTAGAATATCTTTAAGTTTCTTCCGCACAAAGTTACGAGTCTTTCCCTTTTCTTCTATTTTTCTCCGCGTAATTCAGCTGTCAAACCTCTCCAAGTATATGAGTTAAACACCATATAGAGTAAAACTTCCCCTTTGTCGCACGTAACTTCCAAGTTAAAACTCACAAAGTCCCGAGAAACTTTCTCTTTCCCTGTTTTAATGGAAGTCCGATGAACTTTATTTTTTTTTCCGACTTTCAACCCGAATACCAAGCCAATTTCGATAAAACAGGGTATTATAAAACTATCTGCACGTGCAAACTCATGTAAATCCCGTCCAAAACAAATCAGAAGAAAACCGAGAATATCCTCCCCTGTTTTCACGTAATCCACCGAAACTTCCTCTTTTTTCGATTGTAAAGTAGTTACCATCCATGATTTGTAGTCACGAACTAATTCCAATCCAGAACCAAGACAATCTCCGAGGAAAACTCGGTCAATAATTCTTCGAGAAATCAATGCATACGTGACTGAAGTTCTCCCGCCAAATTAGGTTTGAATGGTTGAAGAAGGAGTGCCCCGAATCCAAAGTTTAGGCGCCTTTATCCACTGGGTACCCTGGGGTGTGAATAGAAAGTGAAGCCCCTTAGTAATTGAGTGCCCCTTATCCAAATGAGGGGTACCTTTAGTAATTTTTTTCTCCCACGACCACTTTTCGAGCTAATTTCTCCGCACAAGTGTATTTCTCCAAAAACACCTACAAAGACATAAAAATCCATAATAAATAAACAATGAAGCACTAACAATACATACAATTGAGATCAAAATAGACACATAAATGCGTCTATCAGAAACATAATATCAGAGAAAAGCAAAGAAGTGAAAGAGTGATGGTAGATGCAGTAGAACATGGAGGAAAAGGGATTGCTGCGAAAGAAATGTCTGCTGAAAATGAGATACGACGAATACTTCGCAAAGGAGATCTGGTGTTACGTCTACAACCAACTTATCAGAGGGATGGTGAAGTTAATTCTGCGAACAGGTGGGAAGGCCCTTACACGGTAACAAATATGCTTGGGGAAGGAAAATATGAGCTGGAAGGTGTAAAAACTGCAGTGTATAACGAGAAATATCTGTTAAAGTATGGTGTCAGTGGTAGTGACAACACAAAGCAAGAAAAAAGTGTTCTGCGAAATGAGATCATTAATATTGTGCGAGAACTCAAAGAGGCATAAGCACAAAGTAGCAAGGGTAAGAAACTTAAAATATGAAATGAAAATGAAATTGAGAAGAGAAAGAAAGAAAGAAAATTTGTAGAAATAAATTTAAAAAATATTTTTCAATTGAATGAAGAAAACAAAAATGAGAAATTACAACAGAACCTTACAAAAGGCAACAAAATCAACAAAAAATGAAAGAGGCACCCAACTATGGCGTACACCCTTGTTCGCGAATAAAATTACGCAAGAGGCAAATGTAAGACCTAAAGTGCGTCATAGAAGGGTATAACCTATTGCATGGCTCAGGGGAAGGCTATACCGACACCGGAACCTGGGTCATGGAGATTTGGAGTCAATAAAGCCCATCCAAGAGAGGCGCCTAGGATTTTCAGCCTAAGCTTATGACTTAGGTTGGACGATTAAGGTGAGAAGGTCTCTCCTAAGGAGTGCAGAACTCGATCAAGGCGCTGAGTTAGAAGGTTGAGCCAAGAGTGCCTGGGGCTTCTGGAGCGTACCTGGCCATTCTTGGCAAGTCTTGGCTATGATGCACTCGGTCCGAAGAAAACCCCACTTAGGGTGCGGTCTTGTAACCATGAGTGAAGGGATAAGAGGCCGAGAAAATAACTGGTCATTGTTAAGACCGGATGGGAGGAGACAACCTTGTATGGTAGAGGTACGAGGTACGCCTCCTTGAAGGGGAAACCAGGGGGATGATAAGGACGGCACCATCCATTAGGAAGCTGATAAGTATCAAAGACGTAAATGTCATGAGGATTTTTACTCACGGGAGTTTTAAGACTTGTCATATTTATGCAACGATCCTACAGAGGCAATAATACTTGAAAAATATAAGACGAGATCAATGGGTCGGTGCATGAAAATGTAAAGACGTCCTGCGATTTCGTAGCAAGACATCAATGTCATAGGGATTTATGTTCGCAAGAATATTTAGGTCTGTCATATTGTTGCATGAAAAATATCCTGCTGAGGCAATAATACAAGAAAATGATAAGACAAGATCAATGGGTCATTACATGAAAGTGTAAAGACGGCCTGCGATTTTGTCGCAAATACAAGGGGTGGCAAAATAAGACCTTTACTTAGGAAGGCAAAATAAGACCACATAAGAGAATAATATTGGATGAAATCTTGGAAAATTCCAAGATATATCTGATAGCGAAATTATGCAGGTAAATGCAAACACGACTGCGAAATTGATGCACTTGCATGCAATACAATGTTGCAACAGTAAGTATGTGGTAAAAAAATGATATTATTAATTAATAAATAACATGCTTAATCTCTCATGTGAAAACAAATAACAGAGGTAAGTATGAGAATACTTAATAGAGGCAAATGTTATTTTCCCCCACCTGACAGATTTACGCATAGATTGAAAATTATATATGTTGGTTGCATATTGATCAATTATATGATACTGTGAAAAAGAATTGATTTTCTAACACTTGCAGGTAAAATAAAAGAGATAGAGCTTATATTGAGAAATTTTGGAAGTTGAAGGAGTTCTCAACGATAGACTACAAAGGCATAAAGAACCGAAGATAAAAGAATATATATTCAAATATTACAAAAGGGGGGGGAAAAGTAAATGATGAGAGAAAAGCCATTTCTCGCTTGATTCTTTATCCTTTTCTCCGTGATATTCTTCTTCAGATTCTTCCTCTTTCTCACCTTCTTCTTCCACTTCTTCTTCTTCTTTTTCTTCTTCTTCTTTTCAGTCACTATCCGAAATGACTGGAAGGGATACATTCTGTGGAATTCCTTCTGAGAGGAAGGGATATGTGGAACGAGGAATTTTGATGTCATCGCAAACCCTCATGATAGTTTGATTGTGAAAATGAAGAGCATTATTCTCAAAGTTAGCGACAATAAGCTTTAGTTGATTCTTGAGTGTGCGACATTTATTGTTGAGAACAGATAAGTCTTCTGCGAGATGCACTTTCTCTGCTTCAAGACCTTTAGTTTGAGTCTCCAATTCTTCAATTCTCTTGTGAAGATTCTACTCAGCTTCTGTGAACGTACAATAGCGAATCAATAACTCGAACGAAGTTTATAAAAAAGAACAATTAATAAGGAAGCAAAGTTAACAAACTTCTCTGTTAGAAATCATATCTCTAACCAAGGCCGAGTGATCAACTTGGTGGCTAACATTTACACCTAAGTTATTTCTGGCAGCATCTAAGACTTTCGCAGCCCAAGAAAACTCATCATCATTATTTATGAGGGGACGTGAGCGAACTTGATTCTCTCTTTCGATAAGAACGTCATTTTCGCTGTTAACTTCATCTCGCTCAAGTTGGGTTTCAAGAAGGGTTTTGTGGAATTTTTCTAAAAGCTTGAGCACCTTGACTAGTGATGCGATCTTTATCATCTATAAGATTGCTAATCTTGACTCTTAACATTTCAATTTCTTCTTTAGAATCAAGATAAAGACACTTAAAACTGTTGGCTAATTTCAAGCTGCTTCTATGGGAAATTTCTTAAAGGTGGAATTTAGATCTAAGCTCATCGAAGGAAAGAGATTCTGTTTTGTCATTTGTATAACTGTTTAAAGAAGCATTACGGAGTTCGAGAAGGGTATCATCATCCATAGAATGGGTAAATGAGCGAAGAAGTGTGGCTTCATCAGAAAGACCATAAATGTCTGCAAAAATGGTTAATCAAATAAGGGAAAGCAATGGGAATAAGGAGTGGAAGGATAGAAGAAAAGTTACATACTGTAAAGATGGTCGTTCGCCTTCTGAAGACTAAATATTTTGTTCTGTTGAGAAGAAGTGTTAAGTTCCAATTGTTTGTTCTTCTTGTGAAGATCATCAACTTCAGCTTCTAATTCTTCGCTCTTGTTGTGAAATTGCTCCGCGTTTTTATTAAGTTGGAGGTTGTTCTTCTCAAAGATTTCACACCTCTTCGCTAAATCAGAAGAAACTGCATAAGAAGCTTTCCAGCCTGCGAAAGAATATAAAAAATTGTCAAAACAAACTATAATTTCGAATTGTTATTAAAAAGAAGTAGAGATATTAAGGTTTACCAAGATACTGATTGAATACAAAAACTTAGAGTCACTGATCTAGAAACCCCGCGAAGAAACTCATTATCGTCCAAAAGGGGGGCATCACAAATGTTCGCAATAGCCCAGAAGGTGCTAGATAAAGGAATGTTTCCCACTCCTTGTAGAGAATCAAAGAATATGCTGGATAATTGCGCCATGGATGATTCAGGTGAAGAACCTTCCTTTGTGAAATAAGTTTCATCATCACCATCTGTGCTATCATCTGAATGAAGATTTGAAGAAAAAGGAGATCGAACTTTTCGCTTTATGGAGAGATTCTTAGAAGAAAGTGAGGCAGTTGATTTCACCTTGCGAAGGGAACCCATACTCTTGCTTTTAGTTTTTGCAATCTCGCTAGGCTCATCAGTTTCTTCTTCTTCAACAACTCTAACGTCAACCTTCGCACACGGATAAAGATAAGAAAGAGAGGAAACGATATTGTTAAAAATTAATATTAAGAGTATTTCTTACTTCATCCGTGATCGAATGCAGCGCTTCTAAGATGCTTGCCTTCCCATTTTTGTTGTAGTTCTTTGTCAACTTTGCAATCTAAAAATTTCGTAAGATTAGAAAAGAATTGAGTAGGAATATATGGAGAATTATAAGTTAAGAGAAATTTGGAAAGATACCTCTACTTCCTTTTCGGGCCAATTAAATGCCCAGGGTTGATATGCAGCGAGATTTTCAGGTAAAGCATTAGATCCAGAAATATAAGGCCCTTTAAAAACCAAAGGAAACACGCACCATTTATCGTCTTTAGATTGACGTGGGGTCTTATTATTACTAGAATGCCAGTCAATATCTTGCATGAGTATTTTTTCGCTGGAAACATTCTCCTTCTTCTTCAAGCGAACACCCCGGCTAGTGCTCTCCTTTTTCATTGTGATTACTTCGTAATTCTCGAAGAAGCTCTCCACAATGTATGGATTAGAAATGACTTCTAGCTCAATGAATTTAGGATATCTAAGTTCTTTTGGATAAAGAGATCATAAACCGACACCACGGTGGGCGAATTCAAGTACAAGGCGAATACAGTCTCCACACAGTTGGTAGACAGCTCGCGAAAGGTTCGCATGAGAAAGAATATCATAAAATAAAGGGAGATCGGGGTTATAAAGAGGTATGGGGAGACCAGCGATAATCTGACCAAGTGACACGATGATTTCTTCACTGTTACAATAATGATCAGAAAATAGTTTGGAGGAAAGAATGGACTTAGAGTTTTGTCCAGGAATGGCAGATAATATGAAAGTCCTTTTCTTGAAATCTTTTTGAATTTATTCAAATTCACAGTCATATTTATGACCACTTGGAGGCATTTTTGAGTATGGGAATGAAGAAGAAGTGAAGATCAAAAGGAGAAGGAGCTAAAAAATACAGTAGCAGAAGCGGAATCTGCGGAAGAACAGTGAATAAAAATTGCAGAGAAAGTGAAAGGAAAGTAAAAAGAAAGAAAAAGAAGATTAAGAATGTTATATATAGAGATAAGGAGATCTCGAAAAGATAAATTCATTAGTGCGAAGAGAGGACATGAACGGTTGAGAAATGGCGGTTATAAAAGACGTGTCAAGAAATAGATGGTTAAAGAGACACGTGTAGTTTATTTTGCGTGAATTACAGAATCTTGCTAGTGGAAAATAATATGGAAAGATGAGCTGCTGCGACATTTTGAGATAGAGGTTCTCATATCATTCTCTTCTTCGCAGAGAAGACATGAGAAGAGGCAAGATGTAGGAGCAAAATCTCGCGACATCAATGTACCAGAGAAGTTTTAACCAACAAGTGTATGCGTAGACCATCGCAGACTATTTGAAGAGTGACGTAGCAGGTGACGTCAACTGAATCACGAGGAGAGTATGAAGGCCTTACGAGATTGGAGAAGACGTGCGAAGAAAACCCTTGTAATCTTGCGAGAATAACGAAGGTCAGATCCGAAAATAAAGGTTAGCTTAGCTATCATCCACTATGCAATACCCTATATAAAGGACCAAGCAGACTTGAGAGAGGGGAGAGATATTTTTAGAGTGGTGAGAAAACAAATAGGAGAGATAAAGTCTAGAATAATTCTTATTTCCTTGTATTCTTATCCTTCTTGTAAGATTCATAAAAGAATTTAATAAAGATTTGGTGATTGTTCTTGAAGTTTTGGTAAATCATTGTGTAAAATTATTAGGGTGTGATTGCAGGAAATCCTGCAATTACAGATGTGGCCATAGATAGATTGTTACCATTCAACTTTAAAACTTGTAAATTTATTAGCCTTCTCACCCATTTTGTAGATATATGTAAGCACAAGGGATAATAATAATAATAGAAGTCGTCTCTGCAAGATAAATCCAGGTAGCTTAGAGAAATTAAGTTGGTGAATTGTGTTGAAATTGAAGCTGAGAAGTTTGAGTTGGAGAGATCGAGATGAGTGAGTTTAGTTAGTCCAGAAAGACGAAGAGGGATTTGTGATTCCTGAAAATCGTTGAAAGCAAGATCAAGATATTCCATATGTGTAATGTTAGAAAAGGATGAAGAGAGTTTACCATGTAATGCAGTATTTGGTGGCACACCATAAGGATCTTCAAGGTAGTGCACTTCGATCTTCGTATTCCGTAGATCAATTATGATGACATGATTGAATGAGTCATGGGAACATTCAATTCCATGCCAGTGACAACAGTTTTCATGTTGGCTTCCTTCTTTCCATGAAGATAAACGGTTTGAAGGGTCACTCAAAGATAATTTGAAATCTAAAAATGCCGTTCTTTCCTGTTCGCGGCATCCATGACATGCTAGTGGGAACAGAGCGATGGTAATACATAAAAAGATCAAGAAATGAAGTCGAAGATAAAGAGAAGTTATACGAGTACTCTTATTTAACGTATACCTGACTAACTCTAACAGAGCTTTATCAATGACCAAGTCTCAACCCGTGCCGATATGCGTTTCAAATGTATCCATCGATTCATACATGTCGTAATTGTCTGAGAAGAATCGAGCCGATCGATTCAGGTCTAAATTTTTGAGGAATTGGTTAATAAAAATGTCCTTATCCTCGAATCTTTTAATATTGTGTATGTAAGTCATACAACCCTTTGGGACAAACATGGTTAATCGTTAGAGCAAATCCTATGGGAAGTAGAACATTACTTCGTTCACTACTTCAAAAAAATATCATCAAAGGTCATTCACCAAACTTGTAACAAAACTCAAAATACTTAAAATTACTTTAAAATCAATTAGATTAATCTTGCAAAATCCGTTAGCAGTAGAATTTAATTTTTCTCTTTGATATAAATTGTTGGGTTCCCAATTTACATAGATTTGTGTTTATTCATTTTCCTAAAATTTATAATAATATTTAATTCTTGATACATTTTTTTCTTATCTCTTTACCTATTATCATGAACTATTTCTCAATCATGCACAATTACACGAAGTTGAGGAGAAATAACAAAAACAGAAATCATTACAAAAAAAGGGAATAAAGAGAGATGTGAGAAACTGAATCGATTACAATTAATTCACGCATAGCCTTGCATAATCCCATGAAGTAGGGGAGAAATAAGGACAAAAACAGAAACCATGACAAAAAAGGGGAACGAAGAGAGATGCGAGAAACTGAACCGATTACAATTAATTCGCGCGTATCCTTGTGTTTGGTCAAATTTTTTATATGTTTCATTTTTCTTCCTGCCCCCTACCCCGCAAATCTTAAAATCACAACATTTTTTTTTTTGGAAAAATCTGTCCTTTAAAAATTATTTTAATTTTAAAAAATAATAATTTTTTTTTTGAAAACTAAAATCAAATTAAAACTAAAAAAAACAAAGAATTAACCAAGGTTGACTAAATAATTTACCTATCTTAGGAAACCTTTTCTCACCCTACTACCGCTACTTCTTCCACCACCACATTATCGTCACTACTCCACCAGTCTTACCAATACCCACCACCATTATCCCCACCGCCGATCCACCACCACCACCCACCATCACAACCACCATTAGTGCTTAGTTTACCTATCTTAGGACCCCTTTTCTCACCCTAGTACCACTACTTCTTCCACCACCACATTATCGTCACTACTCCACCAGTCTCACCAATACCCACCACCATTATCCCCACCATTGCCCGCCATCACAACCACCATTAATGCTTACTGATATGGTTTGTATCATATAAATTTATTATGTATCAACAAAAATATATTCATTTGATTAATTAAAGAATCATTTATTATGAAATATCAATCAAACATTTATTATTAAATTTTAATTAAATGTGATCATTTATAGCGGTAGATTTATGTTCTACAAGTATAAATTTGATCGTTCTTTATCTAGCGTAACTTGCACTACAAGAAACTTAATATATTGCAGCACCCAATAGTTGTGGCATAAGTCCCTATTAGTGTCGCGATAACCTATGTAGCAAGAAGTCCTTTTTGCAGCACCAATTTTATTGATGCAGCAAGAGATTATACTTTTTTGCCACACTCTTTTTATATTGTTGTCTAGTTGTGTGGCAAAAGTTTCATTTTAGTAAAGACTAAATTATATCTTTTAGTTGCGGAAATTGGAAAAGTACTGTGACTAGAAATTTTCTTTTGCAACACCTATATTAAAGGTGTGGCAATATATGATGTAGCAATAGCTATATTTTCTTGTAGTGTTGTCCAAATTTTGTTTTGTATTCTGGATAGACATGAATGTGCAGAATGGCGTAGGTATACACTGGTACTTATAATTCGTTGCATTATAACTTAGAACTCAACCAACTTGTTTAATTATTTCAAATTTGGTCAGATTTCATTTATATTGGACTAGATCTTTTTGACTTGGAAATTTGTACTTGAGCTCTTAACTTTGTGATGTTACATAGAAAGCAACAGCTTCCACTGATAAATGTATGCTTGATTAAAATTTCGAGTGTACATGGCTGAATAAAAGACTTGGATATGGAGTTAGTCAAATGGTAAGACCATATGGCGATTGGTAAAAAGCTTCCTCGATCATCTCTTATTGATGCTACTCCAATCCCACCTAGACCTGGTCCTCATTTCCTTTAATTCTTATCGGACCCATTAGTGATGATGGAGGTCCTCTCATAATTGGGAAAAGCAATTCACGCGGTTTCCTCCTCACCATATACTTAGTCAAGTCGTCATTAAGATCCATAGTGAATCGATGCTCTCCATTTCCTTCTACTTGCTTTATTATTAGTAAAATGTCGATTACAATGTGTACTTCTGTCTGATGGAGCTTTAGGTTTATTAGCAAAATCATGAGGTAATCATCGTGTTAAATGTATAAAATACGGTAGTTATGAGGTAGACTCTCCCTCATTGGGGATATCTTAGGCGAGTACCCCTCTTTAGTGTGCACTGGAGGTTGCATGGACATTTAGGAATCCATTTTCCGAACAAAGAAAAAGCTTATTAGCGATTTCTTAACCATGCACAGGTTAACAAGAGTACAAGACCCTTCACTACACCGAATTTAGTGATTAGCACTGGTGGGTGGTAGTTGCAAAGTGGGTTCGCATAAGTTCGTCTTTGTTTCAAAAGTCGATGTTGCAATTGTTTGCAACGGTTGCCGTTGTAAACGCTATTGGTAAAAAATTTCGCAACTGTTCCTAAAAAAAGTCCCTCCGGCGTAATATTTTCCCAAGGATTATGTCACGCATGTGAGTTTTTGTTGGGCGTCGGATATTCACATGTTGTGATGCTTAGAATGATATGAGGCTTATGTTTCTTTATTGATTGATAGAAGTTCCTGTTCTCCAGTATGGGTATTAGCCCTTTCCATGAGGGCGCATCACGCATCTCAAATTTGAAATTAGAACTCGAGTTGGGTGCATTTAAATTTACATCAAAACACAACTACATGTTACTGTAACTGCATGTAAATATACAAATCTCCAATACACCATAGTTACAAGATAAAGACAAGCGCACATGTTTTACTATCAATTATCTCCTAAAACAATCTATTATTCTAACTGCAACACGATCAACAATTCTCCAATACGGAAACCACCACTTCACTTTTTTCAGAAGCAAAACAAAGAATAAACCCCAAAATCCAATTGCAAATCCCAGAGCAATGACACCGTAAAACAATATTCTCTCATTTGCATCCTCTTGACCATCTTCTTCAGATTCGTTTGTATGGCTAGTATCTCTAGTTCTAGTAGCCTGATCACCATCACAAATTCTCTTGGAGGGTTCTCCACACAAAAAATCATTCCCAACGTAAGCCCAGCCATCAACACTTAACGTATCGAAGTGAGTCCCTCTTGGAATCCTGCCACTCAACTTATTGTAGGATAAATTTAGAACACCGAGAAAGTCAAGTGATGTCAAAGATTGTGGAATATGTCCAGAGAGTCTATTGAAACTTAAATCCAAAGACCCTAAACTAGACATGTTTCCTACACTTCCAGGTATATCATCCGAGAAATGATTATGGGACAAATTAAGTGTTGCAAGTTTTTTTAACAAACCTAACTCTATAGGAATGTTTCCATCAAGCATGTTGCAAGATAGATCAATTCCTGAGCTATAGTTGTATAACTTTTCGAGTTGTATCATGATCCCTTTGATCACCATCTGCAAATGGATATCTACGCCAATATGGAACTCAGAAGAGTTGCTTATTAAACCCCTCCAGTATTTCCCATATATTTTAGGAATCCGACCTGTAAGATTGTTTTGTGATAAATCTAATATTTGGAGATTCTCCAAATGATTAATTTCTTGGGGGATTGACCCATTGAACTTATTTGACCTCAAAGAAAGAATGCGTAATCTGATAGCTTTAACAAATGCAGTGGGTATACTGCCTTCAAAGCTGTTATTTGCTAAGTTGAGAACTTCCATATCTTGAAGTCCACTAAAGGCATTGAGAGGAGTACCATCGAGATTGTTGTCATTTAATTGAAGATATGACAATGATTTTAGTTGTTGAATCTCATTTGGAACAATTCCAGTGAGATTGTTTGTGCCGAGGTTTAGATAGAAAAGACCCGTGCAGTATCCAATACTAGTAGGAATAATCCCGGATAATTTGTTGTTGGAAAAGTCGATAAAACCAGGATTAGATGCCGAGTTATTTGAACATATAGAGTAGGGAATTGAACCTGAAAATTTGTTGCTGGACAGGTTTATATCTAGACCATCTCCTGAATCTTTTGTAAATATAGAAAAGGGGATTGGACCTGAAAGTTCATTTCCAGCTAGATTAATGGAAGTATAATTAGAAAGTCTTTTTCCAGTTTCTGTTGAGATTTCACCACTAAGTTTATTATGTGATAAATCAAAAATACTGATGAAACCTAGAGGCGGAAGAGGCAGAGGACCATGAAGTTTGTTGTTGGAGAGATTGAAGGTACCGGAATTTTGGAGTTGGGAGAAACAATAAGAAGGGATCACTCCTGCTAGATGATTTTGAGATAAATCCAAAATCTGAAGATTACCCAATTTACAGACGAAAGTAGGGAATAATCCTTCTAAATTGCATGATGATAAATCCAGATACTCTAGATTAAATTTAGAGTACAAATGGAAGAGTTGATCTATAACTACAGTCAACCTATTTGACCCCAGGTCGAGCGAAGTTAAGTTTAACTCATTAATGAAATTGATCAATGAAACAGTGCCCTCAATCGAGTTTCGAGAAACCCCAAAGACATTAAGGTTTTTGAGCTTCGTAAGACAACTTGGTATGGTTCCTGTTATGTCATTATCATCAAAGACAAGTTCCTGAAAAGATAAAATCTCGCAGATTGAAACAGGTATATGGCCTGTTATGTTATTAATAGGGAGGTACAAAGACTGCAATCCAGAAAGATTATTGATCGAAGAAGGTAAAGACCCTTGAATTAAACAACTACGAGCATCAAGACTGACCAATAACGGTGCATTTGATATTGAACTTGGAATTGATCCGCTTACATTAGTATGTGATATGGAAAGTCTTTGAAGCTTAGGCCATTGATGTTGAAACATCCTAGTTAGATCAGGATGAAGATTAGAATTTAATCCCACATAGAGCACTTCAAGTTGAGGAAGGTAAGGAACTGAACCTTTTAGTCCACAAAATGATAAGTCAAGAAATGACAGCGAAGTTAAATTCGCCATCTGCATGGGGATTTCGGAACTGAGTTTGCGATTGGAACTCATTTTAAGATACGATAGACGAGAAAGATTCTGAAAATCACGAATGGGAAAAATCGGAGTAGATATAGAGCAATCAGAGATATCAAGGGACTTTAGATTGGATAGGTAAGAAATAGATTCAGCAAAATTGTTTTGTGAAGATGTGGCCTTCGACAGATTAATACCATTCAACTTTAAAACCTGTAAATTTATGAACCCGCTTACCCATTTTATAGATGGTAATATTAAACAAGAGGAAGAATATGCTCCACAAGATAAATCGAGGTACCTTAGTGATGTTACGTTGTTGAATTGTGTTGAAATTGAAGCTGAGACGTTTGAGTTGGAGAGATCCAGATGAGTGAGTTTAGTTAAATGTGAAAGCTGAAGTGGGATTTCTGATTCTTGGAAATCGTTCAAGGCAAGATCAAGATATTCCAAATGTGTAATGTTAGATAGCAAAGGAGAGAGTTTACCATGTAATGCAGTATTTGGTGGCATTCCATCAAGATCTTCCGGGAAGTTCGTCATAAGGTTTCTATTTCGTAGGTCAATTGAGATAACATGTAAAGTATCTCGAGAACATCCAATTCCATACCACTGACAGCAGTTTTCATGTTGGCTTCCTTGTTGCCATGACGACAAACGGTTTGAAGGGTCACTTAATCGTAATTTGAAATCTAAAAGTGCTGTTCGCTCATACTCAGGGCATCCATGACTGGCTAGTGGAAATTTTGTGATGCTGATTAATATAAAGAACAAGGAATGAAGATGGATAACAAGAACAGAAAATGAAGTTATATGATTACTCTTACTGAACGATTTCATGGTTAATTGATGACTAGTGCAGCTTTAATAAATTTTATATCAACAATATAATTAAGTGTTTGCTTTGATCCAATGAATGTGCAGAGAAGGCTTGGTTATAGATTGGTATTTTTAGCATTTTTATAATTTTAAGAACTCCAGCTTGGTCAATTATTTCAAATTTGGTTGGATTTTTATTTACACTGTACACCTGATGACTTGGAGACTAAAGTCACACGTTAGTACTTTTTTCTTTCTTTTTAGTGTCGGTCACAGCAGTATTACGCCCACCCATATGTTTAAATACAATTTCTATTAAAGACTTGCATATGCAGTCAATCAAATTGACCGTATGGCGATTCGTAAGAACCTTCGTAGTTCAACTGTTGTGGATGCTCCCATAAGATAAATTGCAGGTTCCATCACAATCAAGAAAACCAATTCCTGCTTCACAAAAAAAAAGGGAAAAGGAATTTACACTGTTGCCAAAGTAAATCAATGCTACTAAATGTTTGAAATACAATAGCTTGACCCTCTTCTAGTAGTAAAGCCAAGCTACTTAAGCTTAGGCCAAGTCTTATCTAATGGAGTAGGCCAAAGTAACTATGTTACCCCAATCACGGACCCACACAGTATTTTGTATTTCTGTTGGTAGTAAGTAAGTGTTTTCTCTACACACTTTGGTACTTAACAACTACCAACATTTCGTAACAGAATCTTGTAAAAGTACAGTAACGTCAAGCCTTTTTGTTTCCAAGAAATTCAATCATGGAAGCGTTCTTTGAATCAGTTGTTGCACCCTCCATCAACGAAAACTAATCGTCTAAAACTGTTGGAAAATATGGGTAAAAACGGAGGATGAAATAAACATAATGAAAATTGTTGTTGTACTCAAAAGCTTTCAAGGCTCGGGTGATTTCTTTTAGACGATTATTTCTACCCTCCCAATATAAATTGGCGATTGCAACAGGTATGCGAAATAATGCCTTCAGGATACAATGAAAGCCCTACAATAGGAAATTGGATTCAAGGTTTGCACCCCTTGACCCAACCAAGAACACATGAGAGAGATTTCTGATGATGCTTTAGATAGAGAGAAAACAGGTTGAATTCATTCTCTAGAATGGGAGAATTCCTTCACTACTTATAGGGTTATTCATGCCTATTGGAGATGCCTATTCACTTCCAAAAGACACATAAGGTGTCTGTTGGGAATGGTTGTGTCCTTTATGAACCATCACACCTATTAGAGGTGTCCCTTCATCTCCAACTAACATCCATTGTGTTTATCCAACACAGAACACTTCCCCATCATAGTGACAAACCAAAAACGAAAACAGTTTTATTTTCTAAGTTATTGAAAATATCCAACAATCTCCCCCTATTTTCAAAAACCAAAAAACATAAAATAAAATAAAACTTATAAAACCGGAGCATTTGCATCACTCAAGTGACTGCCACGTATCGAGTGGGATCAAGCCAACGTAGTTCAAGTACAATTGGGACTAAGCATCATCGCTGAAATCAATACATAAATGATAGGTACCTTCTGGGTTTGAACCTTCACTTAGTGTAAGAAACTCAAAGACTTATCGAGATTCTATGGTGAAACTAGTCTTGAACCAAGTATCCCTTATGATAAAACCTGAGTCTCCACACATATTGATTCCATAAATCATGTGTTCTGTAGCCAAGCACTATAAAGGCCTTGTGCTTATATCCTTATTCATGAGTCTTCTTTAGAGAACGGTCTTCTTCTCTTAGGAAACGACCCACATTTCCATACTCATATAGGTAAGTCTCGAAGGTGTTTCTGCGAGACACCTTTTACTAATCAAGGACTCATTAAGGATTTACATCCATCCTATTTTCTTCAGAAAAACCAGCACTAACTTGAAATGGGAAGTTTTATGTTAGTGCTCCATAATCTACAGATCATAACTTGTTGGTACCACATTGAACCTTGTTTATCTTTTTCAAAACATAGGTTGGGTTTCTGCTATGGGAGATCAACCTTCCTTCTTCCAGAACCTTAGCCCCATTTCTATATACTTCATTGAAATTAATTCCTTTGGGAGACTCTTCATAAGTAGGTCTACCAAGCTTTTCTCCGTTTCAATGGTTAACTGCAATTACTCCTTTCTTGAGTAATTGACTTACCGTTCCTTGTCTAAGACTTGTATGTCTTGACTTTTCATTATAAGTCTTGTTAAAGACGTTATAGATCATATCCTGATTCACAATTAATCAAGACCGCTTGAGATGGCTTCTTCCAAAAATGGGATCTCTACAAATTAAGTTCTAAGCCATTCCTCCTCATTTAATTGCATCTACTCATGCAATCAATTCTGAAAACATTATTAAAAAATGTTCCTATTTGATTTTACAAAATAATTGTAACTTCTCTAGTGATCCTAATTAACATTAACGGTTAATTCACAAGAAGTCATTACAGACTTGCATACACTAGAGGCATAGGAAATTTGTAGGCAACTTATATAATTGCTATATCAACAAATATAATACCATGATGAGTACTCTTCTACTCATGCCCAATCTTCTACAAATTTATACCCAAAAACATAGACAATGTACGTCTATTTAACATTTTACATTATGTAATGTAAATGTTCACAATTTATGCATCGGTAATATCGTAACACCTCATCGTTGGATATTTGGTCGCGCGCCCAATCTTCCAATACGTTACATATTTACCGGTATTCCACTTTCCTTTTCGATGTCATTTAATACATCCCATTTTCCAAATTTTGGAACCTATAATTCTTATCGCAAGAATTATGTTCATGTCATACCGTTGTTGTCTCAACAATTATGACAAATTACAACACTAGGAAATTTGTATGACAACGGCATATAAATTCTCCCCCAATTTCATGATTATTTATCATGAAATCACTGCCAGTTCAAGGGTCGGTATACCTAAGTCCGAGAACTACGGGGATAAGACTTTCAAGTTGGAAAATCATACAACATATTTAATTAGACAACAAGAACTATGATCGAAAAGAAAGTCGCTGAGTTCCCTTATGCAAAACCTTTTGGGTATTCTAGTCCAAGAAACAATATTTCTTGAAGACATCTAATCAAACAAATTATGAGCAATTTTAAAACACCCAAAGCATATCTCAATTTAAGAGATCAAAAAACCATAATAAAAATGCTGACATTTTCTCATTTTTGAAGTTGGTATTCATAGACATATACATATAACTAACTAGTGTCCATGGCATTTGCTTGAGCAATTGACGTAAATGTGAATTTTTCAAAATTTAAACACCGATTATAGATTGTGCAAAAGGATTTGCTCTTATCAATCACATATGTGATGCACACCAATCTCAAAGCACTACATGTATTATGTGTATATGGATCATGAAATTAAGGTTCCCTAATTTGTCACAAATTGAAGAAATGAAAATTTAAGTGGTTTTCATTCTAGGTTACCAATCAATCACGATTACAAAACTCAATCCATGAGATGCGGCAGCAAACAGACTAAACCATGTGATTACTATTGACGTAAAATTAATTTATACTAACCGTTTTCTTCTGGTTAGATTTCCGCCGCCACTTCACAGGGAATTTTGAAAAGACAGTTACCGGTTCATAAGTTTGAATCCAAAACGCAACATCCGTTCATGTAGATGTTAATGTCTGGGAGGAGCCGCACAAGGGTACTTCTCAATACTCTTTCATTTCTTGTTCTTCTAGTTTTATTGTTTTCTGCACACACAAGAGAGATTAAACTGATCAACAAATGGAGTATGTATATAGATTTTAAGAAAGAGATACAAATAAATTCTCTGAAAACTCCTCATGTTCGCTCCTTTCTCGTGCACGTCCAGACAGGTATTTGTCGGTCGACAAAAGTTAAATCAATATACTTAGCACCAAATTTACTCTTGTTCCAAAATGGTAGTAACCCCAATCACGTACCCACACAGTATTTTGTATTTCTGTTGGTAGTAAGTAAGCGTTTTCTCTACACACTTTGGTACTTAACAACTACCAACATTTCGTAACAGAATCTTGTAAAAGTACAGCAACGTCAAGCCTTTTTGTTTCCAAGAAATTCAATCATGGAAGCGTTCTTTGAATCAGTTGTTGCACCCTCCATCAACGAAAACTAATCGTCTAAAACTGTTGGAAAATATGGGTAAAAACAGAGGATGAAATAAATATAAAGAAAATTGTTGTTGTACTCAAAAGCTTTCAAGGCTCGGGTGATTTCTTTTAGACGATTATTTCTACCCTCCCAATATAAATTGGCGATTGCAACAGGTATGCGAAATAATGCCTTCAGGATACAATGAAAGCCCTACAACAGGAAATTGGATTCAAGGTTTGCACCCCTTGACCCAACCAAGAACACATGAGAGAGATTTCTGATGATGCTTTAGATAGAGAGAAAACAGGTTGAATTCATTCTCTAGAATGTGAGAATTCCTTCACTACTTATAGGGTTATTCATGCCTATTGGAGATGCCTCTTCACTTCCAAAAGACACATAAGGTGTCTGTTGGGAATGGTTGTGTCCTTTATGAACCATCACACATATTAGAGGTGTCCCTTCATCTCCAACTAACATCCATTGTGTTTATCCAACACAGAACACTTCCCCATCATAGTGACAAACCAAAAACAAAACAGTTTTATTTTCTAAGTTATTGAAAATATCCAACAGATCTTTCGGGAAGTTCGTCATAAGGTTTCTATTTCGTAGGTCAATTGAGATAACATGTAAAGTATCTCGAGAACATCCAATTCCATACCACTGACAGCAGTTTTCATGTTGGCTTCCTTGTTGCCATGACGACAAACGGTTTGAAGGGTCACTTAATCGTAATTTGAAATCTAAAAGTGCTTTTCGCTCATACTCAGGGCATCCATGACTGGCTAGTGGAAATTTTGTGATGCTGATTAATATAAAGAACAAGGAATGAAGATGGATAACAAGAACAGAAAATGAAGTTATATGATTACTCTTACTGAACGATTTCATGGCTAATTGATGACTAGTGCAACTTTAATAAATTTTATATCAACAATATAATTAAGTGTTTGCTTTGATCAAATGAATGTGCATAGAAAGGCTTAGTTATAGATTGGTCAATTATTTCAAATTTGGTTGGATTTTTATTTACACTGTACGCCTGATGAGTGATGACTTGGAGACATTAAAGTCACACGTTAGTATTTTTTTCTTTCTTTTTAGTGTCGGCACAGCAGTATTACGCCTATATGTTTAAATGCAATTAAATGCAATTTCTATTAAAGACTTGCATATGCAGTCAATCAAATTGACCGTATGGCGATTCGTAAGAACCTTCGTAGTTCAGCTGTTGTGGATGCTCCCATAAGATAAATTGCAGGTTCCATCACAATCAAGAAAAGCAATTCCTGCTTCACAAAAAAAAAAAAAAAAAAAAAATTTACACTGTTGCCAAAGTAAATCAATGCTACTAAATGTTTGAAATACGATAGCTTGGCCCTCTTCTAGTGAAGCCAAGCTACCTAAGCTTAGGCCAAGTCTTATCTAATGGAGTAGGCCAAAGTAACTATGTTACCACTCTTTCTTTACGAAATTTACTGATTATTTACAATGTCGCAACTAAAAAAACAAGATCATATATTGTATTACTATTTATCTGGGAATACAACCTACTATTCTAACGGCGACATAATCCACAAATATCCAATATGGAAACCACCATTTCTGCTTTCTGAGAAACAAAACAATGAACAGCCCCCAAAATCCAACTCCAAATCCCAGAGCAATTACACCATAAAACAATATTCTCTCCTTTGCGTTCTCTTTGTCATCTTCTTTAACTTCCTCCTTATTCTTAGTATCACCATCACAAAGTTTATTTGTCGGTTCTCCACACAACAAATAATTACCAACATATGCCCAACCATCAACACCCAGTGTGTCAAAATGATCACCTCTTGGAATCCTGCCACTCAACTGATTGTAAGATAAGTTTAGAACCCCAAGAGAGTCGAGTGATGTTAAAGATTGTGGGATATGCCCGGACAATCTATTGAAGCTTAAATCCAAAGACCCTAAACTAGACATGCTTCCTACACTCCCAGGGATATCATTCGAGAAATCGTTATGGGACAAATTAAGTGTTGCAAGTCTTTTTAACAAACCTATCTCTACTGGAATATTTCCATCAAGCATATTGCAAGATAGATCCATTCCGGAGCTATAGTTGTATAACTTTTCAAATTGTACCATGATCCCCTTGATCACCATCTGCAACTGAATGTCATCGCCAAAGTAGTAATCAGAAGAAATGCTTATTAAACCCATCCAATATTTGCCAGATATTTTAGGAATATGGCCAGAAAACTTGTTTTGCGATAAATCTAATATTTGGAGCCGTTCCAAATGATTAATCTCTTGAGGTATGGACCCATTAAACTTATTTGACCTCAAAGAAAGAATGCTTAAACCGAAAGCTGAACCTATAGTGGTGGGTATACTACCTCTGAAATGGTTATTTGCTAAGTTCAGAACTTGCAACTCATGAAGTTTACTGATGACTTTAAGAGGAGCACCACCAATATTATTGTCATTTAGCTGAAGAGATGACAATGATTTTAGCTGTTGAAGCTCACTTGGAACATTTCCAGTAAGATTGTTTGTGCCAAGGTTTAGAGAGAGAAGATCTGTGCAGTACCCAATACTCGAAGGTATAATCCCGGATAATTTGTTATTTGAGAGGTGAATAGTTCTGTGATTAATTGTCGAGTCTTTTGAACAGATAGAAAAGGGAATTGAACCAGAAAATTTGTTATTTGAGAGGTCAATATCTACTGAACTATCGACTGAATCTTTTGAAAATATAGAAACGTGGATTGGACCAAAAAGTTCATTCCCAGCTAGATTGATGGTAAGAAAACTAGACAGTCTTTTTCCAATTTCTGCTGATATTTCACCACTCAGTTTATTATTTGATAAATCATAAAAAGGTAGAGAGCTACCTTCAGGTGGAACAGGCAGAGGACCATGAAACATGTTGTTTGACAAGTTGAATAACCCAATTTGGAGTTTTGAGAAACAATAATAAGGGATTACTCCTTCTAGATGATTTTGAGACAAATCCAAATATCGAAGATAAGTGAATTTACAGATGAGTGTAGGGAACAGTCCTATGATATTGCATGAACGCAAATTCAAATGCTCGAGTTTGAATTTAAAGTACAGATGAAAATTTTGGTCTATAACTACATTCAACCTATTTGACCCCAGGTCTAGCGAAACTAGGTTGAACTCGTTAACGAAACTGATTAATGAAACAGTGCCTCCAATGGAATTTCCAGAAACACTAAAAGAATTAAGGTTTTGGAGTTTCATGAGGCAACTTGGTAAGGTTCCTGTTATCTTATTATCATCCAAATGAAGTAGTTGAAGAGGAAATATATTACACACTGAGTTTGGTAACGAACCTTGGAAATTATTTCTTGACAAGTCTAGAACTTTTAGAAATTTCAGATTTGAGATTGAAGAATGGATATTACTTGTAATGTTATTACCTCCAAGTTCTAGATACTTTAACCGTGCGAGATTATATACTGAAGAAGGTAAAGATCCTTGAATGGAACACTCATAAGCAGAAAGACCGACCAATAAAGGTGCGTTCGAAATAGAGGCTGGGATTGGTCCATTTACATATGTATATGATATGGACAGTGATTGCAGTTTAGGCCATTGATGTTGGAACATCCTGGTTAGATCAGGGTGAATATCGAGATTATTACTCACATCAAGCCACTTAAGTTGAGGAAGGTAAGGAACTGAACCTTTTAGTCCACAATAAGATAAGTCAAGAATCGAAACTGAAGTCATATTCACAATCCATATTGGGATTTCGGAACTGAGTTTTCGGTTAGAATTCATGTCAAGAAAGGATAGACGAGAAAGATTATGAACATCAAGGATAGGAAAAATTGCAGTAGATATAGAGCATTCAGAGATATCAAGGTGCTCCAAATTGGAAAGATATGATATGTGTTCAGCGAAATTCTTTTGCGAATATGTGGCCTTAGATAGATTTATACCCCTCAAATTTAACACTTTTAGATTCTCTAAGCCTCTTATCCATTTTGTAGATAATAAATCCACGCATGATATAGAATTATAAAATAAAGTTCCTGAGCAAGATAAATCTAGATAGCGTAGCAACGTTAGGTTAGTGAATTGTGTTGAAATTGATGCTGCAAAGTTGGAGTCAGAGAGATCAAGATGAGTGAGTTTAGTCAGATGAGAAAGCTGAAGTGGGATTTGTGATTCCTGAAAATCGTTCAAGGCAAGATCAAGATATTCCAAATGTGTAATCTGGAAAAGGGAAGGAGAGAATTTACCATGTAGGGCTGTATTTGGTGGTGGCACACCAACATCAGAGTCATAAGTTTCAAGATCTTTATTTCGGAGGTCAACTGAGATGACATGAAAAGAGTCTCGGGAGCATTCAATTCCATGCCAGCGACAACAATTTTGATGTTGGCCTCCTTGTTTCCATGAAGACAAACGGTTTGATGGGTCATTCAAAGATAATTTGAAATCTAAGAGTGCTTTCCGCTCATATTCGTGGCATCCATGAATGGCTGGTGGAAATTGGGCTACGCGGATCAATAAAAAGATCAAGAAATGAAGATTAATGAGAAAAAGATCAGTGGATGTTTTCATTGCTAATTAATTAGAAATGTTTGCTTGATAATTGAATATGCAGAAAGAACTCTACCTCGTTGAATAAATCTCAAATCACAGCGTAGTCACATTGCGTAGCTATACGTCCATTTATAAAAATGCATCCATGATTAATATATGTTTTACAGATAAGATTTTAGATTTTGGTCGTGTCATTTTTTATTAAAAATGATTATTTAGAGTAAGTTTGACTTGGAAAATTGCAGCTATGAAGTTTCCGAATATTGACTCACGATAATTTACTCATCATAATTTTGATTTTCTTTCGTCATTAACTAGAAACATCGACATTCCGTTATGTCGTTGAAAAATGTCTGGCGGTACGACGAATAATGATGACTTTGATCTCCACCTGTTCAATGGTTTTAATCTCCCTCAATTTGTTTCTTTAGAAGCCCTTGGTCTAAACAGGTAAAGTTTAGTTGAAATCTGTTTGTTATTAAAGAATCCACATTCGGGGATACCCACGGATTGAGGGATATTTTTTGTTGCAGTCGGTATGATTATTCAATCAGTTGTATCCGGAAATTGGGGAAATGTGCAGTGCATGTTGCTGGGTCACAAGGTCATGAGATAAACTTTTAGATATAGAGTGGACATGGTGGAATTGCATATGGTACAAGACCACATAGCAAGTGGTATGAACCTTCTTTAATAAACAGAGTTGCATATGGTATATGACCAATTAGAGAAAGATATTGCAGGTTCCCTCATATTTAGAGAATGCTATTAAATGGCAGAAATATGAACAATTTTTTATTTGATGAGCTTCATTCTCTATTCTATCAAACTAGTTCAATTGTTAAAAGCCGGTTAAATCTTCAGTAATTTAAATTACATGATATTAATAATACTTTTCACCTTTGGTAGCCTGACACTACACCAAATTCTGGATTTAGAAACCTAGATTACAACAACGCTAGAGCTGTTGCTAATTCTCAACTAAGAAAAGTAGTTGCTAAATTTTAGCAACAACTAATTTATGTGGCGAAACTCGTAACTGCTCCTTTTCTATTGCTAGTAGGAACTGTGGAAAATTCACGCATGCCACTCGTCTGAGTGCCAAGTAACACCTATTGTTATTTTTCTACCCAGTCAACTTAAACCGTTTTCAATCAGATAGATAATTCCACCCTAACACCCATAGTTTCTCTAACCCTAGACTTTAGAAAACTTATCCCTTATCTATTTTCTATTTTCATTCATTCTCTCTATTCGGCCGTAAGAAATAGAAAAAGAAGAGGAAGACGAGATGGAAGAAGTAGCTGGTGGTGAAGAAAAAGGTATTGGTGCACAGATCGCACCTAGTGTATCATCAAACTTGAAGAAGTTTACAACTGGTGAAGAATCTCTTATCTAAATCTCGGTGATTTAGTTTTCTAATTCAAATTTGATTTGATTTTGTTGTTTATTGGTTTGATTTTTTGTTGTTGATTTGATTTTGTTGTTTATTGGTTTGATTTTTTTGTTGTTGATTGCGTGTAGAAAAGAGAAATGTATCGATTTGATGACGAACTTTGAAGCGTCTTAAACATAAACAGACCGGGAAAGTTTGGTTAGTTATGAGACAATCTAAGCCATTCAAGATCCGTGCTAATCATCTAGGGTTTTTTTCTTTCCTGAATTGATTTTTGGTTCTATTTGAGATGTTGATTTGATTTGTGAGATTTGATTTCAAGTTCAGGAGAAGAAGGAAAGGATTGTGTGAAATCTGAACCCTAAATTCCAAATTTTATGGTTCTTCTTTTATATGAAGCTCTAAATGATTAGATCTTGATATCTTCATATGAAAGTGCATGAGTTTCAATTTTGATTCATTCATGATTATTGGAATGGGTTTTTGAGGCCAAATTTCATTATTGAAGAAGTTGAAACCTAAGTTTATATTTGGGTTTGTTTTATTTATGGATCAAATGGAGGTTTTAAGATCGATAGATTTAAAATTCACTGATTTTGATGATTCATTTTGTGAACTGAGGAAATTTTTTTGGAAATATTCTTTTGAGCTTATTTTTTTAACTTAAGATCGAAGTTAAAATCAGCTTTGTGATTGATTGGTCGGTATTTGAGATTTTGGGGGTTTTCAAAATGCTGCTGCTTAGTAGAAGTGGCTGTGTGTAATTGATCTTTGAAGTGTTTTCCCTATCATTTTCTCGTGTTCAATGAACTTCAAGCAGAAATTGGACAAGCAAGTGCTGAGGATTATTTTTCTCTTGTTATGTTTGCTCTTATGTAACTTTTTCCTAACTCTATGTGAATTATTTTACTCATTCAAAGATAATTACACAAATGCAATGTCTTATTTGTTGAAGATTTATACTTATGGAACAATTTTTTTTGGGTTTGGTAGTGTTGTTGGATGTGTTTTCAATACTTCATGGAGAGAACTTGAATGACCAATGTAGTTGGTGCCATTATGTTAACTGTATTCATTCCAGAAGGTGTAGCTGTATTGTGAAAGCTTTGCTGTCGTGCGAGGTAAGCATTTAATAATTTTAACTTTCAACTATTGACAATGCGATCCAGTATTCCCATACTCTGCAACAAGACAATAACAATGACTCTAGAAACTGATGTTGTAAGATTTATACTTATAAATCATGACTGAGAAAGTGAATTTATTAGAAATTCATACCAACACCAAGCACCAGCATTAAGAAATATGGTACACATTAGCTACTTCTTATCCCTTTGCACCAAAATATATGATTAGTTTGCGAATTGTCATATTGTGGGAAGTTGTACCATACTTTACCTTGAGACAACCTTTATTGGGTTATAAATGACGAAATACACGTGTGTTGCTATTTTTCATATAACTTATTTTGATTCAATCTCATTTTCTATAGCCCATACTAATTCTGGTCGCACTTGTGCAAGTCAGTAAAATTGCGAACCAAACGATTTTGACATGTAAAAGTAACGGGAAGTCTAGGGTGTACACTTTCACAAACTTATCAAAAGCGGGGATAATGGACCCGTGTAGTGAGATATATATGCTACTAAGCCTGTTGAACATTTTATGATATTTATAGTCATGACAATGTTGTGCTGTAGAAATTAAAAAAACAGGTGGGATTTCTTTTTTTCTTTCTTTTTTGAAGGGAAAGTGTCACAATATGCACTATCATTTGTCATAAAGCAATATAGGAAATCCATGCAGGGATGTTCATCCTGATTATAAATCTTTCATGTGTTATCTTCATAGGCATACAACTAAAACAAGAGTTTGGATCCTATAAGATCATTTATTCATTCTCTTTATCCCAGAATGACAAATTTGATACTGTCTAAGCGTAACATAAACTGCTTTTATTTTTCGCTTGTAGTATGCAGTGAGGATCGGATAATCTACTTATGCGCATGTTCTACTAGTAGTTTGGTGTCTGCACTTTTTATTCAAGATTTCCCGGAAGTTGGGTCTTCTGGTGCTTTATTTGGTTTACTTGGTGAGATGCTTTCAGGAAATTTATAGCGACAAGGTCCTTTCTTTATTCTTAAACTTTATTATTTTGTTTGTTGTAATCTCTTTCCTCATTCTCTTCTCACTTTCACTCTTTCATTTCCTTGTATGTGAAAATGCAGTTCATATCATTGGTAGTACTATGTGGTGTGATTGGAATATTAATGGTGGAGATAAAGGTGAGCACAAGATCACTTTTTCTTTTGAATAGTTTGTTTGCTAAAGGTGAGCACAATCCATGCAGGATGTTCATCCTGATTATAAAATCTTTCTTGTGTTATCTTCTTAGGCATATAATTAGAACAAGAGTTTGGATCCTGTAAGATCATTTCTGCATTCTCTTTACCCAGACTGACAAGTTTGACACTATCTAAGCGTAACATAAACTGCTTTTGTTTTTCGCTTGTAGTTTGCAGTGAGGATCCGAATAATCTACTTATGCGCATGTTTTACTAGTAGTTTGATGTCTGCGCTTTTCGTTCAAGATATCCCGGAAGTTGGGTCTTCTGGTGCTTTATTTGCTTTACTTGGTGAGATTCTCTCAGGAAATTTATAGAGACAGGTCCTTTCTTTATTCTTAAACTTACTTATTTTGTTTGGTTTAATCTCTTTCCTCATTGTCTTCTCACTTTCACTCTTTCATTTCCTTGTATGCGAAAATTCAGTTCATATCATTGGTACTACTATGTGGTGTGATTGGAATATTAATGGTGGAGACAAAGGTGAGCACAAGATCACTTTTTCTTTTGAATAGTTTGCTTGATAATAAATAAGCCGCCAGAAGTCTCCCTGTAAGAAAGTAGCAATTGTGTTGTTAGCTTAGTAAGCAAATAAGCGTGCAATTTATTTAATTCTCTTAAACTATTTTTTTCATTCTATTCTCGTCGTTATGTTTGCAGGAAAATATATATCCGTCAGCATATTAGATTCATCTATCGAAATATGGGATCTTAACCTTATACGTAGAAATCTTAATTTTTCGTGATTAGTTTTAATGGAATTCAATGTTTGAGTTCGTAAGTTGTGTCATGTTAGTAAATTGAACAAGAGATTTTGCAGGACCCATTGAGCATGCCAGAAGTGTACAACATCATGAAAGGTACCGTTGGATCTAATGCAGAATGGGTACATCATATGCCTAGTAAGTTCTCTTTTCAAACCGTGGTTCTCCATCTTATACATTTTATCCTATTCCACGTTGTAGATTTTAACTGCAGTGATTAAAATGCAAAACACTTAAGTTGTTCTGTTTTATACTTGGTTTCCTTACAAATATCACGGTTAGCCATAAGTTTGACAATTGTAGTGAATCAAAGTCATAGTTAGCAAACAATACCAGAGTGACCTGTAAGCAAGCACTGATTTGGTGGGATCTAATGAATATTTAATGATAGATTTCTTTATGATTCTCCAATGATACTGGTGTTAATGGTGGTTTTTAGACAAAGAGTAAAATCGTAAAACCCCGAATAACCTAATGTCACCGGTGACACATTTATTATAACATTTAATGCATGTAGTCAGTAATTAATAGGGGGTATTTTTTCAAATTAGGGTTACAACGAGCAAAACCCTAATTCCCCTCTGTGCCAAAGGAAAATCATGCCAGCCACACCTAGCCCAAGCTAGCTGCGCCATGACAAACGCACTCTGCCTTGGCCCTAGATATGCTAGTCACACCAACCGCGCCAAAGCATGCCAACCATGCTAGCCGCACCACTGTGCCAACGGCAAATCATGCCAGCCACACCAACCGCGCCAAAGCATGCCAACCATGCTATCCGCACCCATGTTCCAACGACAAATCATGCCATCCACACCAACCTTGCCAAAGCATGACAACCATGCTATCCGCACCTATGTGCCAATGACAAATCATGCCAGCCACACCTAGCTAGCCGCGCCATGCCAAACGCACTCTGCCTTGTCCCTAGCTATGCTAGTCACACCAACGCGCCAAAGCATGCCAACCATGCTAGCCACACCTTCTAACAATCTAGCGCCATGCCGCCTTGGCCCTAGCTATGCTAGTCACACCAACGCGCCAAAGCATGCCAGCCATTCTAGCCGCACCTCTGTGCCAATGGAAAATCATGCCACCCACACCTAGCCCAAGCTAGACGCGCCATGCTAAACATACTCTGCCTTGGACCTAGCTATGCTAGCCACACCAACGCGTCAAAGCATGCCAACCATGCTAGACGCACCACTGTGCCAAATGAAAATCATGCCATCCACACCTAACCCAATCTAGCCGCCCCATGCCAAACACACTTTTCCCTGGACCTATCTATGCTAGTCACACCACGCCAAGCCAAGCACGCTTACCTTGGCCCTAGACGTGGCCCAAATTTGCCACGCATGTCATTGGCACATGCCAACGCGCTCACTGGTAGCTTTTCTTACCAAGTCGTGGCCCTAATGACCGAGCATGCCATTGGCACATGCCAACGCGCTCACTGACAGATTTTCTTACTAAGTCGTGGCCCTAATGGCCGAGCGTGCCATTGGCACATGCCAACGCGCTCACTGGTAGCTTTTCTTACCAAGACGTATCCCTAATGGCCGATAGTGCCATTGGCACATGCCAACACGCTCACTGGTAGCTTTCATTACCTAGACGTGGCCCTAATGGATGTGCATGCCATTAGCACATGCCAAACACGCACGCTGGTAGCATGAATTGCAAGCCGTGCAACCTAGGCCAAATTGGCCATACGTAACATTGGCACCTGCGAAAACCCTCGCTGGTATCCTAATTTGCAGGCCGTGCAACCTACTACCAAGGCATTCCGCGCATGCCATTGGCACATGCCACACGGGCCACTGGCAGCTTTGATATGGCCACTTGCACTCAACGTGCAACTTACCACCAAGGCATTCCGCACATGCGTAGACACTTGCACTCAACGTGTATCTTACCGCCAAGGCATTCCGCACATGCCATTGGCACATGCCACACGCTCCACTAGCATCTCTGGCATTTCCACTTGCACTCAAGGTGCAACCTGCAATAAAGGAATTCCACACATGCCATTGGCACATGTCACACACGCCACTTGTAGCCTGGCATTGGCACTTGCACTCAAGGTGCAACCAACACTTGAGATATCAACACAAACTGGGGGATGCTTTCCAGGGTCTTATCTTGGCGGTCACAACATTCAACGTACACTACGCTCACTTTTAGAAAGCATGAATAGGAATAAAGCGGTCAAATAAATGAGGAAATAATGGTGAAAACGTTTTCACCCATAAACACCAATGCGGTTACCACCTCCTCCAATTATTTCACCCTTTAATCTCTTCCTTCATGAGGCCAGGTTACATTTCAATCTCGACTTGTATAAATAGGTCTTACCTATTTCCACCAGGCGACATGTCTCGTCCAGGAGAAAAACATAACACTCTCAGAAAAGGCAACTTTGCAATCTCTCCAAAAAGATTTCATCTCTTGCAAGCTTCCAAAGCTTTCGATTTCTGATACAAGTCGAGACACTACTCTCCCAGAATTATTCTGGACTCAACACCTTTATTTGCTTCCCTCCCCAAATCAACCATTCTCCTCCACTTTGTGACCGAAGCAAGTCTGGAACGGCCATTTCTTGGTTTAGGCCGGACTTCTATAGATTGATCTCTCGAATCTAAAAAGTGCTCACGTGCAGCACATTTGTTTAGGGTTCAAACCAGTTTCTCACTCACCTACCAAATTTACCAAAATTGGCATAAAAGATTTTTACCCATAAACAATTGGCGACCACAGCGGGAGGATTGATCTATCGGCTACAATGTCAATTTTAGACTGTCGATCTCGTTCTTCGACCTAGATGTCAAGATGGTAGGGGAAGGCGACTCAATCCGACTCAACTACTAGACAACCCGGTTACCAGTCGTAAAGACTACACGAGAAAACTGGGGACTCGCTGAAGATGCTACCAGCGATTGGGGACTTGCTGGCGATGCTACCAGCAAAGCCTCCTTTTAAATGGAAAGGGGCGTGTTCGCAGCAAAAAAAAAAACCTATGAAGTGATTAAGTTTAGACATGGCAAGATATATGGTCTGTTTTTGGGTTCTTAATAAAACCGTCATACTAATGCGTCTTGTGCCGATTGCTAGCACACACTTTCATAAAAGCAATATTTCTTTCACAAAACATAATCAGATTTATATTATCAAAACCATTCATCCCAGAAATAATCTAATATCCTCAAAAGCTACCAGTTGTCTATTAAAACCGGTCGAAATTTGAACCAGACATCCAGTATGTTTTTCAAAAAAAAAAAAAAGGGAAGAACCTAAATGAAAGTTTAACAGAGAATAATTCAAGGAAAATCATCCAACAGAGGTCTGCTCTTCTTGGATAAAGTCAACTTTGCATCTTCAAGAGCCACTCTCTAGAAAGTGCTCACGTGCAACATATTTGTTTAGGGTTCAAACCAGTTTCTCACTCACCTACCGAATTTACCAAAATCGGAAGAAACAATTTTTACCCATAAACAACTGGTTAAAGGAATAATCAAGGGTTTCAATGTGTTCTCATTTTGCAGGCTCTAACTGAAGGTGAACAGAAAACCTGACCAAATATACATCATCAATCTAAAGGTTGATTCACTTTAATTCTTATTTTCCTCTAAATTCTTATGATCATGGACGTGGTATTACCATTGTCTTAGACTAATGTCATTACAAACCAAACTACCTCAGAAACATAATCTCAAAATCATTGGAAGGAAGAGATGGGATGGAAGAACTTAAATTCGATTGGAGCATCATGGGAAGGTACTTCCTGTATTTGTATTTCAGTTACTATTTATTTTTATTTTTTGCCTTGGAAAATCCAACAATGTAGAGGTCATTTTCCTTCAAAACATTTTGTAAGACTTATTTTTTTTCAAAGCATTGTAAGATTCTCTTGATGTGATTTTAATATATATACTCGAATGACAATTTTTGTCCTGTCATGAATTTGTGTTGTGTTTCATAGTTCAATTATGATTTCATGTTGAAGAATCATGGTAATGGGAACTGGGTGTTGCAAGATAAATTGGTGGGGTGGGGGTTTCGATTCCGACTAGGTCAACGAAGACTCGACCTTCTTTTTTTTCTTGTGGCGAAATTTTAGCAACTGCAAAAATATGTTGCTAAATCTGAACCAGAACAACTATATCTTGTTCTAATAAAATATATCCCAGAATAACTCTAAAATTAGCAACAAAGTAGCAAAAACTTTTTTCTGTTTCTATATTTTAATTTCACAACAGCTTGTTTCTATTACTACTGCCATTGCTGACCGAAATTAGCAACAGAGCTAGAGCTGTCGCGAAAAACTGTGACAGGGTATTCAGCAACGGCAAAAATCTGTTGCAAGTTTAGTCAGCACAAATTTAAGCTGTTGCTAAACGTTAAATTTGCTGTAGTGTGAGAGACTTTACCCAAATCATGTATACTGCTCACAATCACATTACGAACTTCCTTCACTCTAACAAGACAGAATTTGCGGTGAAACCAAACCGCACTTAAAATCTATGTTAGCTTAAAGTACTAATCGGATTACAAAATAAAACAGACGTAAGTAATATAATGGCAGCAGAAAGAAGAATCTGAAGTCAAGTCGTTGGAGAGAAATAAGGTCACAGATTGGTATTGGTATAGAACCTTGGAAATTATTATGAGACAAGTCGAGAGTGTTTAAGAAATTTAGATTGGATATTGAGGACTGGATATAACCTTTAATGTTATTATAAGAAAGATCTAAAGACTGTAACAGAGAGAGATTATAGATTGAAGAAGGTAAAGGCCCTTGAATTGAAGAATCTTGAGCAAAAAGACTGACCAACAATGGTGCATTTGAAATGGAGACCGGGATTGGTCCACTAACGTCAGTGTATGATATTGAAAGTCTTTGAATCTTAGACCATTGATGTTGAAACATTTTAGTCAAATCGGGATGAAGATCATAATTCTGGCTCACATCAAGCTCTTTAAGTTGAAGAAGATAAGGAATTGAACCATGTAATCCGCAATTAGACAAGTCAAGGATAGAAAGTGAAGTTAAATTAGCAAGATGTAATGGGATTAGTGAATTGAATAGATTTCCTCTGATTTTAAGAAATGATAGATGAGAAATATTGTGAAACTCCGGAAAAGTTGTTGTATATATATTGCAAGGAGAGATATCAAGATACCTAAGATTGGAAAGATGGGATATGTGGTGTCCAAAGTCATCTTGTATTGAAGATGTGGCCTCAGATAGATATACGTCACCCAACTTTAAGACATGTAGATTGACCAATCCTTTCACCCATTTCAAAGATGATGATTTTATAAAATTTCTAGATAAATCAAGGTAATGTAGAGATGAAAGACTAGTAAATTGTGTCGATATTTACGAACCGATGTTCGAGTTGGAGAAATCAAGATGAGAAAGTTTGGTTAAACCGAAAAGCTGAAATGGAATTTATGATTTTTGAAAATCGTTATAAGAAAGATCAATATACTCTAAATGAGTGATGTTGAAAAGTGAAAGAGATAACTCACCGGTCAGTGAAGTTCTTGGTGAACTGAATTCTTTAGAATAATCATATCCTTTGAGGTAAATCTCACCGTCTGTGTTTCCAAGGTTGATGGAGATGACATGAAAAGAATCATATGAACATCCAATACCTTTCCAGTTACAACAATTTTGATGCTGGTAACTATCTTTCCATGAAGACAAACGATTTGACGGGTCTTGTACCTTGGATTTGAAATCCAGGAGAGCTCTTCTGTCTTTTTCATGGCATCCATGACTTGCTAATGGGAACTCAGTTACGCTGATCAATAGGAAGACCAAGAAATGAAATGACGATGTTATCTGAGCTACGATGTTACTGAATGAATGCATGGTCTAGTAGATAACTAATTAAATTTACTTGATGAAGTGTTTGCTTGATCGATGAATATGCATAATGGGCTTAGCTATTAAATTTATAGTTTTCATCAATCAATAACATCTCATTGCATTACTCTTAGAGCTCCAACTTGTTACCTGCAATTATTATTCTAAATGTTTTGGATTTGCACTAGCTAGCTTGACTTTGAAATGCCCATCTTATCTTAGCTCCTTTTTTTATTTGTGTAGGGTACCCTGTGTTATGACCAATGGCTCTTCCAAGCACAATCAATAGAGAATTGAAATAGAAATGAAATCAAAAGTAAAACAGACACACACACACCACAAGGATTTATGGTGGTTCGATCAAGATGATCTACATCCACTTTGGAAGACGACGATAACATTGCACTATGATTTCAACAAGATTACAAGAGTATAAAATCCTCTCAAGAACAAGACCTTACTCTCTCTTAGTTTCTCACTGATTTTTGTGATGCTATAACATGGAAACTAATGGCTCCTTATATAGGTTAGAAGAGGTGTTAAATTTCGACATATATCACCATATTATGTGCTCCACTTGAGTGCCCACTAAGCCGAAAGACTATCTCCACTTGAGTTCCCACTAAGACGAAAGGCTATCTTCACTTGAGTGCTCCATTGTCCACCTAAAGGATAGCTCCACTCCACCGAAATCTAGCTCCACTTGAGTGATTAGTATATTCAAGACATATACTAGATTCATCGTTCTTACCAAGTTTCCGGCTTAGAATGGTCCACTCGGGGCCAGGTTTCAATCTCGGAGCCAGGTTATGCATACAATATGCCAAAATAGGGTTTGTTTATATTTTCGGAAAATATCCCGAAGGAATCTTACATATAAATGGGTGGATTCATCGTTATTACCAAGTTTTCGACTTATAATAGTCCACTCCTAGACATGTTTCAATCTCGGATCCAGGTTATGCATATAATATGTCAATATAGATTTTGTTTATAGTTTTGGGGAATATTTCGAAGGAATCTTACATGTAAATGGATGGATTCATCGTTCTTACCAAGTTTTTGACTTATAGCAGTTCACTTCTAGCCAGGTTTCGACCTCGGATCCAGGGTATGCATATAATAGAGATCGTTTAAGGTTTCGGGGAATATTCCAAAGGATTCTTACCGGTAAATGGATAGATTCATCGTTCTTACCAATTTTCCGGCTTAGAATGGTCCACTCGGGGCCAGGTTTAAATATCGGAGCCAGGTTTAGCATACAATATGCCAGAATATGGTTTGTTTATATTTTCGGGGAATATACCGAAGGAATCTTACATATAAATGGATGGATTCATCGTTATTACCAAGTTTTCGACTTATAGTAGTCCACTCCTAGCCAGGTTTTAATGTCGGAGCCAGGTTATGCATAGAATATGTCAATATAGATTTTGTTTAAATTTTTGGGGAATATTTCGAAGGAATCTTACATGTAAATGGATGGATTCATCGTTCTTACCAAGTTTTCGACTTATAGCAGTTCCACTTCAATCCAGGTTTTCGACCTTCGGAGCCAGGTATGCATATAATATACCAAAATAAAGATCGTTTTAAGGTTTCTGGAATATTCCAAAGGAATCCCATGGTAAATGGATAGATTCATCGTTCTTACCAAGTTTCCGGCTTAGAATGGTCCACTCAGGGAAAGGTTTCAATCTTGGAGCTAGGTTATGCATACAATATGCCAGAATAGGGGTTGTTTATATTTTTGGGGAATATCCCGAAGGAATATTACATATAAATGGATGGATTCATCGTTATTACCAAGTTTTCGACTTATAGTAGTCCACTCCTAGCCAGGTTTCGACCTCGAAGCTAGGGTATGCATACAATATGCCAAAATAGAGTTTGTTTAAGGTTTCGTGGAATATTCCGAAGGAATCTTACCTGTAAATGTATGGATTCATCGTTTTTACGAAGTTTTCAACTTATAGTAGTCCACTCCCAGCCAGGTTTCGACCTCGAAGCTAGGGTATGCATACAATATGCCAAAATAGAGTTTGTTTATGGTTTTGTGGAATATTCCGAAGGAATCTTACCTTTAGATGGATGGATTCATCTTTCTTACCAAGTTTTCGGCTTATAATGGTCCATTCAGGGCCAAGTTTCGACATCGGAGCCAGGTTATGCATATAATATGCCAAAATAGAGTTCGTTTAAGGTTTAAGGGAATATTCTAAAGGAATCTTACCAGTAAATGGATAGATTCATCGTTCTTACCAAGTTTCCTTCTTATAATGGTCCACTCTGGTCCATGTTCCAATCTTGGAGCCAGGATATGCATACAATATGCCAAAATAGGGTTTTTTTTATATTTTCGTGGAATATTTCGAAGGAATCTTACATGTAAATGGATGGATTCATCGTTATTACCATGTTTTCGACTTATAGCAACCCACTCCCATCTAGGTTTCGACCTCAGAGCCAGCGTATGCATACAATATGACATGATATGGTTTGTTTAAGGTTTCGAGGAATATTTCGAAGGAATCTTACCTATAAATGGATGGATTCATTGTTCTTATGAAGTTCGAATCGACACTGAGCTTCATATTTATCGATTTCGATGATGTATCATACCAAACTTGAAATTAGAACCCTCTTGATGCTTCATGATTCATAGTTTGTTTGTCGTTATACATAATTTGAAGTTCGAATCAACTTTGAGCTTCATATTTATTGATTTCGATGACGTATCATGCCAAGTTTGAAGTCAGAACCTTCTCAGAGTTTCTTGGTTCATAGTTTCTATGTTCTTTATACCATATTTGAAGTTATAATAGACTCTGAGATTCATATTTATCGATTTCGATGATGTATCATGCTAGGTTTGAAGTCATAACCTTCCCAGATCTTCTTGGTTCATAGTTTCTAAGTCGATATACCATTTTTGAGGTTCGAATCGACTATGAGCTTCATATTTATCGATTTCTATGATGTACCATGGTACGTTTGAAGTGTGAACCGAAGCTAGTTCATGACATGTATGACTAGTCAAAATTACTTCATGACCTATATTACTAGTTTGAACCCTCCTGGAGCTTCTCAGTTCATAGTTTGTATGTCGTTATACCACATTTGAAGTTCAAATCGACATTGAGCTTCATATTTATCGATCTTGATGATGTATCATGCTATCTTGAGTTTACCAGTATGAACTAAAGCTACTTCATGATCTGTATGATTTTTAAAAATTACTTCATGACCTATGCGGCTAGTCTAAATCCAAACCGGAAGCACAAAGAGAAAGCACAAAAACACAAAGAGAAAGCACAAAAACACACCAATTATCGAATTCATTTTTCATTTTCCCGATCATTCTTATACATTTTTGGATTTTTTTTATATCAGAATGTCGATAACAATGTCCTAAATTTATTAATATTTTTTTTCGATTTTTTTTCATGTCGAAGATTGATAATTAAACTAAAAACATGAGTTTGTATTAACACAAAGAGAAACACAAACTTCTCAATCCGTATGAGAATCCCAAAATGAATCTACATCGTCGGATTCTTTATGCAATCCGTATGACCTCCTTACCCACGGTCCAGAGTATTTTTAACTTTTTTTTTTTTATCAAAAAAATTATGTTAACGAGAGAGAGAGAACACCTCTCCTCATTGTACGCCTCTATCTTCAGCTCTCTCTCCAAAACCTAATTTTTCTCTCTTTCTTCTTCTCTTCTCCGGCGATTCAGAGATGAAATCTCTATTAAGGAACTTCACTAAAATTTAGTAAAAACTAATCAATCGAGTGTGGTGTTGATCAGTTAATAGTTTGGGTTTGGTTAGAAAGTTCGATTGAGTTGAGGAGAAGTGATTCTGTGAAGAAGTTAGGGTTCATGAAATAAATTTCGGGATTCAGTTAAAGGTGAAGAAGAAATAATCAAAGGATGGGTTTGATAAATTGGAAGGTTTAATTGATGTTTTGAGGTTGAATCAGAGAATAAAATCTCTGAGACTTGAGTTAGGGTTTGAGTTGGAAATTCGGATGAAGAACTAGAAGATGAATTTGAAGGTTTAAGTGACGAACTAAAGATGGGTAATGAATGAATTGAAGATTTAGAGTTTATTTGAGAATGAATTTGAGTATCTTGGATTTAGGGTTTTTGGGTCTGAAGTTTAATTGAAGAAGATGAGATCGATAGTTCAGCGATATGAAGAATTCAAGGTTCAAGATTTTAAAGAGCATGCTTCATGTGTTTCAATTTGGAATTCTCTGAGGTAATCCTTCTTTGTCCAATTGAAGTTTGTTATCTCTATTAAAGTATTGATGTGTTGTTATCTGTGGGTTTGGGTGTTATGAATGTTGTTGTTAATATGAGTTACAAATGTTGTAATTGATTTTGGTAGTAGTGATTGTTGGCTTGATGAAGCTGATATTCCATAAGATTGCATAATCTATTATTACGTTCTGCAAAATATATATACTGAACAGCCTATTCTCAATGGGTGCGTCTCATTATCCATATATCGTATGAAGCTGAATTTTTAAACTGTTGTTTTTATATATGTAATAAACTTACTGTAAAAATTTCACGAAGTTATGATAAGTTTAGGTACCCCAAAGTGTGGTATAATCGTAACTGAATTCTGTGTGTTAGATGTTGAACGCAACCATGTTGAAGTGTGTATATCTTTTTTATGAACTGTTATAATCAAGTGAATTTTGAACTTGGTATTCATGTATATGTAAGGAACTTACTGTAAAAGTTTCATGAAGTTATGATAAGTTTAGGTACCCCAAAGTGTGGTATAATAGTAACTGAATTCTGTGTGTTAGATGCTGAAAGCAGCCATGTTGAAGTGCGTATATATTTTTTATGAACAGTTATAATCAAGTGAATTTTGGATTTGGTGTTTCTATATATGTAAGGAACTTACTGTAAAATTTTCATGAAGTTATGATAAGTTTAGTTATCCAAAAGTGTGGTATAATCGGAACTGAATTATGTGTGTTAGATGCTGAAAGCATCCATGTTGAATTGTGTATATCTTTTTTATGAACTGTTAGAATCAAGTGAATTTTGGAATTGGTGTTTATGTATATGTAAGGAACTTACTATAAAAATTTCATGAAGTTTTGATAAGTTTAGGTACCCCAAAGTGTGGTATAATCGTAACTGAATTCTGTGTGTTAGATGCTGAAAGCAGCCATGTTGAAGTGCGTATATATTTTTGATGAACCGTTATAATCAAGTGAATTTTGGACTTGTTGTTTCTATATATGTAAGGAACTTACTGTAAAAATTTCATGAAGTTATGATAAGTTTAGGTATCCCAAAGTGTGGTATAATCGTAACTGAATTCTGTGTGTTAGATGCTGAAAGCAGCCATGTTGAAGTGTGTATATCTTTTTTATGAACTGTTAGAATCAATTGAATTTTGTACTTGGTGTTTATGTATATGTAAGGAACTTACTATAAAAATTTCATGAAGTTCTGATAAGTTTAGGTACCCTAAAGTGTGGTTTCGTAACTGAATTTTGTGTGTTAGATGATGAAAGCTGCCATGTTGAAGTGTGTAAATCATTTTGATGAACCGTTAGAATCAAGTGAGAGTTCATGGGTTTTTTCATGCTTATTTCTTGTTAAACTTGTTCGTAACCATATCTGGTACAAGATGCTACATACTCGATGTATAACTTAATGTTAGAAGTTTCCCACTATATGATGAGATTCCTAGTTTAGGCTTAGGTTTAAGTTTAGCAGTGCTTCCTAGATTATTTGTTTTTAAAATAATCCATTGCAGAAGTTTCCCATACTGAAACTTTATCTTATAATATGTTTCTTCCTTTCTTTGTTTGTCTTTAGTTTAAGTCTATCTTGCTTATGGTGTCTGGTTGGATTGTAGGCTATTTGGACGCCTTTGGTGGGACAAGATTGTATCTGCTGTTGTGGGAAGGGATGAGCTGCATAACCAGGTGAACCAACTTTTCAGTTTCTGCAAATCTTCTTTTGGGTGCAGTGTTTTAAGCTTATATAATAAGTACTATATAACTGTATTTACTTCTGCAATGGCTTTGACAGTGATGAGATGAGGCAAAATGGAGTGGTTTACAAGATGGTTGAATGAGTATATTGAGTAGCTGATGTGCTATTGCCACAAGCTGACGGGTCTGATGCTTCTATGATGTTTGTGGTGGTGTCAGTGTATAGATTGAGAAGTATTGCAGCTGAGTGAGAAGCGAGGAGATATGAGCAGGCGGAGTAGTGAATATTCAATTGGAGTGGCGCCCAAAGATAAGGTACTTTATGTCAATCCTTGTGTATAATGTGTTGTAGTTATATTTCTATAAGATCATTACCTAATTATAACATGTTAAGTATTTGCTATAATGTAATGTATTTCCTTGTTAAAGTTTGGCATTTGGTTTTCATTTTCAGGGTGAAGGTTTAGGATCTTTGTCGGACTTATGATCTTGCAAGTACTTTTTTGAACTAATGAGCCTAGATTGTGTGTGATTAATCCTCATGTAGATGATACTCATGCCTACAAGCTGAATTCATGGTTCAAGTATGTTAGTGATGTTTTCGAATAGTGTTCACATAGACATCTTAATCTTCATATTCTTTTTGGAAACTTTACTTTTTATCACTGCCAGTTTTTGAATGTGTGTTTAACGTTGGAAGGTTAACTTTAATGAATGTAAATGTGTTACATTAGCAGGTTTATGTGAATGTTAATTACTTTTGGAAATTCGGTTTCAGCCCTATTTTTTTTTCAAAATAGTGCTATGCACACAACTCCAAACAAAAGTTGTAGTTACACATTCATCTACTGAAAACAGAAGTTGTTCCTTTAAATATTACAACCGTTATGGATGTTGTGTTAGAGATTATGACTACATTGGACAAAGGTTGTGAAAGAATGTATCACAATATAAATTCCAATTTTAGATCTTTGTTCTAATAGAACTATGTTTAACTATATCAAGTCAATGTTCTAAACCCCTTTGCCACAAGCCTTGCCTTGTACCTCAACTGAAATGTTCAACAACAAACAAGTGAGAGAATACGATTCTCATTGTAGTCCCTAATGCCTTACGTAAATGCATTACAACCAAATCAGCATGTAAACCCTCTTTGCCACAAAGCGATGACCTTGCCTTAAACAATATCTCACCATCATCAAACAAGTAACTTGTTTCAAGTTCCACCTTGAAAACCCATTTGCTTCCATCAACAATCTTGCTCATCAAATTTCCCATCTTTTGGTCTTTCAACAATCTCCAATACCCAATAAATATACACTTCTTTGATCTAGGCTTCTTGTCAAGAGGATCCAAAAATCTTCACTTTCTTCAATTGAGTCTTACACTCAATGCTCCCCATTCTTGATTCGTTGTGTTAGAGATTATGACTACATTGGACAAAGGTTGTGAAAGAATGTATCACAATATAAATTCCAATTTTAGATCTTTGAAAGCAACTATATCAAGCAATGTTCTAATAGAACTATGTTTAACAACAGGAGAGAATACCTCATTGTAGTCAATGCCTTCTCTTTGTGTAAACCCCTTTGCCACAAGCCTTGCCTTAAACCTCACCATCTGAAGTAACTTGTTTCTTCTTGAAAACCCATTTGCTTAACAAACAACCCAATAATCTTAGAGTTCAAAGCCGCTTTAACTCTTTGGTCTTTCAATCTTCAAATCTCCCAAGAATTTTATTATAATCATCAATATGATCGTTCTTGTCAAGATATAAAGACCCAATTTCTTCAATTGCCACTTCTCTCAAGAGTTTCTCAAACACAAAAAAATTATTCCATGATTTCCCCATTCTCAACTAACCGCAATGTTGTTGCTAGATTCTTCACCATCTTTAGCCTCCATAAATTGATTTCTTCTTTTTTATGAGGTTGTTGGATCATCCGATCAAGATGATATGATCTCACCAAGAGTATAAACTCCTACAAATGCATAATCAAAAGTGATCATGAAGAAAATTTATAGAGTTTATGGAAGAAAATTAAAGTGATAACAAAAAAATATTGTTTTGCTTTTAAATAAAAATCTATTTAAAAGAAAATGAAACAGATGGAGAAAAAAAAGAAGGATCCATGACTAGGAAGAGAATGAAACAGACGAGAAAGAAACTAAAATCGTTTTTATTATACTTAAGCTATTTACACAAGCCATTTTTAGCCCTTCAAATTTATATAAATAATAATTTAGTCCATCTATCTTTTTATTTATTGAAAACCCCCATCAGAAATGGTTTTTTTTTGTTGCCTCGGTCCTGTGTTGCCTGCAAGTGGGGCTTGCCCTGCTTGCCTATCAGGACCGGCCCTGCTTCTAGACACCCCGCTATAAGATCCATTAGAGAAATTCCCTTCTCTCAATAGGAAACGCGGTTCGCACGGTTTTCCCCCTGTCACCATACTCGATTCTCATTACTTAAGATTCACAAGCGGGGTGCATGGCTGCAGCCATAACCGTGGAATTGTAGGGGTGGGATTTTGACATGTCCCTATCTCCGTTCTAATTTATTAGCAACAGTTACCCCGTAACAAATTTAGTAACGGATAAAAGATCTGCCATATCACAGTTAGCTCCAAATGAATCCAGGAAGAGCGATTCGCAATGCTTATACGTGTCGCAATTCTCAACCGTCACTGTAAACCATGGTTATCGCGCAAGGTAACGGCCCATTTTATTCTGTCATCCAAACCGACGGCCGAGATGGCTCCCGGGTCAAACTCGGTTGGGATTCAAACCTCATTCCCTTGGCGACATTACTAAACAGGCGGAAATATTTGATCAATTCTTTCATTCCTAAATTTCCTTCTAATTTATGATTACCAATACATATATGAAATATCTTTCTCTTTCGTATCGTTCGACGTATCGCGTATCGGCAAAAATCAATAGGTAATACGAAACATTAAATATTGCAGTATTTCTCTCCAAAACAATTTTGTACAGTTGGCCTTGCACCCTTGCAAACCAACTTTCTTAAATGCAGGGCTCGTGAATTATGGGTGAATGCAAAAAGCTTGTCAGTCAGGTCACAGTTAACTGAATTATGTGATGGGTAACTTTTAGAACTATATGAGACAGATATATAGTTGTAGTGAATTTTCCTTCACTTGAACACGAATAATACACCACTATACTACAACAAAACACAGTTCAAGAAAACATCTCTCTCCCGTAAGAGATTGAGTACATTAAACATGGAGAGTGACAAAAGCTAAAAAAAACCATGGCACATTATCACTTATAATGTAACTTTTGGGTAATCATAACTCCAACATAATCAACAAACTTCCGATGCAAAAACCACCATTTCTCTTTTTTTGTAAGTGAACTATAAAATACATTCCAAAACTGAACCTCGAAACCCAGAGCAATAATACGTAAACAATATTGTGTCTCTTTCGCATCTTCTTGATCACCTACATTTTTTCTTCAATGGTACTCTGCATAATATTTTTCGAACAATATGGAAAATTGAATGAAACCTGAAAATTCAATCGTCCTCGTTACAAGGCGGAGGAAGAGGACCGAGTCGTTTGTTTCCAGATATATAGCATAAACCGAGATATTTGAGTTTAGAGATACAGGAAGGAACAACTCCTGTCAGATTATTTTCAGATAAATTCAAGAAAGAAAGATGACTCAATTCACAAATCAAAGAGGGGAATACTCCTTTTAGATTACATGATCGCAAAGACAAATACTCTAGTTTGAGTTTTGAGTACGCATGGAAATTTTGATATATAACTACGGTTATCCTATTTGAGCCTAGGTCTAGCCAAGTTAGGTTTAGCTCATTGATCAAAGATATCAACGAAACGTTTCCCTCGATTGAGTTTCCATGAACATCAAAATGAGTAAGGTTTCTAAGCTTTGTTATGCAACTAGGGATGGTTCCTGTTATATTATTACGATGTAAATAAAGTTTTTGAAGAGGAACCATTTGGCAGATTGATTTTTGTATGGACCCTTGGAAATTATTTACAGACAAGTCGAGAATGTGTAAGGATTTCAAATTGGATATTGAGGAATGTATATAACCGGTTATGCTATTCTCAGAGAGATCTAGAAACTCCAAATGGGAAAGATTGTAGATTGAAGGAGGTAAGGTTCCTTGAATTGAACAGCCATCAGCATCAAGACTGACCAATAGCGGTGCATTTGATATTGAACTTGGAATGGATCCACTTATGTTGGTCGCTGACATGGAAAGTCTTTGCAGCTTAGGCCATTGGCGTCGGAACATCCTAGTTAAATTAGGACGAAGATAATAATTAAAACTCACATCAAGCTCCTTAAGTTGAGGAAGGTAAGGAAATGAACCTTGTAGTCCACAATAAGATAAGTCAAGAATAGAAAGTGAAGTTAAATTAGACATCTCTACTGGAATTTCAGAAGTGAGTCCCCAATTGGCCACCATTTTGAGAGAGGATAGGCGAGAAAGATTAGTAAACTCATGGGTGGGAAAAACTGTATTAGATATGTTACAATAGGAAAGATCAAGATCCCTGAGATTAGAAAGATACGAAATAGATTCAGCAAAATTCTTTTCTGAAAATGAAACTTCATATAAATTAATATGACTCAACCTTAAAATCTTTAGATTTACTAACCCTCTCAGCCATTTTAAAGATGATGATTCTAAGCAAGAGTATGTATCAAATGAGTATGGTACAGGACCACAAGATAAATCGAGGTATTGAAGGGACGATAGGTTGAAGAATGCATTGAATGGTGTTGAAACTGACGCAGAAAAGTTCAAGTGGGAAAGATCAAGATGCACGAGTTTGGTTAGCTCAGAAAACTGAAAAGGGATTGGCGATTCATGAAAATTGTTGAAGGCAAGATCAAGAAATTCCAGATGAGTAATATCAACAAAGGAGGGAGAGAATTTACCATGTAATGAAGTTTTTGGTGTTGGCCCCCTAATATTGAAATCATCTTTGAAATACTCATTGATGTAAATTTCAAGGACTGTGTTACGGAGGTTTATGGAGATGACATGGGTAGATGAGTCTTTGGAACATTCAATTCCATGCCAATTACAACAGTTTCGATATTTGTTTCCTTCTAGCCATGAAGATAAACGATTTGCAGGGTCCTTCATTGAGAATTTGAAATCAAGAAGAGCTCTTCTTTCCCGTTCATTGCAGCCATGAGAAGCTAGTGGGAATTGCGTAATACTGATTAATAAAAAGAGCAAGAAGTACCGTTGAAGACAAAATGAATTGAGAATTTGAGTATTCTTTCTGAACGAATTCATGTCTAGTTTGATCTAAACTTGAATGAAGCTTTATTGAATATGGAAGAAAGTGTTTGGTTGATCAATGAATATGCAGAAATGGCTTACATATAAATTGGTATTTATAGGAGGAATTCATCGCATATACCTTATCTATAAGTCTAAGAACTCCAACTTGTTCAAGTAATTCAAATTTGGGTTTGATATCCATTCACATCCACTTATCATCTCCTATGGACTCCTTCAAACCTTATCTTCTCCTTATGGTTGTATTTTCTTTGTTCAGAACCCAACTTGTTCAATTTGAAGATTGAATTTAAACAGTCGACAATGCTAAAGTGAGAATGACTTCTACTTTAATTATTAGATCATAGTACACTTTTTTTCCTTGATAATGATATGTTGCAGTGATGTAGGACTTCTACTTTAATTTCATTTCAAAAATGCTAAATGCACCAAAGGTTTCCACTTCGATTTGTCCCGGGCACTAATAGCAGTGGCCCCCTCCTAAACTCCAGTGGTGGTTGGGCCCACCCTCTCTATTACAGCTTCGGTAGAAAACTAAGTACAAAACCTCGGTCGGTCAACAAAATACGAGTTGAAGTTTATGTGCTCATGTTTTAGCATGTTCGCACTACGAACTGAATATATAAATGTACAACTAAAACAACCGCTTATATATTTTTTTAACTGCAAATACAATACAAGAATCTCCAATATATACAAAGTTATAATTCGAAGACAAGAGTATGCAAATTACTATCAGTTATCTCCTTATATAATCTGTTATCCTAACAACAACAGAATCGATAAATCTCCAATACCGGAACCACAAATACTCTTTCTTTAGATTCAAAACAAAGAATAAACCCCAAATAAGTACCAACTCCAAAACTCAAGGCAGTAATACCATAAAACATTATTCTCCCGATTGCATCCTCTTGATCTTCTTCTTCATCGGCTTCCTTTGTAGTTCGTTTGGCCACTCTCACTAGAATTAGTAAACTGATCACCATCGTCACAAAGTTTCTTGGTTGGTTCTCCGCACAACAAATCATTCCCAATAAAGACCCAACCATCTACACCAATGTGATATCAAAAACTTGCACAAATTAACAAATTGGTAATTTGGTTAAATGTTGTTCATATGTTAAAATGAGTTGTGATGCTGCTACATCAAAAACGCTCGAGCAGCGTGTGCATTTTTTTTTTCCATGGTATTGCTTCCTTCATTTCCCCCCTTTTTGTTTTTTGTTCCGGATAGACACTGACCTGCATAACTACAGTGGGTACTAATTGTATGAAAAGTTGCCAGGCATTGCAGTTATTTAGAGTTTTGAGCATGACAGAAGCTAGTGAGCTTACCATTGGTTCCATCTTGAATAAGATGCACCCAAGTTATTATGATACATAATATTTGCAAGTTACTGTAAACTCCTCATCACTTGCGAGTTTCAGCTGGGGGAAAATGATGAAACTTGCCATAAATTTGTTGTATAACAATCTCAGGTGGAAACATGAATCCCATATATCCTTGCAGTTGAAAATTAAGTGTCTTGCTTGCTTATCTGGTATTATTATTTTGCAAAGATGGTGTGTACAAGAATCTCGAATCAGGTAAGCATTTTACTATCTCCAGAAATCAAATATGCAGGGGTTTAAGCCTAATTGCACCACGCAATATTTATACTGTGAGAAATTATTGTAAGTTGTAGAAAAAGAGACAAAGATAAAGCCATGGTAAAAGATTTACCATCATTTATTAACATTTTAGCACACTATATTTAATTTTTCAACATACAATTAGCTACTCTCAGAGCAACAACATCAACTAATCTCCAATACCCAAACCACCATTTCTCTTTGTTCAAAAGCAAACCAAAGAACAGACCCCAGAATCCTACTCCAAACCCCAGGGCAACAATAGCATACAACAATAACTTCTCTTTAGCATCCTCTTTATCATCTTCTAAACTTTCATTTGGAGGATTTCTATCAGTCTGATCACCCTCGCAAGTGTGGTCTGTGTAGAAGCCACACAACAAACTGTTGTTGAGATAAGCTGAACCATCTCCACTTAATGTGTCAAAGTGGGCTTCTCTCGGGATTCTACCACTCAGGTTATTGTAAGATAGATTCAAATACCCAAGGGAGCTCATTGATGTTAAAGATATTGGGATGTTTCCAGATAATTTGTTGAAACTCAAATCCAAAGATTCTAAACCACTCATGCTTCCAACACTTTTTGGGATTACACCAGAAAAGCGATTATGTGATAGATTAAGAGAGGAAAGCCCTTTCAGAAGACCAATCTCATGAGGGATATCCCCCTCAAGAGCGTTGCCCGATAGATCAAATGCAGAATTATACGCGTAGAGTTTCTCAAACTGTACCATGATCCCTTTGGTCACCATCTGCAACTGCACACCAGTATTAGAATCGCCTAGGAATGATATATCATTAGGTCTATTTCTCAGCATCATTAAGTTTCCTATTTCCCTAGGAATTAACCCGGTTAGATTATTCCGTGATAAGTCTAATATTTGGAGTTTTTTCAAATTACTAAACTCTTGAGTGATTGACCCACTGAACTTATTTGATCTCAATGAAAGAATGCTTAAACTGAAACCTGAACCTAACCCGGAGGGTATAGTGCCTCCGAAATGGTTATTTGCGAAGTTGATAACTCGCAAACCTTGAATTTTAGTAATGAGTTCAAGAGGAGCGCCATGGAGATTGTTGTCATTTAGTTGAAGATACCGCAGTTCTTCCAAATGTTGAAGTTCATTTGGAACATTTCCAGTGAGATTGTTTGTGCCGAGATTTAGAGATTCAAGAAGCCTGCAATACCCAATACTAGTAGGTATAGTCCCAGATAATCTATTATTCGAGATGTCGATAGTAACAAGATCAGATACCGAGCCTTTCGAACATATAGAATTAGGAATGGAACCTGACAATTTGTTGTTTGAGAGGTCAACATACACTAGTGAATTGTTTGAAAATATAGAAAAGGGGATTGGACCCGAAAGTTGATTCCTGGCTAGATTAAGGGAAGAACATCTTGCAAGTCTTTTTCCACATTCTGTTGAGATTTCACCGCTTAGTTTGTTATTTGATAAATCAAAAAAAATGATGAAAGTTGGAGGTGGAAGAGGCAGGGGACCAAAAAAGTTGTTGCTGGACAAATTGAAATAACTGAAGTCGAGTTTTGAGATACAAAAAGAAGGGATCACTCCTGTTAGATGATTTTGAGACAAATCTAAATACAAAAGACGATTTAGTTTACATATGAAAGTCGGGAACAACCCTTTCAGATTGCATGACGACAACATCAAATACTGAAGTTTAAATTTGGAGTACAAATAGAAACGTTGATCTATAACTACAGTCAACATATTTGAGCTTAGATCTAGAGTAATTAGGTTCGGCCCGTTAATGAAATTGATCAATGAAACAGTGCCTCCGATAAAGTTTCCAGAAAGTTGGAGAGAAGTAAGGTTTTTGTGGTTTGTCAGGCAACTTGGTACGGTTCCTGTTATGTTATTCGATCTTAAATCGAGTTCTCGAAGTGAAGACATCTCGCAGATTGAAATTGGTATATAGCCTGTTATGTTATTATCATCGAGAACAAGAGTCTGCAATTGAGAAAGATTATTGATTGAAGAAGGTAAAGACCCTTGAATTGAACAACGATAAGCATAAAGAGTGACCAATAGTGGGGCATTTGAAATCGAGACCGGGATGGATCCACTTACATTAGTATATGCTATGGAAAGTGTTTGAAGTTTAGGCCATTGATTTTCAAACATGTTAGTCAGATCAGAATGAAGATCCATATTACCACTCACATCAAGTTCTTTAAGTTGAGGGAGGTAAGGAACGGAACCATGTAATCCAAAATAAGATAAGTCAAGAATAGAAAGTGAAGTTAAATTCGCCATTTGCACTGGGATTGATCCAGTTGCATTTGTACTTGATATGGAGAGTGTTTTAAGCTTAGGCCATCCAGGCTGAAACATCCTCGTTAGATCAAGATGAAGTTCAGAATTCCAACTCACATCAAGCTCTGTTAGTTGAGGAAGATAAGGAACTGAACCTTGTAATCCACAATAAGATAAGTCAAGACTAAGAAGTGAAGTTAAATTGGCCATCTGAACTGGGATTTCAAAACTGAGATTATTGCTACTCATTTTGAGAAATGATAGACGAGAAAGATTATGAAATTCATTGATGGGAAAATTGGTAGCAGATATATTGCATCGAGTGATATCAAGGTACTTAAGTTTGGAAAGATATGATATATGTTCAGCAAAATTCTTCTGGGAAGATGTGGCCTTAGATAGATCAATACCCCTCAAATTTAACACCTTTAGATTTTCTAAGCTTCTCACCCATTTTATAGATGATAATTCTAGGCATGAAGTAGAATAGTAAAAATAATCCCCTGTGCAAGATAAATCGAGATACCGTAGAGACGTTAGGTTGTTGAATTGTGTAGAAATTGATGCTGAGAAGTTAGAGTTGGAGACATCAAGATGAGTGAGTTTTGTCAGATGAGAAAGCTGAAGTGGGATTTGTGATTCCTGAAAATTGTTCAAGGCTAGATCCAGATATTCTAGATGTGTAATGTTGAAAAGGGAAGAAGAGAATTTACCTTTTAGTGCAGAATTGAAGTAATCGTCGTAGTCTTTGTTTCGTAGGTTAATGGAAACAATATGAAATGAGTCATTGGAACATTTAATTCCATCCCAGTGACAACAGTTTTCATGTTGACTTCCTTGTTGTCATGAAGACAAGCGATTTGCGTGGTCATCCAAAGAGGATTTGAATTCTAAGAGTGCTCTCCTCTCATGTTCATGGCATCCATGACTGGCTATTGGGATTTCCAAGATGCTGATCATTAGAAAGAAGAAGAAATGAAGATGAATGAGAAAATGATGAGAGGATATCATATGAATAATCTTACTTAACAAATTCATTGTTAATTATGTGCAACTGAATTACAAATTTTCAATGAAGTGTATGCTTGATTGATCAAAATATGCAGAAATAACCCCAACTTGTTGAATAAATCCTAGATTAGATGACATTGGGTAGCCATAGAGCGCGTTCAATTAACTTGATAAGATTTTAGTTTTTTGTCGTGTCATTTCTGCTGAAAATGATAAACTATTGGAAGTGGGTTGAATGATCATTCATCAGTTATTTAAAATGCAGGGTTCATGTCATGCACTATCTTATTGAATCCTTCTAAAGTATCTTACTGAATCCTTCTCTAAAGTATTAAATGGTTACACCATTTGTCAACTGGAAAAAAAGAAAGAAAAAAGCAAGTAGTAATACAATTTTTTCTTTTTTTCTTTTTTGACTTAAAAGGTTAAAATTTTGTCTAATAAAGGAAAAAGGAAACAATCCATACAAGAGAAGACGATAAGGAAAACAGCCACAAGCTGCCTAGCGGACACAAGAGCCAACATCACAACCCACAATCATACAAGCATAAAACTTAGGTTCCAAACAGACTAGAACAAGAACAAGTAGTAATACAGCTAATTCAAACACACTTAAAAACAAGTAGTAATACAGCTATTTTTATGGATCATTGAAAATCCTTGAAAGAGTTTCATTGACATTAATTTTAGACGGAGAAAAGGTGATTTAGAACTAAATAGTGATATAGTTGCACGACTAGCTAGATCGACATTGTATGCAGCTAGTCACGTCATATTTTGGTGAATTATGTGATGGGTTCACGACAACGTTGAATATTAGCTAAATAGGACAGAGAGAGTGAATTAATCTTCAATTGAACCAGAGTAGATTAGGACAAAGATTAAAAAATGTAACTCACATCAAAGCTCATTGAGTTGAGGAAGGTAAGGAACTGAACCTTGTAATCCAAAACTAGATATGTCAAGTATAGAAAGTGAAGTTATATTGCCAATCTGTGCTGGGAAGTTAAATCTGCATTAAACTTTATCAAAATTTGGAATCAATTGTTTGTCTGAACTATGAATGGACTTTTATGGTGTTTATAGCATTTCTCAGGATTAGTGGATTCTAACAACTCCAAGATGCATAAATTTGGTTGGATATTCATTCACCTCTACTTTTTATGGACTCCATTTGCTTTGGAGACTAAAGATTTTATATATCCAGAGTAGATTAGGACAAAGATTAAAAAAGTTTGTAACTAACTAAGAAAATAAAACTAAATCATTGAGGAAGGGGCCACTCAAAAGAATTTAGGGGCCAACAATAAAATAAAATAGGGTCACCCAAACCCAAAGTAAGTTACACTTTATCTCGCATATTTTTTAATGGCAAAATTGACCTTAAAAATATGCAGATAGATAATATATTATTTTTATCCTCCGAATGCATTCGGTAGACAAAATAAGAAGCATGTGTCCGAATATAGTGTTAGCCCTAAATCCTTTTGAGTGGCCCCTAATGACGCCAGGTAAAATCCTAGCGTTTTTATGATTTTTGGGCCACCGTATATTCGGGAGTTTATTCAAATGACATATCTTCCGAATATTATTGTGGAAGAACCTACCATGCCATGGCTCTAGGTGGTTCCAAGGGCCATTTTAGAAGTTTAGGCAACATACATTCGCTAGTAAATTTAACTTCCGAATGTATATTGGCCCCAAAATGAGATTTTGCCAAAATCCAAAAAAAATCGAACTTTGATACTACCATAATCTGTAGTATGGTGTGTTACTTTAACCTCCGAATGTGTTCAATTTTCGAATTTTAGCATTACCATTATCGATAGTAAATTTAACTTCCGGATGTATATTGGCCCCAAAATGAGATTTTGCCAAAATCCTAAAATTTTCGAACTTTGGTGCTACCATAATCTGTAGTAAAGTGTGTTACTTTAACCTCCGAATGTACTCAATTTTCGAATTTTAGCACTACCATAATCGGTAGTAAATATAACTTCCGAATGTGTATTGGCCCCAAAATGAGATTTTGCCAAAATCCTAAAATTTTCGAACTTTGGTACTACCATAATCGGTAGTAAACTGTGTTAAGAAGTGATGCTTATTATTTACCGATTGTGTTCACAGCCCCAAATTCAATTTTTCAAAACTTAATAAAATTTCGAAATTTTCTACATTCACAATCGGTAGTTAATGGTGTTCATTATCTATTGATTGTACGTAACTTTTAGTAAAGAGAAATTGAATGTTTTGAATCAAGAATAATCGGTAGATAACGATCAATTTACCTACCGATTATGGTTGATGTTCTTAAGAAATTAAGAACATCAACCATAATCGGTAGGTAAAGTAGATTATTATCTACCGATTATATTTTTTCTAGTGTAAATCCAAGAACATCAACCATAATCGGTAGGTAAAGTAGATTATTATCTACCGATTATGTTTCTGCTAGTGTAAATCCAAGAACATCATCCATAATCGGTAGGTAAAATAGATTTTTATCTACCGATTATGGTAGAACAAAAAAAAAATAATTCAAACAATTCTAATAACAATAACTAAATGTACACTAACTACCGAATTCATGTTTAATTTCCAATTATTGAAGGGCAATTTTTCCATTACGGATGACTCACTCACATAGATCATGTTTAACTCACTCACATAGATCATAGTAGTCGTTAAGCAACACCAATATGCTCGTATACCTCCGCTAATATTAGTCGAGTGTCCCAAATTCTTCATAAATATATAAATTTCCAATATGTTATAAGAGCTCCAAATTATTCCAATTTTCAACGTGGTATCAGAGCTCCAAAAACATTTCAATTTCTAATAGAAACAAAGCCCATCGACTCTTTTATCGACAGGTATAAGTGTTCCTAAAAATTGGATGACGTGCGGTGCTCCTTAATTTCCACGTGTACAACATGTGCCTTGGCCTTGGACGACAACTGCAAGTGTTGATATGATTTGAGGAACTTAGAAATCTTTAATCGGGTTTTAATTTCAAAACTTTCTTGTAAAGTATGTAAAAATCCTAATGATTTAAGTACTAAAGTCTTAAAAGCTAAATATTCAAGAGACCCTGAATTATTGCACAACAATAAGCTAAATGATAATTGCTCATGGATATGGAAAAGTATTTATAATGGTTTAGATTTGATTAAGAAACATGTTTTCTGGTCCATAAAATGTGGAACTAAGGCCAGAATCTGGCTAGACAAATGGATTGTAGAATTACATCATCCACCTGAACCTGCAGCTACATCTGGTTTCTCTTCTGCCTATTCATTTGTTTGTGAACTTTTGTTACCTAACACTAGAATATGGAATTCTACTTGAATTGAATCCTTATTTCCTGGTGAGATTGCAATCATGATTGTGTTTATGCATGTTCCTACTAGCGGGGTGATACTCTAATTTGGATGCCTGAGAGAAATGGTGTATCTCTGTTAAAAGTTCTTACAACTGTTTAGTCAATGCTCATAATCTCAATCATCCTAACAGTTCACCTGTCAGCACTTATACATGGAAGTCTCCGTGGGAAACAAAACTTCTACAAGTTCTTATTGATTTTGCTGATGTTATTCAATGGGTTTTGAGTTGGTTTTCTACATGTTCAGTACCTAAAGGTGTATCTTCTCCTCAAATGGAGCAAAACCTTTATACTCTTATATCATTACTATATGGATGATTTGGAAAGACGGTGTGCAGTAATCTTTCAAAATCTTAAACCAAACAGGGTTTATACCATAGAGCGTATAAAGCACTTAGTTAATCAATGTTGTTCTATTACTAGCGTATCTTCTAATTTACAACATATTGTCTTGACAGAGAATGATAGAACATGGGATCCTCGTGACTCTAGTTTTATGAAGATAAATCTAGATGCATCTTTTAAAAAAGAAAAAGAAAAAGAAAAAGAAACAGATAAAACAAGCTTGGGATTAATACTGCGTGATTTTGCAAGTTCTAGCATTGGAGTCAAAGGGGCACATTTTAAAGGGAGGTTGAACACATGTCATAAAGCAGAGCAGCTGGAATGTCTCGTGCTGAAAGCTGAAGTACAATGGGCCTAAATAATGGAGTTGGAACAAGTGGTATTTGAATTTGACAGTGAATAACTAATAAAGTCAATCCAAGACTCTGAGATTTATGTTCACCGGTTAAATCATTGTTTTATTTTGGATATTAGGTCTTTCTTTCAAAACAATCCTCTTTGGACTTATAGGTCAGTTAGAAGATAAAAGAATAGAGTTGCTAACATCATTGCTAAAAAAGCTAGGATCAGTAATACTAGTTTTGAGTGTTATGATACTTTTCCTCCAGATATATAAACACTTGGATATATCCAGAGAAACATGTTGTAATCTCTTTTTATAACACTTATCTATAAATAAAAAAATGAATCAAAAAAGAAAAAATGATTTGGGTTTTCCAAACGTATTACGTTCTCATACATGGTTACCAGTTGCTCACAAAAGTTGCTAAGATTGGACGTTCAATGGTTACGAATTTGTATCGGTTATAAAATTTACTAATATGTCCCAGACTCTAACATGCGCACCGCAAACTATCCGACGACAAATTTTTAAGAAATCTATCGGATGGTTGATTCTTTTTGGTCAGTCCATCTGACGGCTATGATTCATCCAATGTCAAAATCTAGAATTCGTTTATTGTAGAAAACCTTAGTGTAGAAGTGTAAACGTGTCGCGTCTTGCTTGCCATGTGTCCCATTTAAAGTCGCGTGCTTCACACGCGAATAAATGCATGTGTCTTATAAATAATTTGTCACTTAATATATACATTAATTCGGACATTAACGATTTAAACGTGATGTGTCCCATATTCACTGTTTTTACTAATGAAAAAGCTAGGAATCACAGAGAAAAATTCTGTTAAGTGGGTGCCCATCCCTGTGGGATGCACAACACGTTTAGATTAAACGTCAACTAGGAGATCGTGTTTGAGACACGTTTTATAAATAATTTGAAATCACTTAATGTATACATATCCAAGAGAAAGAAAAATGTAAATGGAGTGAAAAGGAAGAACAAATCCAGTTTGTTGACGTTGTTTTTTCTACTTCAAAGTTGCAAAGGCTTCTCAAATCCCGATTATAGTGCTCCAAAACATGTAAGAATTTCATACCCAGTTGCAGTTGTTGTTGTATCTCAACATGCGGTAGGTTAATTTTTATTTGATTGCAATTTCGAATTTAGGTTTTATGTAAAAATTGTTTTTAGAATTCAGGGTGTATGTAGAATCGGTTTTTGGGTTTCTGAAATTGGGGATTTTGTGTTAAACAAGAAATTCGTTGTATCTCACATCTAAGTAGGTTATTTTTTATTTAATTACAAATTTGAATTCAGGGTGTATGTAGAATCGGTTTTTGGGTTTCTGAAATTGGGGATTTTGTGTTAAAAATGAAATTTGTGGTTTGAATTACTGTTAATTGTTGTTTCAGGAAAGTGATTGAAAGGAATTTTAGGCTAACTGTTGTAAATAATATTGCGGGGATTGAAGCTGGTAAAGCATTGTATGTGTTGAATGTATTTTCAAATGATATTTGCTTTGATGGGTTTATTAAACACTTAAGGAGTAGGTTGAATTTGTCTATGGACTACAAAATTGAAATACTATGGGACTGTAAGTTACTAGTAGATGCATGCGATTTCTTTGAAATGTTTAAATGTGCAGAGCAAGATGAAGATGGATTTGTTATGTTAGATTTGTGTATAAGTGGTGGTGAAGATGCTGATATGGATGGTGGTGGGGAGGTTCATACGGAAAGAAGTTGTGTAACTGATTCTAGATATAGAAAGAAGATAACACCAAAGAAGAAACGTATGGCTAAGCCAAATTTGACACCTAGGAGGAGTCCAAGACTGCAAGAGAAGTCAGAGAAGCAAGAGAAGTTAAAGCAAAAGAGACCTACAAGGATGCTTTTTGAAGATGGAGCTCTGAATGAAATTGAAGTTCAAGTTACGCAAGCTAGTTTAGATGATAACCAAGGAGTAGTAGATGTGAATGGAAGTGAACCATCTACACTTGCAGATAAGTTGGAAGTTACACTTGATGACGAAGAAGATCAACCAGTACAACTCCCAAATATAGCTGTAGATGAGTGTAACCCAGATGATAATTTTGAGTTTGAGTATAAATCAAGTGATGATGACAGTAAAGGTAGGGAGGAAAATATTGAAGGGTATGGGACTGATGATGATGATGATGCAGATGTAGAAGATGACGAGGGGAATGAAACTGATGATGGTAAGGACAATGATGATGTTCATAGAAAGGATGATGTGTCCGCAAGTAGTGATGCTCCTACAAGTAGTGATGTGCCTACAAACACTTATGTGACTGTAAATGGTGATATTCCTGCAAATGGTTATGCGCCTACATATGGATATTCCCCTGAAGTGCCTTGGACTAAAGATATGGAAGCTGAGTGGAAATTTTATTATGGTGGTACACATGCTGAGGACCCGGTATATTTGTCTATGCTTGAAGAAGCAATGCCTGAACCTACTCCTGGTGTGTTGTTGAAGGGGATGTTTTTCCAGATAGAGACGCTTTCACAGATCATCTTAGGTACTATGCAGTGAAGACAAAGAACAATTTTAAGTACAAGAAGCTTGACTTTTCTAGAGTTGTCGCTGAGTGTAAGAACAAAGACAGTCAAGGTTGTAATTGGGAAGTTACTGCAAGGAAAATACCAAGAGAGGCCACCTTTAGCATCAGATCAGTTGGTGAAGAACATAATTGTGTTGGTCCTGGAGATCATACGAATCCTGGTTGCAATGCAAAGTTTGTATGTGAGTATTTGAAGAAAAAGCTAATCGCTACATCAACAATTCCAAAGGCTTGGGAGATAGTTGATGACTGGATATTGCCAACTTTTGATACATATATTCCATATTGGGTTGCAAATGATGCAAGGGTACAACTTTTTTTTTTTAAAGTTCTGTTAAAGTTTATAGTTAAATGTCTTAATTCTTTTGCTAATTTGTGCAGAATATGGTATTACAACACTTCAATGGTAGTTATGAGGAATCTTTTGCAAATATTCCAAATTTGTGTTCAGCAGTTACAACTCTCAACAATGGTAGCATCGCCACATTTACATATGATGAGGCGGATGAGACATTTGAGACTGTAACTATCTGCTTTAATGCACAAATCCAAGGGTTCAATAATGGTTGCAGATCAGCAATTGGACTGGATGCATCTCATTTTAAGGGAAAGCATGGAGGTGTTATGATGTGTGCCACTGCTTTGGATGCACAAAATTGTTTGTTGCCTCTGGCCATTATGATTTGCAGGACTGAAGACTATCCAAACTGGTACAAATTTTTGAAGGATTTGTTGCCAACAATTGCGCATAGGAGGGGCTTGACATTCATGTCTGATAGACAAAGGGGTCTCAGAGAATCTGTAGAAGAGTTGTTCCCAGAGGCCAATCATAGATTCTGTATTAGGTATCTGTTTACACCTGCTAGCTTTTAGAAATTATTTTTTGAAAACAACCTAACAATATGAATTTTTTTCCCAATGTTTTATATCAGACACCTATATAAGAACTTTAAAGTTAAGCATAAGGGTCCTAAGTTGCTAGACCTAGTTTGGAATGCAGCTAAAGCCTATACGAAATCTCATGGAAGGTGCTATTATAAACTATTAAATTTTTGTAAATTAATGTTTTTTTTATGTATGGTACTAACATATGTGAGGTCACTACTGACAACAACATATGGATGCCCTGAAGAAGGTTGATAAAGATGCATGGGAGGACTTAATGAAGGAAGATCCATCATGTTGGGCTAGATCTCACTTCCCACATGATTGTGCATTTGAACACATCAATAACAATTTCTCTGAATCATTTAATGCAATGGCTAGCAAGATTAGGGACAAGCCTGTTTGCAAGTTGCTAACCATGTACTCTCAGATGGTTATGTTGTTGTTTGCCAAGAGAAATGCAGTAGCTTCCAAATGGAATAGTGGTCAATTAGTCCCTGCTACACTTGATCTTATTAAGAAGATGACAGATAACATAAGCCAGTTCAAGACTGGTCCTTCACAAATATTAAAATTGTATGAAGTTACTAACAGGGCAACAGGAAAAGTGTTCACAGTTGACATCATTGAAAAAACTTGTTTTTGTATCCAATGGAAGCTCAGGGACTTCCCCTGTCAGCATGCTGTGTGTGTGTTGGTTACAATGAGACCAGATTGGCCTAAGTAAGATGTTTGATTGAAATATTTTATTTTATTTTTGTACTTGTCTGTTTGGTTGAAACTCTAAATTTTGTGCTTCTGTTTTGCTGTGATATTGTAGGTACTATTGTAAATACTACATAGTGGATTTTTATAGGACCACATACTCTTGGGCAATTACACCACTAGGAAACATGGGAGACTGGCCTGAGGTTTGTTTATAGGGACACATGTTACTCTAAGAATCTTTGCAAAAGATATTCTTATCTTATTTTCATTTTTTTTGTCCTTTAGTAATTGTTTTGGTCTACCCACTATGGATTCCTTCTTTATAGATCTGTAAATGAGGCAAAAAATTAATTTCCTATATTTTCTAGTTTTCTTTACTTTTGTTCTACACTTTCAAACTGCATCTGTTTGTCTTATACAGTGTGAAGGAGTGAAGATCAAACCTCCACATTTTCTTAGAGAACCAGGCAGGCCTTGTGTCAATAGGAAGAGGTCCTGGACAGAGATGAACCCGGAGAAGAAAGCGAGACACTGTCGTAAGTGTGGTGGTTCTAGGCACAACAGTAGAAAATGTAAAGGTGGTGAGGTTGGATCCAACCCCAAGGGAAAGAAAGCTAGAGTTTAATGTGAGGTGAATGGAAGTTCATTTACAACCACTACATCAAAACCAAAAAAGATGCCCACTGGAACCAAGATCAGAAGGAGCAGAGCAAGTGATTCTATCAAAAGGACAACCTCAAGGACTGCTTCATCTTCTAAAACTGTTAGAAAGACTACATCAACTGCAACACACTACACCAAATCTAGGTTTTTCTAACAATAACATTGCTAACTAATTTTATATTGGTAACTCTAATGGTCCATTATTAATCTAGTAACTCTTATAAATGGTTAGCAAATAAATTAATAGTTACTATAATTAAGAATTATCCCATAAAAACTAAATAACTATTGAAAGTGTAAGATAAATAGTTATATATATCTAACACAGCTTATACTAAATAACTATTACAACTATATCTACCCAAAATTTGATGTATGCTAAATGAACCCCTACTTTATAACTCCTTATCATTTTTATTAGTAACACACTTGGACTTACCTAACACTATGATTTATTTTAAAATTTAGAAAATGTAAAATAGATTTCTAAAATTTTATAAATATTTTGTTTGGAACCAATCTAAGTTTTAGAACCAAAGAATAACTTATATCCCGGAACCAGAATGGTATGGGAACCGAATCCTTCCTTGGCTATTTTTCCCTAAGGGATCCGGGACGACAGAGAAGAAACTCATTATCTCTTTGTTTTCAATTGAAAAACTCTCTTCTCAATTGAAAACCCTGAGAAAAAAAATTCATAGTAGCTGAACTCAAAGAACCCAAATCCATTATCGTTCTGATTATTTTTTATGAATGATTAAATACCCACGTCTTTCTTCATGGTATGATTTCTCTTCTTCTTCTTCGATTACTCTTCTTCTTCTTCGATTTCTGAAACTCAAAGAACCCAAAATTCATAGTAGCTGAACTCAAAGAACCCAAATTCATGGTATGATTTCTCTTCTTCTTCGATTACTCTTATTACAATTTTTCAATTATGAACCTAGGGTTTGAACGGGATTTTTTAAATTGGGTTTAATTTGGGGTTTCAGAACCTAGTTTTTTTAAAAAAAAATTTGCCTTAATGTGTGAGTCTTACTTGGTTTCGTATTTCTACAAGTCTGTTTGTGAATGTAAGAGTTCATTTGTTGTGTATGATTTCATATTATAATAGTTTGGATTGACAGCTTTTGATTCAGGGAGAGATCGAGATCTAACTCTAGTAATCTTTGAACCGAGCTTCATATTTATCGTTTTTGAAGTCAGAACCCTCCCGGAGCTTCATATTTATCTATTTCGATGACGTATCATCCTACGTTTGAAGTCAAAACCCTCTCAGAGCTTCTTGGTTCATAGTTTGTATGTCGTTATACCACATTTTGAAGTTCATGATCTATATTACTAGTCGAAATTCAAACCGGAAGCTCAAAGAGAAAACATAAAAACACAAAGAGAATAACAGTTCTCGATTTCATTTCTGATACTTTTGATTCATTCTTATATATTTTTCGGATTAATTTGAAGCTAAGATTTTGGTGGCATGTTCCTCATATAAAAGTCTACTTTCCTACAAAAAATGAGAGTATTTCGAAATACGAAATTTTGGATTTTGGTCTTACGAAGGTTCAAAAGAAACACACTTCTGTTCAATCCGTATGAGAAGCCAAAACCAATTTTCCACCGTTCAAAAAATATCCACAATCCGTATGAGAAATTGAGGATCAATCTGCACCGTCCAAAAAGTTTTATACAAAAACCAAAAAACAATTCTCCTCTCACTTTCCTCTTTCTCTTCTTTCCTTTCTCTTTCTCGATCTGTTCTCTCCTCTCTAACTCCGCTGCAACCAAAACCCTCGACCTTTCCTTTTGTTTGTTGACTGATGAACTAGAAATTGAACCCCCTCTTCAACAATAATGGTGAAACGGAAGAAGCAACAAGAGAAATTATCGTTTTTTTTTTATCATATAGACAAACCCTTTTCTTCATCTCTTCCACAAAACCCTAAGATAACTACAATAATTTCTTTCTCACCTTCAAACCTAAGAACCCCATCTTCTGAACTACAAAATCTCTAAATAAACTCTTTACTTCATCTCCTCATGATCTCTCTAAAATCCCAAAGTTTCTCAATTTCAAAACCCTAATAGTCGTTCAGTTCACCAGATCGATTCTTTGTGTTATGGGTAATTCTTCAGAACTTACATCTACAAACAGCTAATTGCTGGGTAAGAAACACAAAATCAAACCCTTATGTTTTCTAATTTCAGTTTTCTTGTAACTATATTGATTTTGTTAATATTGCTGCAGAAGCATATCGGTATGGACATTTGGGATGTGGCTATGGAGATAAGGTAAAAGAAGATTCTCGAGAAATTTTATGCTGAGCAGATCCAGTTCAGATTTGTTTTCCCCTGATTCTTTGATAGTGTTTGATTCTAATTTCCTTCACTGATTCTTTGTTGATTTTGATTCTAATTTCAGACAACTCCATTGATTTTATTTTCGATTTCTTATAGGGATTTTAATTTCAGAAAACTCTTCATCGTGTTACAGTCTCGAGTATCAACTTCATTGAATTTTATTTTTTTGGTCAAGATTTCAATTTTTGAATTTGGGGGTGTTGAAATTAAGGGTTAGAGCACAATTTTGGGATTTTGGTCAAGGGTTTTCCGATTAGTCTTTTGTTTTAGTGATTTGATGTTGGGTTTATTCTTTTATGGGTTTTATTCATCTGTTAATTGATGTGTTCTGTATTAGATTTTAGAAAATAAGATCTAGAGAAGACAAGATTTTGGTTTTATTCATTTATTAATTGATGTGTTCTGTATTGGTGTTGGCGTGGCTGGTGTTGGTTGTTGGTGTTAGCGGTAGGCTAGGATATTAGGGGTGATACTTTTGGAGTAGTTGGTTGACTGGTTATGTCATATGTGTTGGTGTTGGCGGTGGTGGTGGTACTCTTGGAGGTTGGATAGTTGTGTTGGGTGTTGGTGTCGGACTGGTGGTTTTATTGGTGGTAATGTTATTCTTGGAGTTAGCGGTTGCCTGTTGGTATTGGTGATGGTGTTACGTGTTGGACTGGTGGACTGGTGGAGCTATTAGAGTGGGTGGATTTGTATTTGTGTTGGACTGGTGGCGGTGCTGTTGGTGGTCATCTTAGTGTAAGCTGTGAAAGTTTAAAGCAGCACCACCACCACACCATAAAAACTTTACACGTGTAGAATTTGGAGTTAACTTTTGTCAGCTTTATTTGTTTCAGGTTGATAAGGTAGATAAACACGAAGAAGAAAGTGAACAAAAGAAAGTGAAGGTAGTTACATCATTTTCTTCTGTATATATGTATGTGTTGTACTCAGTAACTATATGATCAATAGGAGACAAGATTTTAACTGCTACTAATTAGTGTGAATTTCTGTTTGTTTGTCTTAACTATTCATATTACTTACTACAACGGCTTCTTCTAGGTGGTAGCTGAGTACGCAAAGTCTAACCGCTCTTCTTGAAAGCAATGCGCCAAAGCGATTCCTTCAAAAACCTTGAGATTAGGCTTAGTTAGCAGTGATCGGGGATTTGATATGACAAAATGGCATCACCTGGGATGCTTATCAACTGTTCCTCTACAAGTTGATTCTGTGGATGAGATAGATGGGTTTCCATCACTTAAGGTTTGTGAGGTTTTGAAAGTATGGTGGTTGTTTAAGTCCTACTGACTAATTTGGTAGTTCTTATTTACTAAAAGTTCTGTCTTCACTTGGCGTTTCAGAGCAATCATCAAGAAGCACTGAAGAACTATTGAATGGTGAGCCGTTGCCGGTAGAGGTAAAATGCTTTGAGCTGAGCTGCTGCAATTTTGCTGTGCTGTATTTCCAATGCCATTAAACTCCTGAATTTTGTTTAGTCCTTTTATAATCATCACTGTCTGTATTATCCCAGTGCTATGGTGGCGTGACGGTGAGGCATTACTCACCGAAGCAACAAAAATAGTTTGGAAGAGTCCTAAGTGGCCAACATCATTTTAATAGCTTTCCTATCTGTTGTATTCTATGGATACTTTTAGTTAGGAGCAGCTTCTTACTGGTCTCTATCTCAGGTTCTTAAAGAAGATGAAGATGCACTAGATGAACTCCAAAGCAAATCAAAGACATCAAAGGTATGCCTGTTAGCTATAGATGAATTTTTAGCTAAAAACGTTAAGTTTTAACATAATCATGCATGTTACGAGTTTGCATTATACCACTCTGATTCCGAGCATATTATGTATCGTGTTTCATTTGTTTATGAAGCTTTTGCCTTGTCGTCCTAATTTTGTTGTTGTTGCAAATGCAGTTATTGTGTCAGGAGGAAAGGGTACTGCCCAAGACAAAATCAAGACCCTAAGGGCAGCTGCTGAAGTATGACACTTTCTTATTTATTTTTTATGTTATTCAAATGCTAGATGAAACGATTTCATACGTACTGAGGCGCTGAGATGTTTTTTTACTACTTGCTATTTTCAGGAAAAACTTCCCGTGCATAAAGATTTACCAAGGATACGGCATTTCAGCTGCCAGTCTACGGTAATACCCTATTTGGCTATTCCTTAGCCTTATTTTGTCTTACATCAGTGTTGTGTACCGGATGTCCATCTTTTAAATTCTTTGCACCATCACTGGCTACCAGGTCCATCTTGTTAACATTGATTGTAATTGTATGTCTACTTAATGTCTGAACGCAGGGATCACATGGAGACTCAAATGTTGCACACCCAGCATCCAAGCAGTCATGTAGTACTTTGATTTATTATTGCATGATGTAACCTGTAGATAGGATTACACTGATAAAAGTAGGTTGTTCATTATTTTTTTCCTAGTGCATCAACCTTCTATTTTAGGGAATGGTTGCATAAATTCACCGGATATGAATATGAATATATGAATGTATTGTAATTTCACAAACAAGAATGATTATAAATTTGCAGTTTCATAGTTCGAATTTGAGAATATACTTCCTGGCTTTCTCAGGTGACCGGAACCTGGCTTTCTCAGGTGAAATCCCGGTCCGGGATCACCTGAAAGGGCCTTTTTTTTAATTAAAATATAAAAATTTCCTAATGGAGTAAAGGTGTTACTAAATTTTGGAAAACTAGACACTTGTCATCTCTTTAGTGGTAATTTTAATAGTAATAGAAAGAGTTAGCAATGGTTATAACACAAAATTTACATTACAAAGTAAATATGAAGTGTAAAATGTAAATAGTTAGGATAAATATTGTAATGGAAACAATGTGTTAGCCTAATTAATTTTTCTAATGGATTAAATGAGTTAGATAAAATACTAACACATTATATAACGGGCTATCCATAACTATTTTTCTTAGTTAGGGAAATTAGCTTGTATTTTTTGGTAACACATTTTTCTTGTCAGAAAATACTTCATATGGTGTAGTGACAACAAAGCCAAAAGGAAAACAACCAAAGCCAAAGACTGCTACTACATCATCTAGTGTGAATGTGTCCATCAGAAACATCAACAAGGGCCCTATGAAGCAAACCATTAACAATTTCAACTATGATGCAGGTTCTAAGAGGCAGAGGAAGCCTACAGTCCAGTTTGATGTGTAAGCTTGGTCGATGTTCATTTTAGTTTTGAATTCAATTTGATCTGTTTGAGAATCTTTTGTTGAGATTGTGTGTTGGAACAATGTTAAATTTTCTTTGGTTAAATGTTTGACTGTAATACTTGAACTAGCATAACTAGTCTATCTATTATTATTATTAAATAAGGGGAAAAGTGCCATTTCAAGTAATTTTTCTATTAAATAAGGGTAAAAGTGGGATTTCAAGTTAGGGTAAAAACGATGGACCGTAGGATTTCATAACTCGTGGCTCTCATCGACATAAAAGGTGACGTGGCACCCATTTATCTCCTAGTTGACATGTCACTCATCTAACGGTGAAGGGAAGAAATGTCATACATCCCACATGTGTAAGCCCACACATGTGGGATATCACCCACTTCACATAATTTTTCTCTCTCTATGATAGATTCACTAATTTTTTCAGTTATGGGATAGATCCCCAAACCAATTAGTGAATATGGGATAGATTCCCAATTTTCCCAATCAATTAGACAACATATCATTTGAAATTATTTTAAATAAAAATTAACAAGTTTATTCAATAAAAAGAAATAGCCCATCAAATATAAAATTGGATTATTGTCATGTAAATTAATGTTCTAGTTAAATATAGGTGACAACATTATAACAACGATATTGAAATATATTTTCCAAATATTAAGGTATTATATGTGTTGTTATAAATAAGCCAGCATAAAATGTTAAAAACTAGCTAAAATAGTGACTCTTTTGTGAAATATACAAAAAATGTGATGTATTATGCCTAATTATATGGTGTATTTGTACATATTATGACGTGCTTTCTTAACGTGCTGGGCTGGGCCATGTGCTTATCCGTGCCGCGTGTTGTGTTGTGCTACTGTGTCAATTAGTCAAACCCAACACGTCTCATTTAACTAACGTGTTGTGCCGTGCTGGGCTAAGTCACGTGCTGGGTTGGGTTGTGCTCAAATTTTAGAATCCTGTGCTGGGATGTGCTCGTGGTGGCACAACCCTATTTACACCTATACCTTAGTGCATTTAAAACCATACGGCAATTTGTTGGACCCTTCCCCACGAGTCATCAAAACCTCCCAACAAGACCCATCAGAGAAACTGCAGGTTCCCACTCATAAACAAGAAAAGCAATTCACATGGTTTGCCCCCTCACCATACTCTAGACATTATGAAGATCCATATTTAATTAATGCTTTTCTTTTCTTCAATCAATTTCTATGAGAGTGTAATATGAAAAAGGACCGATAAGTCCCTTATAAAAATTGTAATTTTATAACATTTGAGCAAACATTACAATTACAATCCAAACATTATTTAATTTTTCAACAGACAATCAAGCACTCTCTCTGCAACAACATCCACTGATCGCTAGCACTTAATTAAACCAACCTATCTCTTTTAATACACCAATTTATTCTGGGATGTCGCCTTCAAGAATGCTACGCGATAGATGAATTCGAAAAATTATAGGAGTAGAGTAAGGTTTTTGAGGTTTGTAAGGCAACTTGGTATGGGTCTTGCTATGTTATTCCTACTCAAATCAAGTCGTTGAAGAGAAACCATTTCACAGAATGAAACTGGTATACGGCCTGTTATGTCATTTTGAGAAAGCTCTAGGGACTGCAATCGAGAAAGATTTGAGATGGAAGAAGGTAAAGAACCTTGAATTGAACACCCTGCAGCATCAAAAATGACCAATGATGGCGCATTTGTTATCGAGACCGGAATTGGTTCATTTACATTAGTAGAAGAAATGGAAAGTGTTTGAAGTCTTGGCCACTGATTTTGGAACATCCTAGTTAGATCAGGACGAAGATCAAAATTATTCCTCACGTCAAGCTTTGTAAGTTGAGGAAGATAAGGAACTAAACCTTGTAGTCCACAACCAGATAACTCGAGAATAGAAAGCGAAGGTAAATTCGCGAGTTGTACTGGGATTTGGGAATTGAGATCAGTATTTCCACTCAATTTGATAGAAGATAGATGAGAAAGATTTTGAGAACCAGGGATCGGAAAAATCGAGGTAGATATAGCGCATTCAGAGAAATCAAGAAACTTCAGATTGACAAGAAATGATATATTCTCAGAAAAATTGTTTTGTGGAGATGTGGCTTCATCAAGATCAATACCACTCAAGTTTAAGACCTGTAAATTTGTTAACCCTCTCACCCATTCTATGGATGATACTACTAAGCACATGGGAGAATAAAACAAGTTTCTTGTGCAAGATAGATCAAGATATTGTAGAGAGGTTAAGTTGGTGAATTGTGGTGAAATTGGTCCTGAGAAATTGGAGTTGGAGAGATCTAAATGAGTGAGTTTAGTTAGACCATGTGGAAATTCTGTTTCCATAAAATCATTGAAGAAATCGTTGAAGGCGAGATCAAGATATTCCAGACGTGTGATGTTCGAAAGGGAAGGAGAGATGAATTTACCATGTAATGCAGTGTCTGGTGGTGGCACGTCGCTGAAATTTCCATTGAGACGCCTTATCCTTCTTTCATTTGAGTAATTTTCAAGAACTGTGTTCCGGAGGTTGATGGAGATGACATGAGAAGTATCCGGGGAACATCTAATTCCATACCACTGACAACAGTTTTCATTTTTCCATGAAGATAAACGGTTTGCAGGGTCACTCAAAGAGAATTTGAAATCTAAGAGTGCTCTTCGCTCATGTTCCTGGCATCCATGACTGGCTAATGGATATTCAGTGATGCTGATCACTAAAAAGAACAGTAACTGAAGGTGGATAAGAACAATATGAGTACTCTTACTGAACGAACTCATGGCTAATTATCTGAAACTGAACTGAACTTTATTATCAAGTATATAAAATAAAGTATGCGTTTGGTTGATAAATGAATATGCCAAATGGCTATCATATCGATTGCTATTTATAGCTTCAAGTTCGAAAGTTGCATTTCGTCGCATTAATTGTAAATGAATTCAAACTTGTTGAAAATATCAAATCAGTTCGGATATTCGTTGGCATCAACTTGAGGTTGCGTGGTCATAGAATCCTTTTATTCATAAATCTTTTAGAGATAAGATTGGAGAGTCACAGCGCATACCTCTACATGAAACACTTATTTGTGCTAATTGAAACAACAGGTTGCTATGTGTAAAAAGACTTGACAATATTTGAAAACAATCAATGAAAACAACAATGATTTGGGTTTCGCCTTTTTGAAACCCGTTAAAGAGTCGTGTAAAAGAGATTTGATGGTTGGTGGCGGTTTGGGAGGAGTCGACACATAAGCCAGATATATTAACTCTGTCAAACGGGCGTCTAAGATTGTTGTTAACTTGATAACGATCTTCTCTAAATTTTCCGAAGCCTCGAACCGGATTTCGATATCAAGATAAGCAGTCATGTCATTTTCAATTACAAATTCAAATAGTCCAATTACCAGAAGTCCAATTTTTTCATTCATTGACTAGAAAAATCAAACTATAGCCCTTTTTGTTGACTAGGCTACGGTGAGCTTGATTTGAAAATCAAACTCCTTTGATTCGAAGGTCAATTGGAGATTTCTTCTGATATGGTTTACTGGAATATTTTAGAATTCAGGAGATTCCTGATCACGTACGGTACCGTACCTGATCCAATATATACCTTGTACTGGTTCCCATCAAGAGGTACATAGTAACCAAAATTATCACATGTTTTTCAATAGTCAATCTCTCGTTTTATTTTATTCTGCTCGGTATATTTGATCTCTCATTTCATCCTTTCTTAATAGGTATAAAAAACGCATGTTGACGAGAACTGGTATAGTTTAAACATCTCTATGAGAATGCTAATCAATTAATCATGACAAACCAAGTGGAACCACTGATTTAAGTTCTTTAAAATTAGCTAGTGTTAATTTTAGCAGAAGCACACCACGTACTGGCCTATTATAGATTTGAGTTCCAAAATGAATTAATGGGATTCTCTCTTGACTTGTTTGTGTTGGAACCATAACAATGAAACTGCGAAAATTAGATGAATCTGATTGTACTGAAAATAATCAACTAATTGAAAACCACAATTTGACACACGAGGGCAGAGCCACCTGCTCATCAAATTGTCCTTAACACATTAGTTCGTGGGTACTCCTCAAGAACGAGAGATGTTATACCCCATCAGCGGAGATGTGTCCAGGATAGAACTGCCCGATATAGACTGTACATGCATAATACAATCTACCCAACTTCGAACACAGCAGCAAGGATTAGGAAGGAAGATATGCAACCATTGTTGCAGAAAACCAAAGTTAGAAGATGGAGAAACTAAGATTAAAACGTGGCTTTGTCTAACCCTCTCAAAAGAGAAATCCGATTTTTTTATTTATAAGACAAAGTTTCTTCAAAATTGTAGGTGAAGATTATCCACAGGGCTAGGTGGAAACAACCTAATCTATGATGTACCCAAGGACGAAGAAGAAAGAAGCATGGGATAGAGGTTGGCAAGTGCGAGGATTAAGGAACCACGTGGGTCGGACATGACCACTCTACAGCTGTCGGACAAGACTTGACCCCAGACTTATGACAAAGCTGACAGACGAGACGCATTCGGTCAAACAAGGAGCGTTAGTCAAAGGGATAAGAAGATACGTGCCATATCGGCCAATTGAAAAGGCGACAGGATTGGAAGGGCGACATCGCACCAAGAGAACACATAAAAGGATCGTCTCGGACAAGAGACATCTAAGGAATCAAATTACATCGGCCATATTTACAGACGGAGAGACGATACGAACGGCCCGACACAGGACTTCAAGATAGATATATTGTGACCAACACCATAATTTGGTTGTATGTAGTCTCCCATATAAATAGAAGAACTTGTATCCAAGAGAGGTAGGTTGTAATTGGGAGAGAGAAAGACTTGCAATCGCACTAGAGAGAAAGAGAGTGGGGAACTAGTTCATCTTGTAAAAAAGAGAGTTCAACTTGGAGAGTGACACCATTTTAAACACCTTGAAGTAATAAAATTCATCCTTTCACCCCCGTGGACATAGGTAATCATACCGAACCATGTATATCCTTGTGTCTCTTGTTAAGTTCTTACTTTCACTTGCATGAGTATAACTCAATCCTTTGGATGTAGTTTGTAGTAAAATGCATCTACATTCTGGCGCCGAATAAGGGGATCCGACTAAGATCTCTAGATACCTTGCCCAAAATGCCTTCAGAGACGATCAAAAGCTCCTAAATACATGTTTAAGTGTTGAAATGGAAGCTAGGATGAACTCTGTTGGTCGAAACCGCCTATTTATTGTTGTTTTGATTCGTTTAGTGTACATGCAAAGTTGAAGCAATAGCTACGTATTTACAAGGTGTAGTAGAGTTCTCGTTTCTTCGACCCCAAACGGTTTTGATCGGCAAAAAATCTCCATAAGCTCACCAGCGATCAACAACACATGTTAGGATCTAGGTTGAGGATCTGCTGATAAGAGTACTATTTGTTCACGATGGTTGAGTGAATTTTAGTGGTAAATAAGTTGTTTTCTTGTTGCGGTACAAAGTCTGTGTGCTTAGAACCACAAAAGGTTAAGTTTAAGGTGTCTTTTGCATGATAAGCTGCCAATTTTGAGTTTCCCATTGTGGAAGTCGTGTTCTAGATGTTTGTTTAGTAACGAGAGTTTGTTTCTAAGTTCTTAGAAAGCATTTTTACGTTCGTACCCTTGCTTCATTGATCGACAACAACCTATGTCGTCTGATCAGAAGAAAAAAAGGGAGAAAAATCTTGTCCGGCGATGTTGTCTAGCCGTGGAAAATTCGTCGAGATGATCCATGGAAGACGACCATGATGAGATCTTGAGGAAATAACAATAGTAAAGACTTGATTTGATTTTTAAACCTACACATCGTGCCATTCAATCATCACGTGCATGAGTTTAATGATTTGGAGCATATAGAATGAATGTCAAACTAGCTTAAATGCGGAGGTCAAGTACTGAAGGCGACGTCGTACGAAATGATAGTGACATAGCGTAAAGTCTGCCACAAAGTCATCATAGAGTCAAAATAGGGTAGATAGGCAGAACCCATTTGATAACCAGAGTAGGCTTTGTATCTGCAAGCTCTGACGTAGTGACAATTCTTGTGTCAGTCGAATATTTTTCACCATGTTGAATGTTTATTAACAATATCAGGTCAAAGTAAGGTGTTCTTTGTATTTGCTGACGTAGGTAGGGACGATACTCGGCTCAACACGCGCCACACCCGATGGCTAGTACTTCTGGGACGGGAAATACGCTAAGGAATCGTACAGTTACTAGCAGCAGCATTCATACAAGGGTAACTGGGCCGAGGCAAGAAGACATTCGACAACTACCGCCCGAGGAATCTCATGCAGCTGCACGAGGCATGCGAATTGTTGATGAGGAAGTGGATCTTGGGCAAGATAATGACACCCTAACCTTAGACCATGTTATCTTGAGCCATAGGAGAGTTGACCGAGTCGATGGACTTATAGCTTAAGATACCGAGGACGGTGAGGAAGCGCTTGCAGCACAAGCCCAGAGACAAAGAGCAAGGCAACAAGCTGAGTACCAGGAAGCCTTAGGAAGAGAGCAAGAGCATCGCATGAAGATTTAGTTGGGGCAAGGAGCAACTAGTAACATCGGCCCTACACTTGTCCAGGCAACTGGTCATGCAACTGGTCCGATACTACCCCCACCACCAACGTCGATACCATTAAAGTCTCGGCTACACCACCCTAATGGACATTCTAGTCATGAAAGCACAGACCCGACGTTATTGGCCATCTTAGAAAGTCAAAGGAGACAAGAAGCAGCATTAAAAGAACTCCATCAATGGAATCTTTCCCTGGAGTTTGAGAATTATCAGTTGAGGAATCAGCGAACCAGATCAAGAGGATCGTCCAGCCAAGGAACGTCAAGTAATCATGACCGATCAGGTCAACCACCTATGACTTGGCCGAGAAGACCTCCCATACCCTCCCCACAGGGATATGGACCACCCAAGGACTCGCCTACTGATGAAGAAAGGCGAGGAAGGGGCGGACGACAGGACGGGGCGACAAAAGCTAAACTCAAAGAGTTGGAGGAAAATATTAAGGAGCTATCGGGAAGCAGCGAAGAGAACAAACTGGCATAGGTTATGAGCGATGTCGAGAAGACACCTTTCTCCCAAGAACTTGAACAAATGCCATTTCCACCAAAGTGTACCTTACCTACATTTCCTTATAGATTCGATGGAACAGGAGATGCTGTCGATCATCTAAAAATGTATACCATGTCAATGATCCAATGGAAAAACAACACGGTAGTCATGTGTAAATTCTTTCTGGCCATCTTGGAGGGCGAGGCGAGAGATTGGTTTTATTCACTTCCACCTGGATCGATCGACGGTTACAATTCACTAATTGAGGCCTTTCTTGAAACCTATATGCATAGCAGCCGACCTCGGCCTAGAATGAACAAATTGTTCACCCTCACCCGGAGGTTCAGGGAGCCCTTGAGAACCTTGACAGATAGGTGGAGGAAACTGTGTACTGAAATTGGAAAAGTACCGGTAGATCAAGCTATCTTTGGATTCGAAAATGCATTGGGAAGATCGGACCCCATATGGATAGCTATGTTCTCTGAAAAGCCAAAAACCTTAAAGGAGATGCGAAGAATGCAACAAAATTTTATCGCCATAGAAGAAATTAAATCCAAATCGAGAGATAGGGGGGTACAAGAAGCTAGTGATGAATCTGGTGTTGAGGCTAAAATAGTTATGGACGATCCTGTTAGGCGTCCCGAGTAGAGATCAGACCCTCCACCAAGGAGCAGTGAGAAGAAAGAATTGGTGGCCAAAGGGAAGAGGCCGAGGCATGAAGCCCGATCATACACCCCTTTAAACGCTCCTTTGGAGGAAGTATTCAAGGAAGTCGAGAAGATGAGCGATATCAATTACCCAGCATCAAGGCACTAGTGGAAAATGAGTTTTTTAAGTCTGCTCGGGATTTATAGATAAGACTTCCCAGGGCTTTCTTTATATATTGGTATTCCTAAGGAAGTCTTTTTTTCACCGAAAAGAAAATCAAGTTCCCGGAAAAGTCTTAACATTAGGGGGTAATTTAGTAAATAGCAAAGCCTCCACGTGGATTTTAACTAAGACCGCTAGATAAAATTGTTTCGGTGGTCCCACCATAGTTAAGACTGCGGTGGATAATTATTTATGTAAAGCTTCTAGAAACAAATAATAAATCTATCCATAACCAATCACTTTCTCTCTCTCAATTTTCTCTCACTCACTTATCTATGTTTCCCTTCTCGCCGTAAACACGGAATAATTTCATCCCTCACTTTAACAATCATCTCGACTATTTCTTTCTTCTGTAATAAAGTAAATCCACATCCGTATATTATGGTTTCAACTTTTAATCTTTATAGTCTTAATAAGTTTTTTTTAGTATTTAAAATCAGGGTTTCGTTTCTTCTTCTTTGTTCTTTTAATTTAAGGGTTTATAGATTGTATTTTCAAAGTGTTTTCTGGTTTCAAATTTTTGGTTTTTAATCTGTTGTATCAAATTAAGGCTTGATAGTTATTGATTTTATTTTCGGGTCAGATTCAAATGTGACAGTGATTCTTGAGTTGAATCTTTTTTTGTTCAAATCTTAATTCTCTAAAGTGTTATGAAGTTTATAATGCGGCATGATCTAGATTGATGTTAGAATGAATGATATTAATTTTGATTTGAAAAAACCAAATCCATTTAGGGGTTGGGTTTCTAAGGTTTGAAATTGAAAAAATTGATATTAATTTTGATTTGGGTTATTTTTATTTGGTGTACAGATCTTAGTAGGAATCCTGTGGATGGACTCTCTGCTGGTTTGGTTGGTGATAAGAATGTTTTTGAACCGAGTGTGACTATTATTGGACCACCAGATACTCTCTAGTAAGTTGTTAGATTGATTCTCTATATATAGGCTTGTAAAGATTAAAGATTGAATTTTTATTATGAAATTTTTGTTTATATGGAATTTTGGATTCTGGGTTTTATGTTTTTGTTTAATTGGAAAAATTAAAATTTTAGATTTTGTTTCTATATTGCTGATTTGTTTTCGATGGCTGATTGAATTGCTTGTGTTATTACTAAAGCTTAATTTGTTTGTGGAATGTGTTTGATCTAGAATTTTAGATATTTTTTCATCTGTTTTTATGGTTTGTATTTCAAATAGGAAAGATTTTTGTTTTTTTTCCTTTTGGAGCTTTTGTTGGTTTGCAAAAGTTCTTTAAATACTTGTAATGACTTGTTTGCTATCTATTCTCCATGCTCTGGTTTATGAAGTATTTTCTTGACTTTTAGTTAGTGCTCTTCACTTTATTTTTGTTGATGTTTTAGATCATATAAGTCCACTATATTTTCGCTATTTTCCTCTTGATTTCAACATAATATTTTTTTGGTTTTTTTGCGTCAAATATATTTCAATATTTGGGATTTTCCCTTTGAGTTTCTGTATTAAACTGTGCTTTGTATGTTGTTTTACGGCAAGTCTGACTTCTATAAAAAAATACATATATTCTTTCTTATGTTCATGTAGTATTGTTGTTCATGTTGTGAATATTAAGGATGTTTGTTTGAATATGTATGTGTACTATTTGAGTTCAATTTGGATGACGAGAACTTGATATCCGAATATTTGATTTCTCCATAATCTCTTCTCCATATGGGTTTTATGTAAATTTGTTTAGTTGTAGTTGTAACTTGTAATTGGCTAATGTTCAAGCATGAAAACATAAAGGAGTATTTTGAAATTTGTTCTTTTTCAATTTTACAGTGAGTACGTCGACAGGAAACCCACACTAATTAGATCCCTCGATGTCAAGGAAACTGGCTTCATTTTAGAGAAGAAATTGGACCTCATTTAACAAAGCACTTTCAAGATATTAGTACTTCATCCAATCATCAAATTGAAGAAGGTCTTTTCTCTGTCGTTCTTACAATTATTACTGATGCAGACAATCTCAATCTCACAAGAATCCCAAGTAATGAAGAAATCTTCAACACTCTCAAAAGCATGGAAAATTGGAGTGCCCCAGGTCCTGAAGGCTTTCAAGCTGGTTTCTATAAAAGTCAATGGAGTGTAGTTGGTGATGATGTATGTCTCACGGTTTCCAGGTTCTTTCAAATAAGGTACATTTTTAAGCTGTGCAATAATGGAGAAGATCATTTCACCATATCAAGATGCTTATGTTTCAGGTAGACTAATCAGTGACAACACTGTAATTGCTCAAGATATTATTCACTCCATGAAAAAGAAAAGAGGACAAATTGGATGGCTTGCTCTAAATCTATACATGTCTAAATCTGTTGACAGATTAGAGTTGGATTTTCTTATCAAAGTCTTAAGAAATTTTGGTTTCAACGAGGAATTATGTGATCTGATTTACCAATATATAAGCACTACTAACTTATCAGTAATTCTTAATGGTTCTCCTTGTGAAGAATTAAGTCCATCAAGGGGAAGTAGGAAGGGTGACCCACTCTCCCCCTACTTATTCATATTAGCTATGGAGTTTCTCTCCGGACATCTCATAGATGCTCAACAAAGCAACTGCATTAAAGGAATTAAAGTGGCTGCAAACTCTTCAGCAATTAATCATCTGTTATTTGCAGATGATAGATTGATTTTCACTCAAGCAAATTTGGACTCAGTTAACAATCTCCTTGCTTTACTCACCAATTTCATCACTCAATCAGGTCAGCTAATCAATTTTGATAAATCTGCTGTACATTTCAGTAAATATACCAAACCAGAAGTTGCAGCTACAATCACTCAAAAACTGGGAGTCAAAATCATGAGCTCAAAAGAAAGGTATTTAGGCTCACCTCTTATCCTTGGGTACTCAAAACAAGAAGCCTTCAAGTATATTGAAGACAGTTTCAATAACAAATTATCAACTTGGTCTTCTACTTCTCTCTCTCAGTCAGGCAGATCTACAATGATTAAACATGTTCTCAATTCTTTGCCTGTTTATCAAATGGGCTCTTTTAAGTTACCTGACAAGCTCCTATACAAGTTAACTACAATTCAGAGGAAGTTCTTCTGGGGTTATTCTTCTAATAGGGGTTTGAATCCAATTTCTTACTCCAAACTTTGCAAGTCAAAGGATCATGGAGGCCTGGCTTTCAGAGACATGGAAAAACTCAACCTTGCTTTACTTACAAAGCTGGCTTGGAGGGTATGCACTGAAGATGACCAACTTTGGGTTCAAATTCTGGGAAGTGAATACTTCAAATATGGAATGAAATAACCAAAGGTATATATGTCATCAAACATTCTGCATCAAAATCTTAAAGCTGAAAATTGTTCTTATATGTGGAATGAAATAACCAAAGGTATATATGTCATTAAAGATTATTACTTCATGGAAGTTAACAATGGGAGGAAAACCAAAATCTGGAAGGACAAGTGGGTCCCAAGTTTAAATCATCCACCAACTCCAGTGAATGATATGCATAGATTCTATGAAACTGTATATGAATTGATCAACCCAACTACAAATTCTTGGAATATCTCTCTTCTAGACACCCTGTTTGATAACAACACTTTTATTCTCATTCAAGGAATTTGTATTGATACTTACAAAGAAGATATTATTCTCTGGACTCCTTCAAAAGATGGCAAATTTTCTGTGAAGAGTGCTTATAATGCCCTCTCTAGAAGTTCTAGTGGTAATCTGGATAATGGTGTTGGCATTCAACCACAAGTTTGGAAAGAACTGTGGAACTGTAAGGTGGCCCATAAAATAAAGCTCTTCTCATGGAAATGCATTAATGAGTGTCAACCAATAAGATCTGAACTTGCAGTTCATAATCCTGATATAGAAACTCAATGTGGAGTTTGTGGAAGAGAATATGAGACAATAGAACATTCTATTTTTGAGTGTAGACATGCCAGAAAAGTATGGAGAAATTTCAATATAGAAATTGAGGCAGTTTCTGCAAACTGTGGAAGTGTCTCTGATTGGGTGGTAAGATGGTTTAATGGAAGCAACCCAATGTTGGATGAACGCATTCGGCTCACCTGTATGATTGGTTCTTGGATAATATGGAAACACAGATGTGAGGCAATTTTTCAAGGAGTTAAACTAAACCCTTTCTCTACAGCTAATAGAATTCGATTTCATTTAAGCTCTCATTTACATGAAAACTTAATTTGCTCTCATCATCATACTTATACTAAACTGTCTAAATGGTGTCCTCCTGCACTTGGCATTGCTAAATTCAATGTTGATACTTATTTTGATCATGATACTAACCAGAATGGTACTAGTGTTGTTTTACGTGATCATGCAGGCAACTGTGATGGGATCGGAGGAAGTTTCAAATATGGAGTCTTACATCCAGAGCAAGGGGAGTTCTTGGCTATACGAGAAGCACTGTCATGGGCTAAAGAAATGAACCTAGCTGACATTCAAGTTGAAGCTGATGCTCAAGTAGTAATCAAAGCTATCACTGAAGACCTTTGGAATGCACTTTGGGAAAACAGAAATTTAATTAGAGAGATTAAACATTTAAGTTCTTTTTTCAGTACTTGCACTTTTAATTATGTTAGAAGAGATGACAATCAAGTGTCTGACTCTATTGCTAAAAACGTCAGAGTCTCAGCTACTGATTTACTCAAATTTGACAATTTTGGGCATGAGCTTAATGATCTTTTAGCCCAAGATCAAAACAATATTTCAGTTCATTAATAATAAAAATTCTTTTTTATCAAAAAAAAAAGTTCTTTTAACAATCCAATCTCTGCAGGAATGTTTCCATTAAGAGTGTTGCGAGAAAGATCCATTCCAGAGCTGTAGTCGTACAATTTCTCAAATTGTATCATGATCCCATTAATCACCATCAGCAAGTGAATACGATACTCGTCTCTAAATGCAAATGAGTTGTTTGTCGAACCCTTCCAGTAGCCTCCGAATACTTTAGCAATATGGCCGGATAGCTTGTTTTGTGATAAATCTAATATTTGGAGTCGATCTTGATAAGAAATCTCTTCTGGAATTGACCCATTGAACTTATTTGACCTTAAAGAAAGAACTTGTATCCAATTAAATGAACGAAACGCACTGGTTATGCTGCCACCAAAGTAGCTATTCGCTAAGTTGAGAACTCGAAGTTTTTGAAGTTTATCGGTGGATCTAATAGGATTACCATCGAGATTGTTGTCATTTAGCTGAAGATAGGCCAATGATGTTACATGTTCAAGTTAGTTCGGAACGTTTCCTGTGAGATTGTTGTTCCAAAGATTTAGAACTTCCAGATTGATGCAATGACCAATACTAGTTGGTATGACCCCATATAATTTGTTGTTTGAGAGGTCAATAATAACAAGATTTGATTGTGGATATTTTGAACATATAGAAAATGGGATTGAACCTGAAAGTTCATTTCCAGCTAGATGAATGGCGCCAAAGGTAGATAATATTTTTCCAGCTTCTCTTGAGATTTCACCACTAAGTTTATTATTTGATAAATCAAAAGTAATATCTATTTGGTGAGTAGTATAGTCAATCAAGCATCGAGGTGGAAGAGGTAGAGGACCTCGAAGTTTGTTGTTGGACAAATCGAATATAAGGAGATTTTTGAGCTTGGAGATGTAAGAAGGAATAACTCATGTCAGGTGATTGTGAGACAAATTCAAATGCTTAAGATTCCTCAATTCACAAATGAAAGTAGGGAATAATCCTCGGCAATGCCAAATACTATAATTTAAATTTAGAATAGATAAATCAAAAGTAATATCTATTTGGTGAGTAGTATAGTCAATCAAGCATCGAGGTGGAAGAGGTAGAGGACCTCGAAGTTTGTTGTTGGACAAATCGAATATAAGGAGATTTTTGAGCTTGGAGATGTAAGATTAGATGGAAATTTTGATCTGTAACTACGGTTAGCCTATTTGATCTCAAGTCTAGAGAAGTGAGGTTTGATTCGTTAATAAAACTCATCAATGAAACATTGCCTTCAATAGAGTTCCCACGAACTCTAAAAACGGCAAGATGTTTGAGCTTTGTAAGGCAAGCTGGAATAGCTCCGATTATGTTATTACTACTGAAGTCTGAAGTTAATTCGTTGGAGAGAAATAAGGTCACAGATTGGTATTGGTATAGAACCTTGGAAATTATTATGAGACAAGTCGAGAGTGTTTAAGAAATTTAGATTGGATATTGAGGACTGGATATAACCTTTAATGTTATTATAAGAAAGATCTAGAGACTGTAACAGAGAGAGATTATAGATTGAAGAGGGTAAAGACCCTTGAATTGAAGAATCTTGAGCAGAAAGACTGACCAACAATGGTGCATTTGAAATGGAGACCGGGATTGGTCCACTAACGTCAGTGTATGATATTGAAAGTCTTTGAAGCTTAGACCATTGATGTTGAAACATTTTTGTCAGATCGGGATGAAGATCATAATTCTGGCTCACATCAAGCTCTTTAAGTTGAGGAAGATAAGGAATTGAACCATGTAATCCGCAATTAGACAAGTCAAGGATAGAAAGTGAAGTTAAATTAGCAAGATGTAATGGGATTAGAGAATTGAATAGATTTCCGCTGATTTTAAGAAACGATAGATGAGAAATATTGTGAAACTCCGGAAAAGTTGTTGTATATATATTGCAAGAAGAGATATCAAGATACCTAAGATTGGAAAGATGGGATATGTGGTGTCCAAAGTCATCTTGTATTGAAGATGTGGCCTCAGATAGATATACGTCACCCAACTTTAAGACATGTAGATTGACCAATCCTTTCACCCATTTCAAAGATGATGATTTTATAAAATTTCCAGATAAATCAAGGTAATGTAGAGATGAAAGACTAGTAAATTGTGTCGAAATTTACGAACCGATGTTCGAGTTGGAGAAATCAAGATGAGAAAGTTTGGTTAAACCGGAAAGCTGAAATTAATGGAATTTCTGATTTTTGAAAATCGTTATAAGAAAGATCAATATACACTAAATGAGTGATGTTGAAAAGTGAAAGAGATAACTCACCGGTCAGTGAAGTGCTTGGTGGACTCAATTCTTTAGAATAATCATATCCTTTGAGGTAAATCTCACCGTCTGTGTTTCCAAGGTTGATGGAGATGACATGAAAAGAATCATATGAACATCCAATACCTTGCCAGTTACAGCAATTTTGATGCTGGTAACTGTCTTTCGATGAAGACAAACGATTTGATGGGTCTTGTACCTTGGATTTGAAATCCAGGAGAGCTCTTCTGTCTTGTTCATGGCATCCATGACTTGCTAATGGGAACTGAGTTACGCTGATCAATAGGAAGGGCATGAAATGAAATGATGTTATCTGAGCTACGATGCTGAATGAAGGCATGGTCTAGTAGATAACTAATTAAGGTTACTACACGAATTAAATTTATTTGATGAAGTGTTTGCTTGATCGATGAATATGCAGAATGGGCTTAGCTATTAAATTTATAGTTTTCATCAATCAGTAACACCTCATTGCATTACTCTTAGAGCTCCTAGTTGTTACCTGCAATTATTATTCTAAATGTTTTGGATTTCCACTAGCTAGCTTGACTTTGAAATTCCCATCTTATCTTAGCTCCTTTTTTTCTTTGTGTAGAGTACCCAGCCTAGTGACTTTAAGCAGTGATACTGTCCACTTCTAAATTTGTATCCATTCCTGATGTAGTGTGTGTGACTTGACTTTACTTGGCAATAACTGCAGGCTTTCCTAACAACATGGCAGTTCGTAAGTGTTGGAAATGAATATGGGGTTAATGACTAAAATGGGTATTGAAGAAAGATTGAAAATGTTTTAAACTCACTCAAAGAACTCCCTCTCACAACTGTGGTTGGGAGGAAACAAAGTTATATTACTTTTGAAAACTCTTTGGTCGTAGTTACCTTACACTTTCATAAAACTCACTTTTTCTACTCACTTGCACCTACACCTCACTTGGTGTTATCACTCAATTACACTTCACAATGGTTACAACCAATGCCTATTTATAGGTTATACATGATATCTCTAGAACTCTCTCTATTTCTCTAGTATTCTACCTACTAATTTTGACAAGGAAAACTCTCTAGAATTCTTTCTATTTCTCTAGTATTCTACCTACGAACTTTGAAAAAATATAACTCTAGAATACTCCATGTTTTAGCATTTCTTTCACATGTCCTTGAAGACTACTTTTATTCTTCTAGATTAATCTTGATTATTCCAAATCAAGTTTACATTTTCAACAGCCTCCCTTAAACTTGATTTGAAGTAACTCCAAGAATTTCTCGTAATTTAACGAAGACCTCATGCTTTAGTAGTTTCGTGAATATATCCGCAACTTGATCTTGAGACTTTATGTATTTCAGATGTACCTTATTCTCCGATATGCACTCTCGGATAAAATGGTACAGTGTATCGATGTGCTTGTTGCGGTCGTGAAATACTGGATTCTTAGCTAAAGCCATCGCGGACTTATTATCCACAAATATTGTAGTCGGTTCTTCCTGCTCCATTTTAAGCTCTTTCATTAAACTCCTCAACCATATCGCATGACAGACACACGATCTTTGTTTGCGACGTACTCGGCCTTCAGCAGTGGAGAGTGTGACGATCGGTTGCTTCTTAGAACTCCAAGTAAAGCCCGTATCTCCGAGAAAAAATACAAATCCAGTAGTACTTTTCCTTTCATCTAAATCTCCGGCCCAATCATTGTCACTATATCCAACGAGTTTGTACTTGTCTGACGACGAGTAAAATAAACCGAAATCAAGCGTACCTTTTAAGTAGCGCAAAATTCTCTTGGCAGCCTTCATATGGGTAGTCGTAGGTGCTTCCATGTAGCGACTGATTAGCCCCACTTCATAGAGAATATCTGGTCTTGTACAAGTTAAGTATCTCAAGCTTCCAACAAGACTCTTTTAAAGAGTCGGATTGACCTTCTCACCTCCATCGATCTTTGATAGCTTGATTCCGCATTCCACAGGAGTAATTGACGGATTTCACTCCTCCATTTTAAATCTCTTAAGGATTTCTTTCGCATATTCTTCTTGAGATATAAAAATTCCATTTTCTCGTTGTTTTACTTCGAGCCCGAGATAGTATGACATAAGACCGATGTTTGTCATCTCAAATTCTCTTGTCATTGCTTTCTTGAATTCTTCGAACATTATTGGGTTATTGCCGGTGAAGATCAAATCATCCACATATAGGCAGACAAGCAACATATCTCCTTTTTCATTTACCTTCACAAAGAGAGCATGTTCATGCGGGCACTTACTGAAATTATTTTCTTGGAAGTACTTGTCGATTCTGCTGTACCATGCTTTTGGTGCTTGTTTTAGACCGTATAAAGACTTTTTCAACTTCAGGACTTTATTTTCTTGTTCTTTTACTAGGTACCCCGGCGGCTGCTCGACGTATACCGTCTTTTCAAGATGACCATTTAGAAAGGATGACTTGAAGTCCATTTGATGAACTCTCCATCTATTTTTGGCAGCTAGAGAAATAATTAATCTTATAGTTTCAAGACGAGCGACATGAGAAAATACCTCATCATAGTCAATGCCTTCTCTTTGGTTGTAGCCTTTTACAACCAATCTTGCCTTGTATCTATGAACCTCCCCTTTAGCATTTTTCTTAGCTTTGTACACCCACTTTACTCCAATTGCTCTTTGTCCTTTCGGAAGTGTTACAAGCTCCCAGGTACTGTTCTTCTCAATAGCTTTTATTTCTTCATTCATCGCCTTTCTCGCTTTTGACGGATTCTTCAAAATTTATTGGTTCACTTTCTGCAAAAAGGAAAAAGAGAGATACATTATCTCCGTAGATATCAGTTAAACTCCTCGTCCGTAAGGGTCTTTCTCTAGAAATTTCATCTGTTGATGATGGATCATTATGATGCACTGCTGGAGGTGATGCTGGTGGTGAAGCAGCTGGAGCAACTGGTTCGGGTGGTTGTTGTTGTTATTCTTCTTCTTCTAGAATAGGGAGAAAATTGTAATCCTTTTCTTGAACGCCAAAATCCCAGAAGCCTTCTTCATCGAACTCCACATTTCTACTTGTGACGAGCTTTTTATTTATTGGATCATACAACTTGTATCCCTTGGATCGAGAGTCATATCCGATAAATATGTACTTGGAGCTCCTGTCATCCAGCTTCGTTCTCAGCTGACTCGGCACATTAGCATATGCGATACTTCCGAATACTCGTAAGTGTGATACGCCGGGTTTCACTCCGCTCCATGCTTCTAAAGGAGTCATGTTCCGCACGCTTTTTGGGGGACAACGGTTTATCAGGTAAACCGCACAATCAACTGCTTCTTCCCAAAACTCCCTGGGCACTCTCTTTGTCTTCAGCATACTCCGGGCCATGTTGAGAATTGTTCTGTTTCTCCTTTCGGCAAATCTGTTTTGTTGAGGTGTGTATGAAACCGTAAGAGGCCGACGGATTCCATTGTCTTCACAGTATACCTCGAACTCCTTCGAAGTAAATTCACCTCCTCTGTCTGATCTCAAAGCCACAATTTCAAAGACGCTTTCTTTCTCCACAAGGGATTTAAATTTCTTGAAATTGGAGAAAACTTTCGATTTTTGTTTCAGGAAATAAACCCATGTTTTTCGACTAAAATCGTTGAAAAATATGAGGAAATAGTTATTTCCACCATACGAGCTTGGCTTTATTGGTCCACAAACATCTGTGTGAACCAACTGCAGCGGTTTTGTGGTTCTTGAGAACGTTTCCTTAGGAAAACATTTTGTGAAATGTTTCCCAAGTAAGCACCCTTCACACAACTGATCTGAGTGGTCTATTCTTGGCAAACCTCTAACCATATTTTGTTTGGACAATAATTTTAATCCTCCAAAATTGAGGTGTCCATACCTAAGATTCCAGAGCCATGACGAGTCTTTTACACAAGCCGTTAAACATATCGTGATGTCATTTTGAATGTTCAAATAGAACATCCTATTCCCCGTCATCGCCACTTTGGCAATCAACTTTCCTCTCCTATCTCTTATAAAAAGACTAAGGTCCTCCATATTCATCATATATCCCTTTTCTAAGAGTTGTCCCAAACTTAGTATATTCATTTTTATGTTAGGGACGTAATAAACATCGGAAATAAACTCATGATTTCCATTTTTCAACTTAATTAAAATTTTGCCAAGACCACTCACCGGAGTTTTCGCTCCATTTGCGAACGTCACGTTGCCGGAAACTGATTCATCAATCTCCAAGAACTTCTCCTTTGTGCCGCACATATGGTTGCTTTCTCCCGTATCAAGAACCCATGTACAATTTTCACTGTAGTCACCTCCTTTGCATGCCACCAACAAGGTCTGGTCTCCTTCATTTTCTTTATTAGCATAGTTTGCTCTCTCGGCGACAGAAAATCGACACTCCGAAGCATAATGACCACGTTTATGACAATTATAGCATTCAACTTGAGATTTGTTATACCTTGGCCTATTATTGTTGTGCCATGAATTGTTTCCTATGCCACGACCTCTTGTGAAGCTTGACCTCTGGCCCCTTTGATCTCATCATTCTGCTTGCCTCTTCCTCCTCCGCCATAGTAGCCGCGTCCTCTTCCTATGGCATTACTACTAGAGCTCTCTCCTTTGTCTTTCAAAGTGAGCTTCGCTTGTAGAACTTGTTCTACTGCTCCCTCATTGCTTCTCTTTCTCATTATTTCTTCATGGGCTTGTAGAGATCCCATGAGCTCGTCCACGTTCATGGTTTCGACGTCTTTGGACTCCTCAATTGCGACGACGATATAGTCGAATTTTGAAACGAGTGACCGTAATATTTTCTCGATCACACGATTATCACTCATGACCTCACCATTTCTTCTTAGTTGATTGACAACAACTAAAACTCTTGAAAAATAATCCGAGATTAATTCGGACTCTTTCATGGAGAGAGATTCAAACTCACCTCTTAGAGTTTGCAACCGCACCTTCTTTACTTTGTCCACGCCTTTGATGGAATTTTGCAAAATCTCCCATGCTTTCTTTGCATTAACGGCTCTTGATATCTTCTCGAAGGACGACTCATCCATGCCTTGATAAAGAAGGAATAAAGCTCTTTTATCTCTTTTTCTCGATATACGTAGTGTATCTTTTTCAGCTTGCAGCAGTGCCGCTTCATTCTCTGGTTCGACATAACCTTTTTCTACTATCTCCCATGCATCTTGCGAGCCTAATAACACCTTCATTTGGATGCTCCAATTCTCATAGTTGTCTTTAGTGAGTTTAGGAACATGAAATGGAAACATTTCAGTGGCCATAAGAATCTATGGCTCTGATACCACTTTGTTGGAAATGAATATGGGGTTAATGGCTAAAATGGGTATTGAAGAAAGATTGAATATGTTTTAAACTCACTCAAAGAACTCACTCTCACAACTGTGGTTGGGAGGAAACAAAGTTATATTACTTTTGAAAACTCTTTGGTCGTAGTTACCTTACACTTTCACAAAACTCACTTTTTCTACTCACTTGCACCTACACCTCACTAGGTGTTATCACTCAATTACACTTCAAAATGGTTACAACCAATGCCTATTTATAGGTTATACATGATATCTCTAGAACTCTCTCTATTTCTCTAGTATTCTACCTACTAATTTTGACAAGGAAAACTCTCTAGAATTCTCTCTATTTCTCTAGTATTCTACCTACTAACTTTGAAAAAAATATAACTCTAGAATACTCCATGTTTTAGCATTTCTTTCACATGTCCTTGAAGACTACTTTTATTCTTCTAGATTAATTTTGATTATTCCAAATCAAGTTTACATTTTCAACAGTAAGACCACTTCCCGTGACGCGGTTTGCACGGTTTTCCCCCTGTCACCATACTCGATTCTCACTATGGGATTTTGACATTTCCCTATCTCCGTTCTAATTTATTAGCAAAACGGTTACCCCGTAACAAGTTTAGTAACGGATAAAAGAGCTGCGGATATCACAGTTAGCTCCAAATGCGTCCAGGAAGAGCGATTCGCAATGCTATGCGTGTCGCAATTCTCAACCGTCACTGTACAACCATGGTTAGCGCGCAAGGTAACGGCCCTTTTTTTTTTCTGTCATCCAAACCGACGGCCGGGATGGCTCCCGGGTCAAACTCAGTTGGGATTCAAACCTCATTCCCTTGGCGACATTATTAAAGAGGCGGAGATATTTGATCAATTCTTTCATTCCTAAATTTCCTTCTAATTTATGATTACCAATACATATATGAAATAGCCATGTCTTTCGTAGCGTTCGACGTATCACGTATGGGCAAAAATCAATAGGTAATACGAAACATTAAATATTGCAGTATTTCTCTCCAAAACAATTTTGTACAGTTGGCCTTGCACCTTGCAAACCAACTTTCTTAAATGCAGGGCTCGTGAATTATGGGTGAATGCAAAAAGCTCGTCAGTCAGGTCACAGTTAACTGAATTATGTGATGGGTAACTTTTAGAACTATATGAGACAGATATATAGCAAGGATTAATTGGGGGCCGGGAGAACTAATTGGGGGGCCATGATTTTTTTATACCCACACCCAGAATTTTAGGGGCTTCCAAAATGGGAGTGAAAGTACTATTTTGCCCTTCCCATAAAATTAACCCTAAAATTCCTATTAATCTTAATCCAACCTCCCCATTGCTAGCTGTCCCTTCTTCTTCTCCTCTCCCCCTCCCTCTCAGTTCCTCCATTAACTACATTCAGAATTTTTTTTTCATCCGATTCCTCGTAGAAATCGTCGATGCAAAAACTTTAATCGACTATTAACTTCTTCTACAAACATGGCACGTACTAAGAAGACTGCGAGAAAAACAATTGAAATTCTCAATCTCGTTGATACCGTCACAGTAGCGAAGGAGTGTTCGAGTTCAAGTAAGAAATCAAAACCGCCGGACAATCAAATGGCTCCAATTAGAAGGTATGTCCTTTAGAACACCATACTCTTACTTGGGTTTTAGTTGAATTTGATGTTCTGCTCAAAATTAGGGGTTTTAATCGAAGAACCATTCATCTCAGAATTTAAATCGTTGACCTAGGATTATGAATGTCTAACGATTTTTGATGTTCTCTTAAAGATTTTTCATGTTCTAACAACGATATATGATCTGCATGTTTTACTTTGTAGAAATCGTCCACCATTAGGGTTTCGATTTTAACGATTCCTGCTGTCTAATTTTTTTTTTTTTGAATCGGTAGCCCATAGATGTTATTTCAACGATTCTTGACATGCAAGATTAAATCGTTAGCCAATGATTTTATTGTAAACGACTCTTGTTCAATTTGTTGGACGACTTTTTTGTTTTTTCAACGACTCAATAGGTTTCGAAACCACCATACTGGTTCAATATTTGTAATAGTCGTCCACATAATTTGGAATGGCTAACGATTTTGTTGGACGACCAATTATATTGGTGGCCGACTCCACTATTCCGTTTATGTTCTTCTTCTTAAAAATTGTAAGAGTCGTTCGTTATTAGGTAGAATCGTTAATAAAAAATGAGAAATCGTTCGGCTTCTGGGAAGAGTCGTTTAGACTCGTTTGGTTTTTGTTTGAGTCGTTTTTTTATTTTTTTGAGTCGTTTGTTTATATAATCTCAAGTTTGCAGGACTCTTACATATTTTTGATGTTGGGCTTTCAGTAAAAAGGATAAGAATGTCTTGATCACTCCTCCATCCAGACCTCCCCGCCACCAAAAAAACCTTAATGCGGGTCGTTTACGAGGAAAAACACCGAGTGAGGTAGCCTTAATTATCCGCGAACCTAGAGAACCACCTATTGTCATATCTACAACCCCAAGCGACGAAGAAGAAGAAGTCGCGGAACATGAAGAACTTCATTTAGTAGGTCAATATGCTTCTTTTGATGGTGAAGAGGATGGTTATCAAGGTAATGTTGGTGATGGATTTAATGGTGTTAATGAGGTGCCACAGATTTAGGAAGAGGGGGATCAAGGTAATGATGAGGATGAGGATGAGGATGGAAATGGTGGTGGTAGCAGTGATGAAGAGGATGATGGTAATGATGGAAATGGTAAGGAAGTAAATGATGGTGATGATGATGAGGAGGAGGAGGAGGAGATTCAAGAGGATGCTGCACAACCACAGCCGAAGCCAAATAAGAGAGGCCCAATTAAAGCAAGAGCGCAACACATTCCACCCACGCGTTTGCATCTTACTCGTCTTCCCGGTGGGAAAGAAAGAGGTGAACCTAAAGATGGCGGGAAAGTTCTATTCGGATATGATACCTCGTGGGACCGTACCATCAATGAGACAATTATAACAATCTCAACTTTGGTTTTCATATGATTTGTTGATATTTTATTTCTTATTTGCTAAATTTTTTTGTTTGTCTTTCGTACGATCATAAGAATGCCACGCGTCTTTTTAGACACCAGTCTTCTTATGCAAAAATGAGAAAATGGCCCCTAGAAGGTGAATGTCCAAGAGTCAGAGCCATCATTGAAAACTCAGGTTTGTATGCTGCCGTTCAGAACTCCGTGATTGCATATGGCAAGGCTGCAGTTTCATGTTTTACTGAGAGGTATTACGGAGAATTCGATACATTCCAATTCCCATTTGGCGAGATGGCGTTGATTTCAGAAGACGCAGAACAGATTCTAGGATTGCATGTTGAGGGAAAATCCACGGAAGACGGGTTCAAGAAAAACCTAGAGTGGGGAAGAATTTATGCATTAACGAAGAAGTTGTTTGGATGGGATGAAAAGAAGACGACCGGCCTATTTGTGATGGGAAAGAGGTACCCAAAGAAAGAGTTTAAA
>JAJJWX010001216.1:0-54120 GCA_023529315.1 Papaver bracteatum
GATCGTCTAGTGCTAATTCAAGATGGTTGATGTTTCTCTCTTGAGAAACAAAAACGTATCTTGATCAAGTAAGGGGGCAAACAACAACTACCCACAACTGATGTAGATCTAAGTTTACTACCAAAACCAACTTTGAAAGATGGTAAACCTGCGATCAATCTACCAGAATTTTTCTACTTGGAAGGATGTGATATTTGGAAATATAGTCTTATTGGGCGTCTAGATCTAAAGGGTATTAAATTTGAGGAGGTGAAGAACGACCTGGAAAAACAATGGCAGCTTGGGAAAGGTGCAGTTCAGTTCATTCCTATGAGTAGAGGATTCTTTACTATCAAACTTCAAACACAAGAGGCAAAAAAAGGCTGCCGAGTGTGGAGGCTTGGTTCTTTGGTCAACAAAAACTAAATCTTATTGAATGGTTTCTTTGGATTTGATCTTTGAAAAGCAAAGAACATCAAGAGCTTCGGTGTGGGTTTCTTTTCCTGCTTTACCACTCGAATTCTGGACAGAAAAAATGCTGCTTTCAATGGCTAAATCGCTGGGTACTCCGATTGTAGTAGACAGGCGTACTCTAGCTCATGAGTATGGCCATTATGCATCAGTGTTGGTGGACATTGATTTTCTTAGGGAGACTCTTGATGCAATTCATGTAACGGTGGGTGAAAGGGAGTTTTGGCAGTCCGTGGAGATACTAAAGATGCCAAAATTTTGTTTCAATTGTAAGCTGATCGGACATTCAGTTCACGAATGCAGGAAAAAACCAAAAGAAAATAATGAACGTCAGCTGGTGGTCAACAATGTCACGAAAAAAAAAATGGTTCAAAATAATAATGAGGAGACTGAGGTGATTCAGATGGTGGAACAACCTAAAGTTAATAAGGAGCGTCTCTTTGCTGTTACAAATGTTATGCAAAACAAGGTTGCTCAACATGATAATGATCAACCTGTCGTTGTTCATAATGATAATACAAAGTCTGATGTTGCACAACCTGGTGGTGAATGGCAAGTTGCACAACGCAGGAAGAAAAGCAAGAACAAGGGGAATAATTCAGGCTGTTCATGAGGTTGTTCATAACAAGGGTGAGGTGAAGTTGATAGGGAGTTTCTGCTAATTTGTTGAATGCTAGGCGAGTTGGAGGTTAATTTGGCAAGGGCCTCAGCTATGTTTGAATCTGCCTATGTTGAATTGTGAGAACTAAGCATACAGGATTCAAATTTAGCTTTAGTTAACTATGGAGCAGTGGGTGAAACTGCTAATTTAACTAAGAAGGGTTTAGTCGCAACTAGATTCCTAAACCTGTTAGGCCTGCAGCGTCGACTCCTTTTTGTGATCAACTAATGGCTGGTGAGTTTTCACATAATAAAAACATGTTTGCTGCTCTTAATGTTTTCTGAGGTGACGGAGAGCTCATTTGATGCCAAGTTCGGGCTGACCAAGAAATTCAAAGAGAACGTTTAAGAAACTTGCATAAAGTGGTGAATAATACAGTTGAAAGTGAATTCTAGTCTTGAAACGACGTCGAATCTGATTCGAGTTGGGTTTGAAACGTCAAATTTAGGAAGCCGTGTTGAAAAGAGGTACTTCTCAAGAATAAATCTTTGGTGCTTCTGCCCGATCGGTTAGTAACTCACCAAAATAGGTTTTTAATCGTGTTCTTTTCTGGAACATAAATGGCATTGCACGCCATTGCAAGGTGCAAGTTACAAGAGCTTCTTAAAGAAAATAAACAGGAGATCTTTTGCATTGCTGAACCAAAAGTACATTGTACTTTTAGTTTTATGCAAAAGTTTATTTGTGGATGGGTACAAAAAAGATATTATTCATAATTCTGATGGCTCTTCTAAAGCAAACATTTGGATTTTTTGGTCGATTGACATGTCTAGACCTATAGTTGTGAATACTAGTAGGCAAGCTATTACTATTGAAACAGAGGGTGTGTTGGTTTCCTTTGTTCATGCTAGTTGTTTTCAAGTCCCGAAGAAGGTTATGGCAACAACTCTTTTCTGCGATATTGATATTCCTTGGTTGGTGATGGGTGATTTTAATTGTGTTTTGCATAATGATGAGAAAAAAGGAGGTCGTGAACCACGAACTTCAGTCATTAATGATTTTGGGGATTGGATGGATGACAATGATCTCTTGAAGCTGATTTTTGGGTTCAAAATTCACGTGGGCTAATGGGCAAACTGGTGTGCGTAGAATTCTTTGCAAAGCTGGATAGAGCTATTATTAATGAGGCGTGGCTTAATAAATTTGAGAATTGGAGGTGTAAGGCTCTTCGCGTGAAGTTTCCGATCATTCTCCTCGATTGGTTTTCTTGTGGTCAATTCTAGGCCAAAACGTGCTCCTTTTCGAGTGCAAAAAATGTGGTTTTCTCACCCTGATTTCATGCGCATGGTGATGGACAGCTGGAATGCTCCTGTTTCTGGTTCTCCAGGCGTTTATTTTCCCTTTCAAGCTCAAGCGTTTGAAGCTATGAAGGATTGGAATCTCCGTGTCTTTGGAAATGTTTTGCGAAGCTCAAGCAAGCTAAGTTGACTATGGAAGTTGCTCTTCGTATTTACGATGAAGACCGGAAGATGTTACTAAGCTAAATTATGCCAAAGAAGCTTCAATGACTCTTCAAGAAATTCGCTCTCAACATTCCACTATGTTGAAAATTGAGAAGTCAAGAAATAAATGGCTCACGGATGGTGCTAGCAACACTTCTTTTTCATACTAATATTCGAATTCGCGGAGGTAGTAATCTGATTTCAGAGTTGGTGGATGAAAGTGGGAATATTCTCACGGATTATGACCAAATTAGAAATCATGCGGTTTCTTTTTTGAGTCTAAATTTAATGGTCTTACAATTACACATTGATGAGGATTTATTTCATTATGATCATAACATTATCTCTTCAGATGATAGTCGGAGAATGGATGCAATTCCTACTATGGAAGAGATAAAGGTGTTTTTTTTTTGATCTTGGGGCGGATAGTGCTCCTGCCCCGATGGTTTTCTGGTTGTTTCTATAGGCATTGTTGGGAGGTGATACAACAAGACCTTTACAGCTTTTCTTTTTCTGTAAGAGAAAATAATTCCTCAAGGTACTAACTCTAGTCTTTTGATTTTGTTAGCTAAGGTTAGAGGAGCCAACACTCTTCAGTAACTTTAGACCAATTGGTCTTAGTAATTTTTTCTTTAAAATTTTTACTAAGATTTTAGCTACAAGACTCGGTAGTGTCCTTGATAATCTTGTTTCGGAGGAACAAGTTGCTTTCATGAAGGGGAGAAACATTCATGAAAATATCGGTGTGGCGTGGAGATGGTTAATGAACTTAAAATTAAGCGTAAGGATGGCAATTTGGGTCTAAAGCTTTGACATCACCAAGCTTTGACACGTGTGAGTTGGTCTTTCGTTTTGGAAGTGTTTCTAGAGATACGGTTTTTCCAAAACTGGTGTTCTTGGATCCTTTCGATTCTCAATTCGGCTAGGATTTCTATTCTTCTTAATGGTAGTCCGGAGGGCTTCTTCAAGATTAATAGAGGGCTAAGGCAAGGTGATCCCATATCTCCTCTTATTTTCGTTTTGATTGAAGATGTGCTTAGCAGAAATTTGTCTAAGTTATTTCTTGAGAAGAAGATGACTCCAATGCTTTCAAAAAAAAAAAAGGTATTTCTCCTACTCATCTTTTTCTTTCTTGATGACATTATGATCTTTTGTAAAGGCAACATGAAGAGTCTGCATAATCTTCTTGCGTTGCTTGGCAATTATCAAGTGGCTTGAGGTCAAAGCATTTGTCGGCAAAAGAGCAAGGTTTACTTTGGTGGTGGTTCTTTGAGTCGTTGCAGAACAATAACAAATTTTCTTGGAATGGAGGTTTCCACTTTTCCTGGGACGGTATCTAGGTGTTCAAATCATGCCCGGCTGTTAGGTATCGGCATATTAGCAATGTGATTGATAAAATTAAGAACCAGCTTGTTGTTTGGAAGGGAAAATTGCTTTCTTTTCAAGATAGAATTGTACTCATTAATTCAGTGATTGCTAGTTATTCCATTCACAATATGGCGGTGTATAAATGGCCTAAAAAATTCATCCAACAAGCTGAGAGGGTGATTGAAATTTTCTTTGGTCTGGAGATCTGAAGTTCAAGAAAGTGTGTGGTGGGTTTTCTAAGGTTTGTTGTCCTTTGAAAGAAGGAGGTTTGGGTATTACCAGCATGGAGGTCTCAAATAAGGCGCTTCTTATGAAATTGTGGTGGAACATTCGTTCTTCCAACAAAAAATGGGCTAAATTCTTATGGGCGAAATATACTTCTCGGCTTGGTCGCATTAAACATTATGGTGTGAACTCGTCGATTTTTAGGGCATTAGATTAGTTCATTCTACGGTGGACAAGAATACCAAAGTTCTTCTAGGGGACGGAAGGAACACTTCTCTTTATTTTGATGTGTGGTATGGTGATGAATGTATTGCAGATATGCTAGGTGAATATGATCTGGATGGCACGGTCATGGTTAGTGAAATCATTACTAATAACTCTTGGCAATTGCAGGGAATACATGCTCGAGAATATAATCAGGGCTGGGGTCGTCTTAAACAACTTGCCTAGGCTTCAAGGAGGGCCAGATTGCAGGGTGTGGAAGCCTGAGTTGAAAGGAAACTTTACGGTCTCTTCAGTCAAGGATCTGGTGCGAAAGAAGTATACAATTTCTGATGTTTATGGCCTGGATGTGGAGACGTGCGATTCATCTAAACTTCTGCTTTCGGAATTGGAAGATTGTGAGGGAAGCTTGTTCAACTCAAGACAAACTTAAAAATAGATTCAAAAACGAAATGGCCAACAGATGTTATCTATGCAAGATGGATGAGAATCCCTAGAACATATTTTATGGAGCTGACTTTCGCTACTCAAGCTTTGGATGTGGTGCTCAGGTTTGTTCAATATGCAACCTCATTATGATTTGGTTACTTCTTATAAGGTTGCCAAAGGAAGGAGTAAATTGTTAAAGACTTGTGGCTGCTAACCAACCTTGTTATTAAGCTCGGAAGTTGTGGAACACAAGAAATATGGCGTGTTTTCAAAACGCCTTTGTTAGGTTTCATTTTTTCAAACAGCGTGTGTTTCATTTGATTCATGATTATGCGTTTCGTTTGAAGAGTCCCATGCATAATACTACAACAGATTTAGAGATTTTAAACTGCTTTCGTGTTCGTCATAGACAAGTAAAAATAGCTCAGCCTGTTGAATGTAGTTGGGAACCACCAATGATGATGAACTTCTTTTGTGTTGTGATGGTGCGGCCAAGGAAACCGAAGGGGATTCCGGGTGCGGGTGTAGTGGTTCGTGATCATGATTGTAATTTTGTTGGCGCCATGAGCATTGGTGGGGACAACAAATAACACAGCGGAATTATATGGAGTAATAGTTGGTTTAGAATGGGCAAGGAAATGGGATGTGCGTAAAGTGCTGGTGCGTTCGATTCTTTTGGGGCTATTTTGGTTACATGTCTAGGATCATTTTTGAGATGCCCAAGACCGTAGGTTTGTGATTTTAATCCCATGCCCAAGATTCAATTTGACATGCCCAAGTTTAAATTTGACATGTCTAGGATCATTTTTGAGATGCCCAAGACCATAGGCTTTTGCTTTCATGCCCATGCCCAAGATTCAATTTGACATGCCCAAGTTTAAATTTGACATGTCTAGGATCATTTTTGAGATGCCCAAGACCATAGTCTTTTGCTTCCATGCCCATGCCCAAGATTCAATTTGACATGCCCAAGTTTAAATTTGACATGTCTAGGATCATTTTTGAGATGCCCAAGACCGTAGGCTTGTGCTTTCATGCCCATGCCCAAGATTCAATTTGACATGCCCAAGTTTAAATTTGACATGTCTAGGATCATTTTTGAGATGCCCAAGACCATAGGCTTTTGCTTTTAATCCCATGCCCAAGATTCAATTTGACATGCCCAAGTTTAAATTTGACATGTCTAGGATCAATTTTGAGATTCCCAAGACCGTAGGCTTGTGCTTTCATGCCCATGCCCAAGATTCAATTTGACATGCCCAAGTTTAAATTTGACATGTCTAGGATCAATTTTGAGATGCCCAAGACCATAGTCTTTTGCTTTAATGCCCATGCCCAAGATTCAATTTGACATGCCCAAGTTTAAATTTGACATGTCTAGGATCATTTTTGAGATGCCCAAGACCGTAGGCTTGTGCTTTTAATCCCATGCCCAAGATTCAATTTGACATGCCCAAGTTTAAATTTGACATGTCTAGGATCATTTTTGAGATGCCCAAGACCATAGGCTTTTGCTTTCATGCCCATGCCCAAGATTCAATTTGACATGCCCAAGTTTAAATTTGACATGTCTAGGATCAATTTTGAGATTCCCAAGACCGTAGGCTTTTGCTTCCATGCCCATGCCCAAGATTCAATTTGACATGCCCAAGTTTAAATTTGACATGTCTAGGATCATTTTTGAGATGCCCAAGACCATAGGCTTGTGCTTTCAATCCCATGCCCAAGATTCAATTTGACATGCCCAAGTTTAAATTTGACATGTCTAGGATCAATTTTGAGATTCCCAAGACCATAGGATTTTGCTTTCATGCCCATGCCCAAGATTCAATTTGACATGCCCAAGTTTAAATTTGACATGTCTAGGATCATTTTTGAGATGCCCAAGACCATAGGATTTGCTTCCATGCCCATGCCCAAGATTCAATTTGACATGCCCAAGTTTAAATTTGACATGTCTAGGATCATTTTTGAGATGCCCAAGACCATAGGCTTTTGCTTTAATGCCCATGCCCAAGATTCAATTTGACATGCCCAAGTTTAAATTTGACATGTCTAGGATCAATTTTGAGATTCCCAAGACCGTAGGTTTGTGCTTTCATGCCCATGCCCAAGATTCAATTTGACATGCCCAAGTTTAAATTTGACATGTCTAGGATCATTTTTGAGATGCCCAAGACCATAGGCTTTTGCTTCCATGCCCATGCCCAAGATTCAATTTGACATGCCCAAGTTTAAATTTGACATGTCTAGGATCATTTTTGAGATGCCCAAGACCGTAGGCTTGTGCTTTTAATCCCATGCCCAAGATTCAATTTGACATGCCCAAGTTTAAATTTGACATGTCTAGGATCAATTTTGAGATGCCCAAGACCATAGTCTTTTGCTTCCATGCCCATGCCCAAGATTCAATTTGACATGCCCAAGTTTAAATTTGACATGTCTAGGATCAATTTTGAGATGCCCAAGACCGTAGGCTTGTGCTTTCATGCCCATGCCCAAGATTCAATTTGACATGCCCAAGTTTAAATTTGACATGTCTAGGATCATTTTTGAGATGCCCAAGACCATAGGCTTTTGCTTCCATGCCCATGCCCAAGATTCAATTTGACATGCCCAAGTTTAAATTTGACATGTCTAGGATCATTTTTGAGATGCCCAAGACCGTAGGCTTGTGCTTCCATGCCCATGCCCAAGATTCAATTTGACATGCCCAAGTTTAAATTTGACATGTCTAGGATCAATTTTTGAGATGCCCAAGACCATAGGCTTTTGCTTCCATGCCCATGCCCAAGATTCAATTTGACATGCCCAAGTTTAAATTTGACATGTCTAGGATCATTTTTGAGATGCCCAAGACCGTAGGCTTGTGCTTTCAATCCCATGCCCAAGATTCAATTTGACATGCCCAAGTTTAAATTTGACATGTCTAGGATCAATTTTGAGATTCCCAAGACCGTAGGTTTGTGCTTTCATGCCCATGCCCAAGATTCAATTTGACATGCCCAAGTTTAAATTTGACATGTCTAGGATCAATTTTGAGATTCCCAAGACCATAGGATTTTTCTTCCATGCCCATGCCCAAGATTCAATTTGACATGCCCAAGTTTAAATTTGACATGTCTAGGATCATTTTTGAGATTCCCAAGACCGTAGGCTTTTGCTTTCAATCCCATGCCCAAGATTCAATTTGACATGCCCAAGTTTAAATTTGACATGTCTAGGATCAATTTTGAGATTCCCAAGACCGTAGGCTTGTGCTTTCATGCCCATGCCCAAGATTCAATTTGACAAGCCCAAGTTTAAATTTGACATGTCTAGGATCATTTTTGAGATGCCCAAGACCATAGGCTTTTGCTTCCATGCCCATGCCCAAGATTCAATTTGACATGCCCAAGTTTAAATTTGACATGTCTAGGATCATTTTTGAGATGCCCAAGACCATAGGATTTTGCTTCCATGCCCATGCCCAAGATTCAATTTGACATGCCCAAGTTTAAATTTGACATGTCTAGGATCAATTTTGAGATTCCCAAGACCGTAGGTTTGTGCTTTCATGCCCATGCCCAAGATTCAATTTGACAAGCCCAAGTTTAAATTTGACATGTCTAGGATCATTTTTGAGATGCCCAAGACCATATGCTTTTGCTTCCATGCCCATGCCCAAGATTCAATTTGACATGCCCAAGTTTAAATTTGACATGTCTAGGATCAATTTTGAGATTCCCAAGACCGTAGGTTTGTGCTTTCAATCCCATGCCCAAGATTCAATTTGACAAGCCCAAGTTTAAATTTGACATGTCTAGGATCAATTTTGAGATTCCCAAGACCATAGGATTTTGCTTCCATGCCCATGCCCAAGATTCAATTTGACATGCCCAAGTTTAAATTTGACATGTCTAGGATCATTTTTGAGATGCCCAAGACCGTAGGCTTGTGCTTTCAATCCCATGCCCAAGATTCAATATGACATGCCCAAGTTTAAATTTGACATGTCTAGGATCAATTTTGAGATTCCCAAGACCGTAGGTTTGTGCTTTCATGCCCATGCCCAAGATTCAATTTGACAAGCCCAAGTTTAAATTTGACATGTCTAGGATCATTTTTGAGATGCCCAAGACCATAGGATTTTGCTTCCATGCCCATGCCCAAGATTCAATTTGACAAGCCCAAGTTTAAATTTGACATGTCTAGGATGATTTTGAGATGCCCAAGACCATAGGATTTTGCTTCCATGCCCATGCCCAAGATTCAATTTGACATGCCCAAGTTTAAATTTGACATGTCTAGGATCAATTTTGAGATTCCCAAGACCGTAGCTTGTGCTTTCATGCCCATGCCCAAGATTCAATTTGACATGCCCAAGTTTAAATTTGACATGTCTAGGATCATTTTTGAGATGCCCAAGACCATTGTATTTTGTTTCCATGCCTATGCCCAAGATTCGATTTGACATGCCCAAGTTTAAATTTGACATGTCTAGGATCATTTTTGAGATGCCCAAGACCGTAGGCTTGTGCTTTCAATCCCATGCCCAAGATTCAATATGACATGCCCAAGTTTAAATTTGACATGTCTAGGATCAATTTTGAGATTCCCAAGACCGTAGGTTTGTGCTTTCATGCCCATGCCCAAGATTCAATTTGACAAGCCCAAGTTTAAATTTTACATGTCTAGGATGATTTTGAGATTCCCAAGACCATAGGATTTTGCTTCCATGCCCATGCCCAAGATTCAATTTGACATGCCCAAGTTTAAATTTGACATGTCTAGGATCAATTTTGAGATTCCCAAGATCGTAGGCTTGTGCTTTCAATCCCATGCCCAAGATTCAATATGACATGCCCAAGTTTAAATTTGACATGTCTAGGATCAATTTTGAGATTCCCAAGACCATAGGTTTGTGCTTTCATGCCCATGCCCAAGATTCTATTTGACAAGCCCAAGTTTAAATTTGACATGTCTAGGATCATTTTTGAGATGCCCAAGACCATAGGATTTTGCTTCCATGCCCATGCCCAAGATTCAATTTGACATGCCCAAGTTTAAATTTGACATGTCTAGGATCATTTTGAGATGCCCAAGACCATAGGCTTTTGCTTTCATGCCCATGCCCAAGATTCAATTTGACATGCCCAAGTTTAAATTTGACATGTCTAGGATCAATTTTGAGATTCCCAAGACCATAGGCTTGTGCTTTCATGCCCATGCCCAAGATTCAATTTGACATGCCCAAGTTTAAATTTGACATGTCTAGGATCATTTTTGAGATGCCCAAGACCATAGGCTTTTGCTTCCATGCCCATGCCCAAGATTCAATTTGACATTTCCAAGTTTAAATTTGACATGTCTAGGATCATTTTTGAGATGCCCATGACCGTAGGCTTGTGCTTTCAATCCCATGCCCAAGATTCAATTTGACATGCCCAAGTTTAAATTTGACATGTCTAGGATCAATTTTGAGATTCCCAAGACCGTAGGCTCGTGCTTTCATTCCCATGCCCAAGATTCAATTTGACAAGCCCAAGTTTAAATTTGACATGTCTAGGATGATTTTGAGATGCCCAAGACCATAGGATTTTGCTTCCATGCCCATGCCCAAGATTCAATTTGACATGCCCAAGTTTAAATTTGACATGTCTAGGATCAATTTTGAGATTCCCAAGACCGTAGGCTTGTGCTTTCATGCCCATGCCCAAGATTCAATTTGACATGCCCAAGTTTAAATTTGACATGTCTAGGATCATTTTTGAGATGCCCAAGACCATAGGCTTTTGCTTCCATGCCCATGCCTAAGATTCAATTTGACATTCCCAAGTTTAAATTTGACATGTCTAGGATCATTTTTGAGATGCCCAAGACCATAGGTTTGTGCTTTCAATCCCATGCCCAAGATTCAATTTGACAAGCCCAAGTTTAAATTTGACATGTCTAGGATCATTTTTGAGATGCCCAAGACCATAGGATTTTGCTTTTAATCCCATTCCCAAGATTCAATTTGACATTCCCAAGTTTAAATTTGACATGTCTAGGATCAATTTTGAGATTCCCAAGACCGTAGGCTTGTGCTTTCATGCCCATGCCCAAGATTCAATTTGACAAGCCCAATTTTAAATTTGACATGTCTAGGATCATTTTTGAGATGCCCAAGACCATATGCTTTGGCTTCCATGCCCATGCCAAAGATTCAATTTGACATGCCCAAGTTTAAATTTGACATGTCTAGGATCATTTTTGAGATGCCCAAGACCGTAGGTTTGTGCTTTTAATCCCATGCCCAAGATTCAATTTGACAAGCCCAAGTTTAAATTTTACATGTCTAGGATCATTTTGGAGATGCCCAAGACCATAGGATTTTGCTTCCATGCCAATGCCAAAGATTCAATTTGACATGCCAAAGTTTAAATTTGACATGTCTATGATCATTTTTGAGATGCCCAAGACCGTAGGTTTATGCTTTTAATCCCATGCCCAAGATTCAATTTGACAAGCCCAAGTTTAAATTTGACATGTCAAGGATCATTTTTGAGATGCCCAAGAACGTAGGCTTGTGCTTTCAATCCCATGCCCAAGATTCAATATGACATGCCCAAGTTTAAATTTGACATGTCTAGGATCAATTTTGAGATTCCCAAGACGGTAGGCTTGTGCTTTCATGCCCATGCCCAAGATTCTATTTGACAAGCCCAAGTTTAAATTTGACATGTCTAGGATCATTTTTGAGATACCCAAGACCATAGGATTTTGCTTCCATGCCCATGCCCAAGATTCAATTTGACATGCCCAAGTTTAAATTTGACATGTCTAGGATAAATTTTGAGATTCCAAAGACCGTAGGCTTGTGCTTTCAATCCCATGCCCAAAATTCAATTTGACATGCCCAAGTTTAAATTTGACATGTCTAGGATCAATTTTGAGATTCCCAAGACCGTAGGCTTGTGCTTTCATGCCCATGCACAAGATTCAATTTGACATGCCCAAGTTTAAATTTGACATCTCTAGGATCATTTTTGAGATGCCCAAGACCGTAGGCTACTCAGGAATGGCAGAAAGCTAAGGGTAAGAAACGATCAATGAATCGTAAGAAGAATGATAATCAAGAAGGTTCTAGTGGTGTTGAAAAGTCAGATGAGAATGCTGAGAACAATGCAAACAATGGATTTTTCATTCTCAGTTTTTCAGTCTCTCGATTTTTTTCTCTCCTAAAAAAGGGCGATTTTTTTTCTACTTTCCAAAATTTTCTTCAACAACTTTTTTCCGGGAAAATTATCCCGATCTGCTAACTGGGATCATCAACGGGTGATTCAAGATGGTTGAAGTTTCTCTCTTGAGAAACCCAACATATGCTGAACAAGTGAGGGGAAAACAACAGCTACCCACAACAACGGTAGATCTCAGTTCATTACCAACCCCTTCTTCGAAAAATGGAAAACCAGCAATTGTTCTCCCAGAATTATACTATTTAGAAGGCTGTGATATGTGGAAATTTAGTTTAATTGGGCGTCTGGATCTCAAGGGTATAAAATTCGATGATGTAAAGAAAGACCTGGAGGGGCTGTTCAATTCATCCCAATGAGCAGAGGATTTTTCACAGTGAAACTTAAATCTCAAGAAGCAAAGAACAGATTGCTAAATAAGGAAGCTTGGTTCTTTGGTCATCAAAAGTTGAGCATAATCGAATGGTTTCCGGGATTCGATGCCGAAAAACAAAGAACTTCACACTCCTCTGTCTGGGTTTCATTTCCGGCTCTTCCCCTGGAATTCTGGACGGAAAAAACATTACTATCAATGGCGAAATCTCTTGGCACTCCGATTGTAGTAGATAAGCGTACTCTAGCTCATGAATACGGCCATTTCGCCTCAGTTTTAGTTGATGTAGATTTCTCTAAAACTGCTACAGATGCTATTCATATCACGGTGGGGGAAAAAGAATTCTGGCAGTCTATGGAGATAATGAAGATGCCGAAATACTGTACTCAGTGCAAACTAATTGGTTACTCCGACCAAGAATGCAGGAAAAAAGAAAAAAAACAAATACTGAGATTATGGTGGCTAACAAAGTTATGCAGAACAAGGGAGCTCAACAAAATAATGTTAACCCTGAGGCAAACAACAATGTGCAAACGGGAGAATGGAGTGTTGCCCAACGTAGAACGAAGGGCAAGAAGAAAGGAAATAATTCTGGGGATACAGATCAGGTCAATACTGAGGAAGAGGGAGACAAAAATCGGGAGGTGGAAGAGCAATTGAGGGAAACTAAAATGTTGGAAATCAATATGTCAAATGCAGCGGCTAAATTCAAGAATGCTTTGGAGGGCCTGGCAAAGGTAAGGAACAAAAAAGACTCAATTTTAACATTGATTACTCAAGGATCAGTAGGTGAAAAAAACCAAAATTACGTTGCAACTAGGATCCCTAAAACAGTAACATTAGCATCTTCAACCCCTTTTTGTGACCAATTAATGGCAGGTGAATTTGTGTTTAATAACAACATGTTTGATGCTCTAAATTTGGCTCCGGAAGTGGCCGAAAGTCCGGCTGATGCTAAGTTCAGGGAAGGCCAAGAGGCTGAGAGAAAGAATAGCAAATTCGCAGAAGGTTATATCATCCTCTATGGCAAGAAGCTCTACTCTGGAAACGATTTCTGAATCGGATTCAGAGTTAAGCTTGGAAAACTCCTTTTTTTTTTTTTTTGGTAAGTCAAATTTTTTTATTATAAATAGCCTTTGATACAATAAACGTTTTAGAAGTAGCTAGGGGAACAACCCCTTAAAAACAAAAAGACATTACTTAAATCTAAAGTATCTCACAGATTGATTTTCAACTGTCTTCAGAAAATGTGGTTTACCACTAAATTGCATCCCCTCCTCCTTACGAAGATCACACCCCAACTTTGCCATGGAGTCCGCAGAGAAATTCACTTCACGAAAAGTGTGATCAAAATGTATATTTTCATAACACCGCTTAATCGCCAGCCATCTTGGAGTTCCGAACCAGGGAAGGTTGTTTTCCTTGGAAAACTCCAGCTTAAGATACCGAGTTGAGAGAGGACAATCTCCAAGGCCAAATACTGGGGCTACTTCTCAGTTAGCTAAAATTACTTCCAATAATGGTTTTTAATGCGTGTGTTTTTCTGGAACATAAATGGCATTGCACGCCAGGCTGCAAGGTGCAAACTTCAGGAACTTCTTAAGGAAAATAAACCGGATATTTTTTGCGTTGCTGAGCCGAAAGTTCATAGTTCGTTCAGATTTATGCAAGGTCTCTTTGTGGATGGGTACCAAAAAGATATTATAAATAATTCAGAAGGTTTATCGAAAGCAAATCTCTGGATTTTTTGGTTGAATGACATTACAAGGCCTAATGTTTTAAACTCAAGTAAGCAGGCTGTGACGATTGAAACCCAGGGGGTGCTGGTCTCTTTTGTTCACGCTAGCTGCTTCCAAGTAACTAGAAGGAGGCTCTGGCAGCAACTTTCTTGTGCAAATGTTAATACTCCTTGGTTGGTGTTAGGGGACTTTAACTGTGTCCTGTGAAATGAGGAGAAAAAAGGTGGTAGGGTGCCAAGGACTTCGGTCATGAATGATTTTAGTGATTGGATGGATGAAAACGATCTTTTTGAAGCTGACTCTCTAGTCTCAAAGTTTACTTGGGCTAATGGGCAATCGGGGGTGCGAAGAATTCTGTGTAAGCTGGATAGGGCAATTATTAATGAAGCATGGCTTAACAGGTTTGAGAATTGGAGGTGTAAAGCTCTTCCTCGTGAAGTTTCCGACCATTCTCCAATAAATGGCTTATGTGTGGCTAATTCAAGACCAAAAATAGCTCCTTTTATAGTACAAAAAATGTGGTTTTCGCACCCTGAATTCATGAGCATGGTCACTAGGAGTTGGAATGTCCCTGTAGTGGGATCACCGGCTTTCATTTTCCCTTTCAAGCTTAAGAGATTGAAGGAAGATATGAAGGATTGGAACCTGAGAATTTTTGGCAATGTCTATGCAAAGCTGAGGCAAGATAAACTGACTATGGAATGCGCTATTTGCACTTCAGATGAGGACCAGGAAAACATCACTAAGCTAAATTATGTTAAAGAAGCTTCGGCGACTCTACAACAGATTCGTGATCAACACAATATATTGGTGAAGCAAAAATCGAGAAACAGATGGCTAACAGATGGCGCCAGCAATACAGCTTTTTTTCATAGCACGGTCAGGATTCGCAGGAGCAGTAACTTGATTTCAGAGTTGGTGGATGAGAATGGGAATTCTATAACAGACTCAATTCAGATTAGAGACCATGTGGTTTCCTACTACGATTCTAAATTTAATGGGGAGGAATTACCAATTGATGAGGATTTATTCAACTTCGAACGCAACCAAATCTCGGAGGAAGAAAGTCGAAGAATGGATGTTATACCTACAATGGAGGAGATAAAAACGACAGCTTTCGATTTAGACCCTGAAAGTGCCCCTGGCCCAGACGGTTTCTCGGGTTGTTTCTACAGGCATTGTTGGGATGTGATTTGTCAAGACCTCACCAATGCGATCATCTTCTGCTGGAGAGAAAAGCTTATTCCACAAGGTACAAACTCTAGTCTCCTTATTTTACTGCCAAAGATGAGAGGAGCAAACACTCTGCAAAATTATAGGCCGATAGGACTAAGTAATTTTTTCATGAAAATCTTTACAAAGATTTTAGCATCAAGACTAGGAACTGTGCTTGATAATATTGTTTCGGAAGAGCAAGTTGCTTTCATGAAGGGGAGAAACATACAAGAAAATATTACGGTGGCCTCGGAGATGATAAATGAGTTGAAGACAAGGCGAAAAGATGGTAATTTGGCTCTTAAGCTTGACATAACTCAAGCTTTCGACACGGTCAGTTGGTCTTTTGTTTTAGAAGTTTTCAAAAGGTATGGTTTTTCGCAGGACTGGTGCTCTTGGATCTTTTCAATTCTTAATTCAGCTCGTATTTCGGTTCTTCTTAATGGAAATCCGGAGGGTTTCTTCAAAATAAACAGGGGGCTAAGGCAGGGTGACCCCTTATCGCCTCTTATTTTCGTTCTGATAGAAGACATACTCAGCAGAAATCTGTCAAAGCTGTTTATGGACAAGAAGATGACTCCGATGATCTCCAAGAAGAAAAAAGGTACAACCCCTACTCATCTTTTCTTTGCGGATGACATAATGATATTTTGTAAAGGCAACATGAAGAGCTTATATAATCTCCTCGAGTTGCTGGAAACTTACCAGATTGCCTCTGGGCAAACAGTCTGTCATCAAAAAAGCAAAATTTTCTTTAGTGGAGGGTCTCTGTCGCACTATAGAACTATAACATCTTTTTTGGGTATGGAAGTGTCTACCTTTCCTGACAGATATATAGGTGTTCAGATCATGCCAGGAGCTATTAGATATCGTCATATTAGCAATGTTATTGATAAGATAAAGAACCAGCTTTCTGTGTTGAAGGGAAGGTTGCTTTCTTTTCAGGACAGAATAGTGCTGATCAATGCGGTAATAGCGAGCTATACAATCCACAATATGGCAGTGTATAAATGTCCTGGTAAGTTCATCCAACAAGCTGAGAGGGTGATTCGCAATTTCCTTTGGTCGGGAGACTCTAAAGTGCCGAGGAAGTGTGTGGTGGGCTTTCCGAAGGTGTGATGTCCTCTTAATGAAGTGGGCCTGGGAATAACTAGCTTGGTTGTTACTAACAAGGCGCTTCTTATGAAGCTGTGGTGGAACATTCGCTCTTCAAACAAAAAATGGGCAAGATTTCTCTGGGCAAAATACACTTCTCGCAAGGGGAGAATAAAGAATTATGGAGTAAAGTCCTCTATCCTGCCGGGTATTAAAGCTGTTCATTTGACTGTGGAAGAGAACACAAAAGTGCTTATTGGTGATGGAAACGATACCTCTTTGTACTTTGATGTGTGGCATGATAATATTTGTATTGCAGATTTGTTGGGTAATCAAGACCTGGATGGTAATGTCATAGTTAGTGCAATCATCGACAATAACTCTTGGCAGTTGCAAGGGGAACACAATCAAAACCTTACCAGGGAAGGGGTGAACTTAAATAATCTTCTGATTCTCAGTGGAGGGCTGGACAACAGGGTTTGGAATCCAGAGTTGAAAGGAAACTTTACGGTAAAGTCAGATAAGGAGATAGTGCGCAAGAAGTATGCTAAGGCAGAAGTCTATAGCTTGTTGTGGAGAAAGACAAATCATCCAAAGCTGGCGGCTCAGAACTGGAAGATTGAAAGGGAAGCTTGTGCGATGCAGGACAAGTTGAAGAACAAGTTCAAATCTGAAATGGCTAACAGATGCTACCTTTGTAAGAGGGAAGAAGAATCCTTGGAGCACATTCTATGGAGCTGCACTATCGCTGCTCAAATTTGGATATGGGCTTCAGGTTTGTTCAATCTACAACCTAATGCGGATTTAATCGCTTCTTATAAAGCTGCAAAAGGGAGGAGTAGAATGGTTAAAGATTTATGGTTGCTGACGGTACTTGTAATTCGCTCGGAGCTGTGGAATACAAGAAACAAAGCCTGCTTCCAGAATGAGACAGTTAGTATACATTTTCTTAAACACAGAATGTTCTAGTTGATCCATGACTATGCTGTTAGGTTAAAAGGAAAAATGCACAACAACATAGCAGATCTACAAATTCTAAATTGTTTTCGAGTTGGGCATAGACAAGTAAAAACTGTGCAGCCAATTTAGTGCAGCTGGGAACCTCCAAGCATTGATGAGTTGCTTCTTTGTTGCGATGGGGCGGCCAAGGGAAACCCGGGAACTGTGGGAGCGGGAGCTGTAATTCGAAACCATAACTGCGATTTTGTAGGAGCCATGAGCATTGGCCTTGGGACTACAAATAACTTTTTGGCAGAGCTTTATGCGATCATAGTTGGATTAGAGTGGGCGTTGAAATGGAATGTGCGCAAGGTGCTAGTGCGTTCAGATTCAATGGGAGCCATTTTAGCATTCCAAAACCTGGAACTACCTTGGTTTGCAAGGCAGCGATGGAATTCGATAAAGGTTGAGTACAATTCTATTCGTTTTGTTCACACTTATCGGGAAGCCAATTTTTCGGCAGACACGATGGCTAAGAGAGGTTGCCTCCTCCGGAATGGGAGGGGTTTGACTTATGATGAAAAACCTTTTTTCTTAACAAATTTGGAATATCCTAATGTATCTTATTATAGATTTAAATAGTCTTTAAAGTTAAGGGGGTTCTGTCCTCTTTCCTTGTTATCCGTTGTATTTTTGGCTATTCATCAATATATTCTTGGACTTACCAAAAAAAAAACAACAATGCAAACAATGGTACGGGGGCTTTTGAGCCAGTTGATGTTGGGGAGAATGCTGTTAGTTCAGAGGAAACCGAACAGCTTGAAGCTGAACTTGCTGCTTATTAAGCTCAACTTCGTACTGTGTCTGAAGCTGTTGAGACAGCTAAACAGGCATTAGTTTCGAAACGAGCATTAGCTAATAGGTTGTTAGTGGGTGAAACTACAACTGCAGCTAAGTCAGGAAGTAGTGGTGAATTGGCGAGAACTAACCACTCTATTACTGATAAGAATCATGCAACTTCTTCTTCTACTCCCTTGGAATCTTTGAATGCGAACAGTCTTGAGCAAAACAAAGTGGTTGATAACATTGCGGATACACCTATCTGTAATGCTTTAATTGACTCTTCCATTTTGATTTCTCCAAATAAGTTTGATGTGTTGAATGCTGAGTTGGGTTTTGAAAACATGTTGCAACAACCTAATTAGGAGGAAGAGAGTTCGGATGAAGAGTTAACTCCTGAAATGGCAGCTTCAGGGGTAAAAGGCTCTAAATGGGATGAACTTCCAGTGGAGACTGTTCCAAAGCAGTTAAGGAAACCTGGGCGTGTTCAGATGTCTAGAGCACAACAAAGTGATTCTCAGCTGAGTATAACTACAGACTCCAAGTCTGATTCTGATAATGAGGTGAATGAGCTGGGAAACCGTGTTCTAAAGGGAGTCTCTCCAATCATTGAAAAAAGGGTTCCGGCAGGGAGTCCAAAGCTAATTAATAAACCAAAAAATCTTGTTTCCTAATGCGTGTGCTCTATTGGAATATCAATGGGGTGGCGAAGGTGGAGGCGGGTCTGAAGTTACGTGAGTTAATTAAGGTTCATAAGCCGGCGATACTTTGTATTGCTGAGCCGAAAATTCCTTATTCAGATGGAGTTATGCTAAAACTTAATCTAGCTGGTTTTGTTAAAAAAGCAATTCACAACTCTTCTTCAAGTACTATTGGCAATCTTTGGGTTCTTTGGGATGAAGTTATTGAAGCGCCGGAGGTGACTAATATGTCAAGACAGGCTATCACGGTAAGAATTGAGGGGGTTTTCATCTCTTTTGTTCATGCTAGTTATATTCAAGTTTTTAGAAGGAGGTTATGGAATCAACTCTCAGTCGTAGACTCTATATCTCCTTGGCTAGTCATAGGAGATTTCAATTGTATTCTTAGGGAGGATGAGAAGAAAGGGGGAAGGGAGACTCATACTTCTTGCATCAATGAGTTTACAGATTGGATGGCTGATAATGATCTTTTTGAAGCTGATTCTTTGGGGCCTAAGTTTACTTGGACTAATGGTCAATATGGTGTTAGTAGGATTCTTAGTAGGCTATACCGTGCTATTATTAATGAGCATTGGTTATCTAAGTTCTCGAACTGGCGGTGTAAAGCTCTTCCAAGGGAAGTTTCCGATCATTCGACTCTTATTGGTTTTCCTTTTATTGCTCTGAGACCAAGGCGTGCTCCTTTTCTTATTCATAAGATGTGGTTTTCTCACCCATATTTCTTGAGAATGGTGGAGACTTCTTGGAATGCTCCGGTTTATGGTAATCCGGCTTTTATTTTTCCTTTCAAATTGAAGCGGTTGAAGGAGGCTCTTAAGCTGTGGAATCAAACTGTTTTTGGTAATGTTAATGCTCGTCTTAAGCAAGCGCAATTGAATTTTGAAGTGGCTAGTAGGAACTCGGATGAAGATCCGTTTAATACTTCTAAGCTAAATGTTATGAAAGATGCTCTTGTTGCTGTCCAGGGTATTAGGTTACAACATCATATTATGCTCAAACAAAAATATCGTAATAGGTGGTTATTGGAGGGTTCTAGTAATACTTCTTTCTTCCACAATTCTATCAACATTCGAAGGAGTGCTAATACTATCTCGGAGCTTGTAACTGAAGAGGGTATAACGATTAATGATCCTAATCATCTTCGTGATCATGTGGTTTCTTATTATGAAGCTAAATTTAATGGAGAGAATCTTCCTATTGACAATCAGCTGTTTGACTATGTGCATGATTCTATTTCTTTGGAGGAGGGTCAGATGTTGGATATTATTCCTTCTATTGAGGAAATTAAGGCTGCGGTTTTTGATTTAGGGGCGGATAGTGCTCTAGGTCCGGATGGTTTCTCAGGGTGTTTTTATAGACATTGTTGGGATTTAATTCATCATGACCTTTTCTTGGCTGTTACTTATTGATGGACTAATAAAACCATTCCGAATGGAGTTAATTCGAGTTTTATTCTTTTGCTTGCAAAGGTTCGTGGTGCTGATAACTTGCAGAAGTATAGGCCTATTGGACTAAGTTATTTTTTCTTCAAAATCTTCACTAAGATTCTGGCTTCCAGACTTGGTAAGGTCTTGGGAAATTTGGTGTCTGAGGAGCAGGTTGCTTTTATGAAAGGGAGAAATATTCATGAGAATATTATCTTGGCCTCTGAGATGGTGAATGAGCTACACATCAAAAGGAAAGATGGGAACTTGGGTTTAAAGCTTGATATCTCTCAAGCTTTTGACACAGTAAGTTGGTCTTTTGTTATGGAGGTTTTCCATAGATATGGTTTCACAGAGGATTGGTGTACTTGGATTCAGAAGATTATGGAGTCGGCGGGTATTTCTATTCTTCTTAATGGAACCCCGGAAGGTTTTTTCAAGATTAATAGAGGTTTACATCAAGGGGATCCCCTTTCGCCTCTTATTTTTGTTTTGATTGAGGATGTTCTTAGTCGTAACATCACTAAACTCTTTCAGAATAAGGGCATGTCTCATATGGTAAGACGTAATGGTATTGCCCCTACTCATTTATTCTTTGCTGATGATATTATGATTTTTTGCAAAGGAAATATGAAAAGTGTAACAAACTTGGTGAAGTTACTTGAGTCTTATCAGCGTGCTTCTGGCCAACGAGTTTGTCGAGAAAAGAGTAAGATTTACTATGGTGGTGGGACTTTAAGTAGGCGTCGATCCATTGCAGATTTTTTGGGAATAGAAATTACTTATTTTCCAGATCGTTATTTGGGGGTAAAGGTTATGCCAGGTGCGGTGAGATAGAGGCATATTAGCAATGTTGTTGATAAAATTAAAGATCAACTTTCAGTTTTGAAAGTCAAGATGATTTCTTTTCAAGACATGGTGGTTCTTGTTAAAAATGTTCTTTCAAGTTATTCCATCCATAACATGGCGGTGTATAAGTGGCCGGTTAAATTCATTCAACAATGTGAGCGCGTAATTCGAAATTTCCTTTGGTCGGGGGATTTTAATCTCACTAGAGCCTTTGTGGTTGGTTATGACAAAATTTGTAGTCCGGTTAAGGAAGGTGGTCTTGGGATTACTAGCCTGCAGACTATGAATAAAGCACTGCTTATGAAAATGTGGTGGTCGATAAAATCCTCTAATAAGAAGTGGGCTCGTTTTTTAGAAGCTAAGTTCACTTACAGGGATGGTTGAATTAAGATGGCGGGGGTTAAATCTTCTATCTTACCTGGATTTCATTCAGTTCATCAAGAGATGGTTGAAAACTCAAAATGTATTATTGGCGATGGAAGAACCACTTCGTTATTCTATGATGTGTGGTATGGAACTGAGCCTTTAGCTAAAATTTTGCACCGTACGGACCTGGACATATCTGCTCGTGTTGGTGATATTATTGTGCAAGGTAACTGGCAGCTGGAAGGTGTGCATTTGCAAGACCTCACAAGCGCGGGGGTAGTTTTGGATGGTTTTCCAAGGCTTAACAATGGCCGGGATAGAAGAATTTGGATGCGAAATATCCAATCTTGAAATAAGCTTATTTGTTATGGAGGATGACAGTTCATCCCTCTCAAGGAGTTTGTTCGTGGGGCTTGTGCAACACTTTTCGGAGCAGGTTCAAAAGTTAGCTTCAAACTGTTGTGTTTGTCGCTCGAGGAGTCTCTTCAACATTGAAGAAATGTATGTTTAATATCAAACCCCATTATATTGCTGGAAGGTGTGCATTTGCAAGACCTCACAAGCGCGGGGGTAGTTTTGGATGGTTTTCCAAGGCTTAACAATGGCCGGGATAGAAGAATTTGGATGCCTGACCTGAAGGGAGTTTTTTCAGTTAAGTCAGCAAGAAATCTGATTAGGACGAAATATCCAATCTTGAAATAAGCTTCGCTGTTATGGAGGACGACAGTTCATCCCTCTCTAGCAGATCAAAACTGGAAGTTTGTTCGTGGGGCTTGTGCAACACTTGACAAAGTTCGGAGCAGGTTCAAAATTTCGTTAGCTTCAAACTGTTGTGTTTGTCAAAACGCTGAGGAGTCTCTTCAACATTGCTTTGGAGCTACAGTTTCGCTGAGAAAACCTGGAATTGGATAGCATGTATGTTTAATATCAAACCCCATTATGATTTGGTTACGTCTTACAATGAAGCACATCATCGTAGTGGGATGGTTAAAGATTTATGGTTGGTGGCTAACCTGGTTGTCCAATCAGAATTATAGTTCACTAGAAATAAAAAGGTGTATGAACAAAAAACTCCTTGCTGGAATTTGCTCCAAAAAAGAGTTTTTAACTTGATTCATGAGTACTTAGTTAGAATGAAGAGTTTTATGCATAATACGATGGAGGATTTGAGGATTCTTGAATTTTTTTCGTGTAAGCTATAGAAAGGTGAAGTGCGATGACCCTAAAGAGTGCTACTGGTCGCCTCCTAATATTGATGAGCTTTTGTTGTGCACGGATGGCGCCTCAAGAGGCAATCTTGGAGTGGCGGGGGCGGGTGTTGTGGCCATAAATGTGAACTATGAAGTGGTGGGATCTATGTGTGTAGGATTAGGCGTTGCTTCTAATTATATTGCTGAACTATATGGTATTCTTATTGGTTTGGATTGGGCTTCTCAGTGGGGATACAGACATATTGTGCTCAGATCAGACTCGGCTAGTGTGCTAAAAGACTTGGAGGAAGACAACGTCCCATGGTTTGCGCAGCAAAGATTTTTGGAGGTTAAGGGTCTCTATGATTCAATTCGTTTTCTTCACACGTTTTGTGAAGCAAATTTTGCTGCTGATGGAATGGCAAAGCGTGGTTATTTGTTAGATAAGGGAGTGAGAATTCAGTTTCTTGGACGTCCTTCTTTTTTACGGAATATTGAGCATCCAAATGTAATTTATTATCGTTTTAAATAGTTTTTGAGTTTTTGGGGTTGTTTTGACCTCTTTTCTCAAAACTATCTTGTAAATATTTTTTTGATTCAATTCAATTTTTTAACTTATCAAAAAAACCAAGACCGTAGGCTTGTGCTTTCTATCCCATGCCCAAGATTCAATATGACATGCCCAAGTTTAAATTTGACATGTCTAGGATCATTTTGAGATGCCCAAGACCATAGTCATTTGCTTCCATGCCTATGCCCAAGATTCAATTTGACATGCACAAGTTTAAATTTGACATGTCTAGGATCAATTTTGAGATGCCCAAGACCGTAGGCTTGTGCTTTTAATCCCATGCCCAAGATTCAATTTGACATGCCCAAGTTTAAATTTGACATGTCTAGGATAAATTTTGAGACTCCCAAGACCGTAGGCTTGTGCTTTCATGCCCATGCCCAAGATTCAATTTGACATGCCCAAGTTTAAATTTGACATGTCTAGGATCATTTTTGAGATTCCCAAGACCATAGTCTTTTGCTTCCATGCATATGCCCAAGATTCGATTTGACATTTCCAAGTTTAAATTTGACATGTCTAGGATCATTTTTGAGATGCCCAAGACCGTAGGCTTGTGCTTTCAATCCCATGCCCAAGATTCAATATGACATGCCCAAGTTTAAATTTGACATGTCTAGGATCAATTTTTGAGATGCCCAAGACCGTAGGCTTGTGCTTTGAATCCCATGCCCAAGATTCAATTTGACATGCCCAAGTTTAAATTTGACATGTCTAGGATCAATTTTGAGATGCCCAAGACCTTAGGCTTGTGCTTTTAATCCCATGCCCAAGATTCAATTTGACATGCCCAAGTTTAAATTTGACATGTCTAGGATAAATTTTGAGATTCCCAAGACCGTAGGCTTGTGCTTTCATGCCCATGCCCAAGATTCAATTTGACATGCCCAAGTTTAAATTTGACATGTCTAGGATCATTTTTGAGATTCCCAAGACCATAGTCTTTTGCTTCCATGCATATGCCCAAGATTCAATTTGACATTTCCAAGTTTAAATTTGACATGTCTAGGATCATTTTTGAGATGCCCAAGACCGTAGGCTTGTGCTTTCAATCCCATGCCCAAGATTCAATTTGACATGCCCAAGTTTAAATTTGACATGTCTAGGATCAATTTTGAGATGCCCAAGACCGTAGGCTTGTGCTTTGAATCCCATGCCCAAGATTCAATTTGACATGCCCAAGTTTAAATTTGACATGTCTAGGATCAATTTTGAGATTCCCAAGACCGTAGGCTTGTGCTTTTAATCCCATGCCCAAGATTCAATTTGACAAGCCCAAGTTTAAATTTGACATGCCTAGGATCATTTTTGAGATGCCCAAGACCATAGGCTTTTGCTTCCATGCCCATGCCCAAGATTCAATTTGACATGCCCAAGTTTAAATTTGACATGTCTAGGATCATTTTTGAGATGCCCAAGACCGTAGGTTTGTGCTTTTAATCCCATGCCCAAGATTCAATTTGACAAGCCCAAGTTTAAATTTGACATGTCTAGGATCATTTTTGAGATGCCCAAGACCATAGGCTTTTGCTTCCATGCCCAAGTTTAAATCTGACATGTCTAGGATCATTTTGAGATGCCCAAGACCGTAGGCTTGTGCTTTTAATCCCATGCCCAAGATTCAATTTGACATGCCCAAGTTTAAATTTGACATGTCTAGGATAAATTTTGAGATTCCCAAGAACGTAGGCTTGTTATTTCATGCCCATTCCCAAGATTCAATTTGACAAGCCCAAGTTTAAATTTGACATGTCTAGGATCATTTTTGAGATGCCCAAGACCATAGGCTTTTGCTTCCATTCCTATGCCTAAGATTCAATTTGACATGCCCAAGTTTAAATTTGACATGTCTAGGATCATTTTTGAGATGCCCAAGACCGTAGGTTTGTGCGTTTAATCCCATCCCCAAGATTCAATTTGATGTCTAGGATCATTTTTAAGATCCCCAACACCATAGGTTTTTGCTTTTAATCCCATGCCCAAGATTCAATTTGACAAGCCCAAGTTTAAATTTGACATGTCTAGGATCATTTTTGAGATGCCCAAGACCATAGGCTTTTGCTTCCATGCCCAAGTTTAAATTTGACATGCCCAAGATTCAATTTGACATGCCCAAGTTTAAATTTGACATGTCTAGGATCATTTTTGAGATGCCCAAGACCGTAGGCTTGTGCTTTTAATTCCATGCCCAAGATTCAATTTGATATGCCCAAGTTTAAATTTGACATGTCTAGGATAAATTTTGAGATTCCCAAGACCGTAGGCTTGTTCTTTCATTCCCATGCCCAAGATTCAATTTGACAAGCCCAAGTTTAAATTTGACATGTCTAGGATCATTTTTGAGATGCCCAAGACCATAGGCTTTTGCTTCCATGCCCATGCCTAAGATTCAATTTGACATGCCCAAGTTTAAATTTGACATGTCTAGGATCATTTTTGAGATGCCAAAGACCGTAGGTTTGTGCTTTTAATCCCATGCCCAAGATTCAATTTGACATGTCCAAGACCGTAGGTTTGTGCTTTTAATCCCATGCCCAAGATTCAATTTGACAAGCCCAAGTTTAAATTTGACATGTCTATGATCATTTTTGAGATGCCCAAGACCATAGGCTTTTGCTTCCATGCCCAAGTTTAAATTTGACATGCCCAAGATTCAATTTGACATGCCCAAGTTTAAATTTGACATGTCTAGGATCAAATTTAATGTTGGGCATGGGCATGAAGCACAACCCTATGGTCTTGGGAATCTCAAATTGATCCTAAGCATGTAAAATTTAAACTTGGGAATGTCAAATTTAATCATGGGCATAGGCATGAGAGTACAAGCCTACGATATTGTGCATCTCAAAATTGATCTTAGGCATGTCAAATTTAAATTTGGGCATATCAAATTGAATGTTGGGCATGGGCATGAAAACACAACCCTACAGTCTTGGGCATCTCAAAATTGATCCTAAGTCAAATTTAAACATGGGCATATCAAATTGAATGTTGGTCCTGGGCATGATAGCACAACCCTATGGTCTTCGGCATATCAAAATTGATCCTTGGCATGTCAAATTTAAACTTTGGCATATCAAATTTAATGTTGGGCATGGGCATGAAAACACAACCCAACGTTCTTGGGCATCTCAAAAGTAATCCTAGGCATGTAAAATTTAAACTTGGGCATCTCAAAATTGATCATGGGCATGGGTCTGAAAGTACAAGCCTGAGGTATTGTGCATCTCAAAATTGATCCTAGGCATGTCAAATTTAAATTTGGGCATATCAAACTGAATGTTGGGCGTGGGCATGAAAGCACAACCCTACGGTCTTCGGCATACCAAAATTGATCCTAGGCATGTCAAATTTAAACTTGGGCATATCAAATTGAATGTTAGGCATGGGCATGACAACACAACCCAACGGTCTTGGGCATCTCAAAATTGATCCTAGGCATGTAAAATTTAAACTTGGGATTGTCAAATTTAATCATGGGCATGGGCATGAAAGTACAAGCCTACGATATTGTGCATCTCAAAATTGATCCTAGGCATGTCAAATTTAAATTTGGGCATATCAAATTGAATGTTGGGCATGGGCATGAAAACACAACCCTACAGTCTTGGGCATCTCAAAATTGATCCTATAGATGTCAAATTTAAACTTGGGCATATCAAATTAAATGTTGGGCATGAGAATGAAAGCACAACCCTATGGTCTTGGGAATCTCAAAATTGAACCTAGGCATGTCAAATTTAAACTTGGGCATATCAAATTGAATGTTGGACATGGGCATGAAGCACAACCCTACGGTCTTGGGAATCTCAAAATTGATCCTAGGCATGTAATATTTAAACTTGGGAATGTCAATTTTAATCATGGGCATGGGCATTAAAGTACAAGCCTACGATATTGTGCATCTCAAAATTGATCCTAAGCATGTCAAATTTAAATTTAGGCATATCAAATGATTGTTGGGCATGGGCATGAAAACACAACCCTACAGTCTTGGGCATCCCAAAATTGATCATTGTAGATGGGGAAAAACGATTTGTTGGTTTTTATGGAATTCAGGAGATTACCGTTTAGAGGAGACTCCTTGAACCGAGCGTAATGTTCAACCTCACACAGATGCACCGTTGCAAAGGGAGTTCTTTGAATTCGAGAGATCAATCTGTAGTACTCTGGCTTAAACTAAGACAATGGAAGTTCCAGAGTAAATTCGGTCACAAAGAGAGGATGGGTTGATCTGTAGGAGGGAAGCTGAGAAATGTGTGGAATCAATGGTAATCAAAGATTGTAGGTGTGTTGTGAATTCTGAATAGGATAAGTTCTGAATGATTGAAATTGCTCAGTTGAGAGTAATTTCTCAATTGATGAGTTGTTGATCTCGTATTGTTAGTGAGACGTGAGATTCTTGTTATATTTCTCGTTGTTGTTTCAATCATGATTCAGAGACTTATTTATATTGCTGGAATTGTAGACACCATGATCCCATGAAGTGTGACAGTTTATGGAATCAAAGAGTGGGGAAGTGGAAATCGTGTTTGAAACCAGTTGCTTATCGTGTAAAAACTTTGATTTTTCATCCACTACTTTGTTAACTCCTTCAACTGATTGCACGACTTGCTCACATTCCATCGTGTGTTTGAACACACGTGTCGTAGATCGCCAGACCAAAACCCTAGTTGATATCCCACCAAGTGACATGATTGACGACTCGTGGTTAGTTTAGTCAGTTGTTGACTTCATGATTTAGTGGGACGATGAGTCCATGTATTGAGTTGAACATGATTTTGTAAAATGATCTGAAACTCATGAATTGAACCTGTCTGCTGAGATGGTGATGTGATTCTCACGTTGAGGTGAGAAAGTGTTTCTTATTAGATGAATTTTTGAATATTAATAGTTGAATCAATATTCCTTGGTTTGAGCAAATATTGCTCATCTGAGCAAGTGTCACTCGTCTGATGAATTATTGGCAGCGTGACCAAAATAAAATATTAATTAAAATACTGGTAGTTGAGTCGAGCATAATTAATAAGAATACTGATCATGAGATTGTCATAAAGTTATTAGTGTTCGAATATGGAATTATGATCCTTGGACTCAGAAACCCTAATTTGATCAATTGATGACCAATTGATGGTTCATTTTAAAATTAACCACGAAATGAAGGAGAACTGGCTTCATGGGACCATGGGTCGACCATGAAACTACCATATGCTCGTGTGAGCAAATACCAAATTCTCTTGAAGAGTTGGTGATTTGTTGATAAAAGAATGATCAAATGCTGGTTTAATCATTTATTCGAAAAATGCTAGTCTGAGCCTTAGGTGATGAAACCTAATTAATTATGAAGACATAAGGGACCGACCAAGGGGTCATGAAACCGGCCCTGGGTGGTCACAGGATCGAATGACGATCACTCCGATGAATTCTGAAATTATTCGAAGAGTTTTTTGACCCAATATGTGCAATTGCGCAAATTTGGTCAAATCACGAAAATATGTGGGACCGGCTCATTGTAAGCCAAAAATCCAACCATGGTCGGTCAAGGTAACATGCTTTCGTCGTTGAGACGTTCGTGTCTCAGTCCTGAGAATTTTGATATTTTCTGGTGCGCGTTTGAGCGACCATTTGAGAAAATATGTCAAAATTAGGGTTTTGTTGAAACTAGGAAAACTTCATGACATGAAGGAAAATAATTATGAAATAAAGGAATGATGAAGCATGGGACCGCCGAGGCCAAGGAATGGCCAGCCAGCCAGTGACCACGGTCTCGTGGTGCTTTTTCCTTATTTTTATTATTTTTTATGAATTTATGAAAATATCATGAAATTAAGGAATTTGTTGAAATTAAGGAGTTTTATTGAAGTGAAGGAGTTCCCATTGGATCAAGGAAGCAAATTGTAGCGCCCCCTAAGCTAGCAGCTGACCAAGAAATTAGCTAAAAAAAACAGAGGCACTAAGAATCCGAATTAAACACTTAAACATTCAATTAAGAAATCTGCTACAAAAACTTAACCCAAAGTTAACCCCGCTCAGAAATATATATACAAGAACTCCTCTCCAATAATACATATAAAATATTCATTTGGTTTACAAATAGAATATACAACATAATAAACATATCAGAATATAATCAACTAACGAACTCAACCCTTGAAGATTTCATTGCGCAACTCTGATCTGTCACAGAAACTGAAGTGGGATTAATTAACATTTAGATTCTAAGTAATCATAGGCAAGAGTTGGAAAACAATACATGTTTTTCCGAAACATTAAACAGTGACTAGGTCACTGAAATAATCATATATGTATACGGAACAAACTCCTTCATCAAACAATGTACTAATATGGTTGTGAATCCCTAAATACCGGCAATTCACACCTGATAGCTATGGATGCCACCAAGACCATGGTGACCAACTCTAAACAATAAAAGCTAAATTAAAGTAGGTATAAATGTGAAGGAGCGTATCCTATATACCACAAGTGGAAATTCTCATTTCCCATAACAATTCATATTGACAACATATTACAAGTCCTTTCCAAATCGTGGAAAGATTCAAAAAATTAACAGGATTATCATAATGCATTTTAAACAAAGCATGGAATGCACGGACAGAAAATGCATGAGTTTGTTAAGCATAAACTTTTATAAAAGCAACAATAATGATTACAAAAGAGTCAAATGCATTCCCACCTATTTTGAAGACAAGCCACGCCTACCTCGAGATCCACGATCCACTGGTTCATCCTTTGAATCGATCGTTGTTAATATAGACTAACTGTTAATCACACAAGTACTCTAAGAGATTATCCAAAAGGCTCATACAAGGCTAACTAGTGTTTTTAAACCCATTAACTAAGTCTTACGAACATCTACAACTTTGTAGAAGAAGTCAAAGGTTAATTCGGACCATAAGGGTCCAAACATTCAAAATATGAATACTAGGTCTAATCCCAAGTCCACTAAACTGGCCCATTAATCTAAGACCCTAAGGGTTATCCACTAAGTCAATTCTAACGGTCAAAGTGACGGTCAAAAGGGTCAACTAACATAGATAAATGTTAGTCAATAGAGTCAAAGTCATTTTGTAGTCAAAGTCCATGGTCAATGGTCTTTTGAAGTGCTTGAAAAAGTCTAAAGTCTAAATCGGTCGGAGATCATGGACCATCGGGTGCAAATATCACTAAGGGTCAACTCAAGTCAAGACAAGTGATGCAACGGGGAACTCGGTGAGTTAACACGGTTAATGACTGATCTTGACAATATTTTAACCAAGGAGGTTAGATAACTATTTCAAAGAAAAAAGAAGCAAATGGAAAGAATGAGAACTCCTATTATCTCAAAAAACAAAGAAAAGAAAAAAAAAGGGATGAAGTGGTCGGATAGTCCAAATTTGGAATATCAGGAGGGTAATTCAAAGTCTAGAATGACATCTAACTTTTTTCGGAGATGGAGACGACTAATTTTTGGCAAGGGTGGTATACTTTTATACCCTCTCTTTTTTGATCAATAATACTTTTTCTTTACCGATCAAAAAAAAAAAACTAAGTCTTACGAACATCTACAACTTTGTAGAAGAAGTCAAAGGTTAAGCTATGAATATTCTATTACAGCTCAACAAGTCAAGACAGGAACTCGGTGAGTTAACACGGTTCGACTCAGTTAGATAACTGAGTCGGATAGGGTAATTCAGTCAGACATCTAACTGAGACGACTAACAGGCTAATTCTATTACAGCTACATGAACACAAACTATAATTCATCTATAACATTTCAACTATACATCAATTCATAAAACTTCATAACTCATTATCAAATACAAACTCAGCTTACCTTTAGGTAGCAGAAGCAAGCTTCCATTGAGAATATCTTCAAGCTACTCATCTACCATTACAAAAATCCTAAGTTGTATCCACCCCTTGCAATATTTCTAATTCAAACCACAATTCCATTAGCTACAATTGTCACACAACATAACTCTATAATTACCTGTAATTCCATACTTTAACAAAACCCATTATTGCAATTACAACTTCAAGTTCTGTTTACCTGCAAAAGCAGTAGTAGGAAGCTTTCACAGCATTTACAATCTATAACTCTGCAATAGTAGTAGCAAGCCTCCACTGGAGCTATTAGCCACTCCCTACAACCATCATTACTAACTACACACATCAATTCATTTACTTAACTTAAACAAACTTCATATCTTAATTACAACACTAAACTAAGTTTACCTGCAAAAGCAGTGGCTGCAAGCTTTCACTAAACCCTTTGTTATGACAGCATTACAACTAACTCAACCTATGCATCTCAGTTCACCCCAAATCGAAGCCAACACATAAAACTGCAACCCAAACCAACACCCCCATTTCAGTTCCTTCCTGCAATGACAGATAACACTCATACCTTCTACAATCTTCACAGTCCCAAGCAATAACAGTTTCATACCAAACCCCATCCACATAACCAAACACTGTGAATCTTTGTTCAATCACTTTATACTTCTATTGCGCTTCATACACACCACTCCAAACCCACCTGCACTATTACAACTTATCAGCAATTCAATTGTAGGCTCGCGTATTTCGACTATATCTCAGTTCCATCAGCACAAGAGTCTGAGAAACACTACCATCTCAGCTTTGCAAACCAGTTTACTTGCAAGATCAGTTGCACCTCAATTCAATAGCACCCATGATCAGTTAAGCTCACTCACCACCATATCTAACTCAACCATTTCAACACTACCAGTTCAGTACCACTAACAAACCTGCACCCTTGTAGACTTCTAACATTCATTTAAACCTTCAATTCATTCAATTCAATATTCTTCACAAATAATTCTCTATCTCATTTCACCTGCACCATTACATACATCACTTGATACATTTATATTTTTCAACTCAACACAACAATACAGAGTCCTAACCTATTTATTCGAATCCAACTCCACTTCCATAACTAACATCACCTCCAATTATCATTACTTTTTTTTTGATAAGTCAAAAATTTGTATTAGATAGAATTTTTTTTACATAGGAGTTAACAAGAACGGAGTGCAAGGCAACCCCTAACACATAAAACTACTTGAATCTATAATAAACAACGTTTGGGTATTCAACGGAAATTAGAAAATTAGGTCTTCCATGATATTGTAAACCCGCACCACTCGCAAGAAAACAACCTTCTTAGCCATAGAATCAGCTGCAAACTTCGCCTCTGTGAAAGTATGAACCAATCGAATAGAATCATAATTGCTATTAACATTTAACCACCTTTGCCTTGCAAACCACAGAAGTTTAGAAGTTTTTAATGCCTCAACCACATAATAAGAATCAGTACGAATGCAGACTCGTCTAACTCCCCATCTAACAGCCCATTCAAGACCCACAATAATTCCAAAAAGCTCTGCCAAGTAGTTTATTGTGATTCCCAGGCCAATGGAAATTGCGCCAAGAACATTGCAAGAGGCATCCCTTGCCACGACACCCGCACCTACCACCCTCGGGTTTCCCCTAAACGCTCCGTCATATCATAATAAAATTTCATCTTCATTAGGAGGCAACCAAAAACACTCCTTAGGCTGATGAAGCTTGATACGTCTGTGCACTACCCTAAAGTAATCCAAAATTCTGATTTCATCCCCACAGCCTTTCATGTTTCTCTTGAGATGAGCCGAGTAATCCTGAATAAGTTTCAAAATACGTCTGAATAACATGGTCCAGTTTGGCTTTTTATTCTCAAACAAAGCCTTGTTTCTCAGAGCCCATAGCTCAGAATTTATCACACAGTTTGCCAGTAAACACATGTCCTGAATCATAGGACTCTTCCCCTTTTCTGTTTTAAACGAGATCAAAAGATTGTTATTAGGCTTCAAACCAAAAATTTCAGAAATCCAGTTCCAAGCACGAGATGCAAAGGTGCATTGGAACAACACATGATCCAGAAATTCGTCCGAAATTCCACATAAGCAACATTTGTTTGCAATGTGTAATTTGAATCTACTCTAGATAAGGTCAAAAGTAGCGCAAACTCCACGTAGGAATTTCCAGTTCTGAGCAGCAAGCACCGGATGAATTTCCTTTCTCCAAATAAGCGAAGATCCTTTCAACTTGGGGTATTTCTGGAGAATCAACTCAACTGCAGAACTGACGCTGAATTCCCATGAATATTCTGGCATCCAAACCCTATTGTCTTCACCACCCAGAGGAGAAGGCAGATTGTTTACATTGAGACCAGCAGCCAGCATATGCTGAAGATGGTTTTCAGGTATTACCCACCTGCCATCAACCAGAACATCACTTACACGCACAGAAATGTCCAGAGTTTGGTCATTTAGACCTCAGCAAAACTAATATCCGCATACCAGATGTCATAGTAGAGTGACGTACTCCTGCCATCCCCCAACAAGACCTTAGTATTTTTCTCCACAAGATTATACACACTTCTAACACCTGGAAGAATTGAAGATTTAATTCCCGCCAGCTTGATACGACCAAAGAATTTAGCCTTGAAAAGAGCTGCCCAGTTCTTTTTTGAATTACGCATTTTCCACCACAACTTCATCAGTAGAGCATTGTTCAAAGTAGACATACGATTCAAACCGAGGCCCCCCTCCTCAAAAGGGCAACAGATTTTGTCAAAAGCCACCACTACAGCTCGACTAATATTATAGTCTCTCGACCAAATGAAGTTCCTAATTGCTCTTTCACAGAGCAAAATGAATTTCCGAGGCCATTTATAGACCGTCATATTATGAATAGAATAGCTAGAAATGATAGACTTAACAAGAACAATACGGTCATGAAAAGATAAAAGCCTCCCTTTCCAACCAGCAAGGTTGTCTTTAATTTTTTTCAATCACATTGCATATATGAGAATAGTGCACTGTACCTGGCATTATTTGAACTCCCAAGTAACGATCCGGAAAAGTAGCGACACTTACCTAAAAAATTCATAAGAACAGTGCACCTACTTGCAGGACCACCACCATAGTAAATTTTACTCCTTTGGCGACACACCGTCTGACCAGAGGCACGCGGGTATTTACCCAATAAGTCCACCAGATTATTGAGACTTTTAAGGTTACCTTTACAGAAAATCAAAATGTCGTCAACAAAGAAAAGATAAGTAGGAGATACACCACCTCTCGTGACCATGGGAGACATCTTCTTATCCGTAAAAAGCTTGGTAATATTCCTGCTAAGCACATCCTCAATCAAGAAAAAAATCAGTGGAGAAAAGGGGGTCTCCTTGACGTAAGCCTCTGTTAATTCTGAAGTAACCCTCAGGACTACCATTCAAAATAATGGAGATTCTAGCTGAACTCAGAATATTAAGGATCCAAGCACACCATTTTTCCGAGAAACCATGATTTCAAAACACTTCTAGCACAAAAGACCAACTCACCGTGTCAAACGCCTGCGAGATATCCAGTTTAAGACCAATGTTTCCAACTTTACGCTTAATGTGGAGTTCATTAACCATTTTCGAAGCCAAGCTAATATTTTCGTGAATATTACGCCCTTTCATGAAAGCCACTTGCTCCTCAGACACTAGCTTGTCTAAAACACCCCCTAGTCTAGACGCTAAGATCTTAGTGAAGATTTTGAAGAAAAAATTGCTAAGACTAATCGGTCTAAAGTTGCGAAGATTATTTTCCCCTCTTACCTTGGCCAGCAGGATGATTAAAGAAGAGTTAACGCTATTTGGAATCTTCCCAGTATTCCAACAGTAAATAATTTCCTTGATTAAGTCATCTTTAATATCCCAACAATGGCGATAGAAACAACCCGAAAAACCATCCGTCTTCAAGACCAAAAATAGCTTGCCGAATCTCATCCGGAGAAGGAATGCTGTCCATGGAATTCTATCTTCAGAAGATAGATTTATGATCCACTTCAAACAAAACATTATCAAAATCTAATTCTTGGCCATTGAATTTGTTTTTATAGAATCGAACTACATGTTGTCTCAAAAGATCCCCGTCAGAAATGCAAGAACCCTCAGAGTCAATCAATTCTGAAATGGTGTTGTTGTTTCTCCTAATACGAATCGAGTTATGGAAAAAACTAGTGTTACTCGAGCCCTCCATCAACCAATGATTACGAGACTTTTGTTTAAGAAAAGTAACCTGTTGTAAACGAGTCTCACTTCAAGTATCCATTGCCTTCTTCACAGAGTTAAGCTTCTCCAGATCAGTCGGGTCTTCATCAGAATTTCGAGCTGCAATCTCAAAACGAAGCTGATCTTATTTCAAATGGGAATGAATCTTTCCAAAAACCCACAGGTTCCAATCTTTCATTATAATCTTCAGTCTCTTTAACTTAAAAGTAAAAACGAAATCCAGAGAACCGTGAACAGGAGCATTCCATCTTTCGCTGACCATCGAAAGAAAATTCGAATATAAGAACCACATTTTCTGCACCCGAAAAGGAGCACGCTTAGGTCTAGGAACAACAAAAGGGAACCCCAGTAGATTAGAATGGTCAGAAAGATCTCTAGGGAGAGCTTTACACCTCCAATTCTCAAACCGAGCTAACCAGGCCGCATTAACAATGGCACGATCCAATTTGCTTATAATTCTGTGCGCGCCAGATTGGCGATTTGTCCAAGTGAATTTGCTACCCAAAGCATTATCTTCAAAGAGGTCATTGTCCTCTAACCAATCACTAAATTCATTAATAGCTGAAGATAACGGCTCACACCCTCCTTTTTTCTCATCCAAACGAAGGATACAGTTAAAATCCCCCATGACAAGCCAAGGAGTATTTGTATTCTGCATCTCAAGTTGTTTCCAAAGCCTACGTCTAGTCACTTGAATATAACTAGCATGAACAAAAGAAATATGCACACCATCAACTGCTATTGTAATTGCTTGTTTACTTGTATTAATAACTGAAACATTCCTCCCAGCCGTGCTGCAAATCCAAATATTAGCAATACTAGAACAAGAAGAATTATGAATAATATCTGGGGAATAACCTTCTGTAATTAATCTTCTTCCAAAATTAACTAAGAAGGCCACTTTTGGTTCAGCCATGCAAAAAATTTCAGGTTTGAACTCCCTTAATAAATCTTTTAATTTTGACTGTGCCGCATCACGCGCAACACCATTTATATTCCAATATAAGACTCGCATAATTAAACTGCCGGGTTTTTTTCTTGGATAACTTTGAAGATTTATCAGTACTTGAGGTGGAGATAATACCTGGTGAAGTACCCCTTCTAGCACGAACACCTAGTTCAGACACATCTTCCGAATCAGGTAAGGATTTTGCATCTTTTAAGGCATTAAATCTAGTTTGCACAGCAATAATCTGTCTGTGTTTAGATCCAAGCACCACAGTTTCTTTATCATTTCCATTCCCCAGGATATGGAATTTAATGTGAGATAGATATTCAGAGCTTTCCTCGAGAGCATCACACAAAGGTGTAGGCACAGAGCTAGCCAGGACCCTACCAGGCTTTAGAGGTCTACTTCCTGCCAATTCAACATTCTCACCCGTGTTATCGTTTAGAGCAAAGGTACTCAACGACCTTGCCTTACTTACTAACACAAAATGTGCTTTTATTGCCTATTTTTTCCCATCAAGAATTGCAGTAGCCAAGCGCATTGCAGTTTCAGCCTCTGCCAATTCCTGTTGCAGTTTTTTTTCTTCTATAGCATCTTGACTGGGACTCCCAAATGATGTTGATATATCAGTTATAACATTACCAATTGGAGTCTTCTTACCCCTGTTCTTTCCTTTAGGTTCTTGCCACCCTTTATCTGTTTCATTGTTAATCCGAGAATTCGGATTAGGGACTAGGTCCAGCTGTGAGTTCTCCTTATCCTTAGCAGAATTCTTGTGCTTCCTGCGATATTCAGAATCGGAATGACCAATAAAGTTACATTTAGAACAGAATTCAGGCCTCTTAAGGATTTCCAAAGGCTGCCAAAACTCTAAACCTCCCACAGAAACATATATACCATTAGTATCCATTTCAGCAAAATCAATGTTTATCAAAATAGAAGCAAAATATCCATATTCATGAGCCAGGGTTCTCTTGTCTACCATAGTAGGGGTACCAATGGTTTTTCCCATTGACAGTCCTGAGAATTTTACCCAAACTGTAGATCGAGAAGATCGTTGCTTGTCTGGATCAAATCTAGGGTACCACTCCATTAAATTTAGCTTTTGTTTGGCAACAATCCACGATTCCACTTCTAAGATCTTCGTTTTATCTCCCTGTGATTGTAATTTGATAATGAAGAATCCCCTATTTAAGGGAATGAATTGAGCCCGATCTTCACCCATCTTCCATTGTAACAACAAGTTATTTTTCACATCTGAGAATAGAAGTTCTTTGAAATCAAGCCTACCAATGAGGCTAAACCTCCATATTGCACAACCCTCCAAATAAAGATCTTCCGGAATAGCAATAGCAGGCTTACCCTCTTTTTTTGTTGGGTTTGGTAAAGTAGCTAGATCAACAATGGTTTTTGGTAAAACCTTCTTTCCCTTAAGTCGTTCAGCATATGATAGTATTTTTGTAGGTTGTAATGGATCTGTAGAATCACCCATTTTGCATCACCAACTGATGATCCAATTTGAGTGCGTGATGAAATTTCTTTTTGAAAAAAGCAAAAAGAAAGAAAATTGCCAGAGCAAAATTGAGGAGGGTTCAAAAGAATACGCATAAGTATAGATAATTCCAATTATCATTACATAAACCACCACAAACAACTAACTGTTCTTCATAAATCTCAATTAACAGAACCCTAAATATAAATCTTAATTTCATAACTAAACCAAAACTGAACTCCATATAATCAGAACAACTTCAATTGAACAACAACTCCATCATTCTTTAACTATTAACAACTCAAATATCAATCAATTCAACTTACCATTTTTCTCTGAGTCCTGAATCAACACCAAAAGTAGCCATCACCTTCTTACTAACAGAGTTGAGCCCTAACCTTCATATCAAAATCCTCAACTCTTATTTGTTATTCTCAGAAGAACCTTAAAACCAATCCTCAATCCTCTATTTTCTAATTCAAGTTCACAACATCAATTCAATCTTCAAAACCTAATTCTAATTTGGGGAAGAATAGGAAACATCAACTTTTATCAGATCTTCACCAAAATTATAATTCGACTAATTCTTCTTCTTTATGCTTCAATTAACATAAAACCCATCCTTAATTTCATCTTTGAACTTATCTTTAAACTCAACTCAGAAACCCTAATTCTCAATCTTCATAAATACCACTTCAGAACAACAATTAAACACCAACCCCTTCGTTCTTCATACAACATAAACTCAATATACCAATCAATTCCAAGAATCTCAAAACGAAATCTAAAACCCTAATTATACATCTCTCTTTCACTTTTCTGTTGAGTTTGATTTCACCACATCAACCAAAACTACCACCATCAGTTAACCTTCGATCTTTGCCGGATGAATATCAACTCGGAATCATGAACTGATTCTCGAAATCATTTACAGAAGAAGAAGAAGAGGAAAGAAAGAAATAACGAAGAGAAAGAGAAAGAAGAAAAGAAGAAGAATAAAAATAGAATGGGAGATATCTTCTCAATTTGGCTAGAGATGAGGTCGACCCGATGTGCTGCCACCCACTTTCTTCGACACGTCTTGGTGATAAGGCCAACTACCCATGATAAAGGCACCCATCCAAACATTAAGCCAAGCGGTTTAAAGTAAAATTACTAACTTTCCCTTTATACAAAACTGATAATATCTTCTTTACCCGATATCCGATTGACACGTTCGAGTAGTCCATTCCACATAACTTTTCGAGATATATCTAACGATACTAGTTTCCTCTAGATCGTTGTTAGATTAATTCCTATCAATTAACGTTCGTTATAAACAAATTGAGTTATTATCGGCTAAAACGATACTTGACCGGTCTAATAGCGTTGACGAACTTGAGGGTCCTTACAAAAATAATATTAAAATAATAAAAACACGAACGTGTGGGACCGGCTAGGGCATGGCTGGCTGGCTTGGGCCCGGTCCCACGAGTTTCCCTAATTTTTATGTATTTTATATATTTTTACATGATTTGAAGGAGTTTTCCTAATTTGAGAGAAATATCATGAAATCAAGGAGTTTCATGGGATGAAGGAAACCCTAAAAATAATAATAATAAAATAAAGGGACGTATGGACCGCCTGGGGCATGGCCGGCCGGCTGGGGCCCGGTCCCACAGGTTTTCCTAATTTTATATTATTTTTCATGTATTTTTTGAAAAATACCATGAGATGAAGGAATTTTCATGAAACTAGGGAAATAATAATAAAATAATGAGGATTAACAAGGCATGGGGCCGGCCAGGATCAAGGCATGGCCGATTGTCCAATGATCACGACCCCACAATATTTTCCCTAATTTTATATTATTTTCTCCGTGCGAAGGAAGCACCACGGAATTGAGGAGTTTCCTCAAAACGAAGGATATTTGTTCAAATGAAAGGATTTTCATCAGATCAAGGAAAATAATAAAAATGTAATAAAATATAAAACTGGCGTGGGATTGGCCATGGCACGGTCGGCTAGTTAGTGGGCCCATGCTCCCAGCGCCTTGGTCAATATTTTGATTATTTATTATTTTTTCCCTATTTTGCATAGGTTCATCGTTTCGTTGTATTTTGAAATACTCGTTCGTGCGGTGATTGTTAATGCATCATCGTTGAATACACTTGCACCTTTTGAGACATGGCTTACTCAGAGGTAGCTTCGATGCCCGTGCGTTGAATATTTATTACTAACCCATGGATTTATGCTGGGAAGAACCATGGTTTGCACTAATGAAATATCTGCGAAAATATTTGAATATTTTCGGAAATTCTGTGGATGAATCCAAGAATTTAGGAATATTTAACTTATGGCTCTATACTAGCAGAGCAAGTTGTCTAGGAGCATTAACTATTCTGATATGAGCTTGATGGAGCTTCATATCCTGTATATAGTCAGGGTAAAATCGTTGTTTGTATCCTAAAGACGTTATCGCTCTATACTAGCAGAGCAAGCTGTCTAGGAGCCGTCCATCTTGTGATACTATATAGAAATAATTACTAAAGTGTTCAGTATTCATGAGATATGTTGTTGCCTAGCGGTGATACTACATATCTACATGTACTCTGAGAGAAAGTATTCTCAGTCAGAGGATTCGATGAGAGATCCGTGTCTCAATACTCACGTCTGACTGCTGGATCAGAGGTTCGTATAATTATATTGAATGTTGGGCATGGGCATATCATATTGAATGTTGGTCATGGGCATGGGCATGAAAGCACAACCCTACGGTCTTAGGCATCTCAAAATTGATCCTGGGCATGTCAAATTTAAACTTGGGCATATCAAATTGAATTTTAGGCATGGGCATGAAAGCACAACCCTACGGTCTTAGGCATCTCAAAATTGATCCTATGCATGTCAAATTTAAACTTGGGCATATCAAAATGAATGTTGGGCATGGGCATGAAAACACAACCCTACGGTCTTGGGAATTTAAAATTAATCCTATGCATGTCAAATTTAAACTTGGGCATATCAAAATGAATGTTGGGCATGGGAATGAAAACACAACCCTACGGTCTTTGGCATCTTAAAATTAATCCTAGGCATGTCAAATTTAAACTTGGGCATTTCAAATTGAATGTTGGGCATGGGCGTGAAAACACAACCCTACGTTCTTGGGCATCTCAAAATTGATCCTAGGCATGTAAAATTTAAATTTGGGCATGTCAAATTTAAACTTGGGCATATCAAATTGAATGTTGGGCATGGGCATGAAAACACAACCCTACGGTCTTGTGCATCTCAAAATTGATCCTAGGCATGTAAAATTTAAATTTGGTCATGTCAAATTTAAACTTGGGCATATCAAATTGAATGTTGGGCATGGGCATGAAAGCACAACCCTACGGTCTTAGGCATCTCAAAATTGATCCTAGGCATGTCAAATTTAAACTTGCGCATATCAAAATGAATGTTGGGCATGGGCATGAAAACACAACCCTACGTTCTTGGGTATCTTAAAATTGATCTTAGGCATGTCAAATTTAATCATGGGCATGGGCATGAAAGTACAAGCCTACGATATTGTGCATCTCAAAATTGATCCAAGGCATGTCAAATTTAAACTTGGAAATGTCAAATTAAATATCGGGCATGGGCATGAAAGCAAAACCCCTACGGTCTTGGGGATCTCAAAATTGATCCTAGGCATGTCAAATTTAAACTTGGGCATATCAAATTGAATTTCGGGAATGGGCATTAAAGCGCAACCCTACGGTCTAGGTCATCTCAAAATTGATCCTAGGCATGTCAAATTTAAACTTGGGTATATCAAATTCAATGTTGGGCATGGGCATCAAAACGCAACCCTACGGTTTTGGGCATCTCAAAATTGATCCTAGACATGTCAAATTTAAACTTGGGCATATCAAATTGAATGTTGGGCATGGGCATGAAAGCACAACCCTACGGTCTTAGGCATCTCAAAATTTATCCTATGCATGTCAAATTTAAACTTGGGCATATCAAAATGAATGTTGGGCATGGGGATGAAAACACAACCCTACGGTCTTGGGCATCTTAAAATTAATCCTAGGCATGTCAAATTTAAACTTGGGCATATCAAATTGAATGTTGGGCACGGGCGTGAAAACACAACCCTACGTTCTTGGGCATCTAAAAATTAATCCTAGGCATGTAAAATTTAAATTTGGGCATGTGAAATTTAAACTTGGGCATATCGAATTGAATGTTGGGCATGGGCATGAAAACACAACCCTACGTTCTTGGGCATCTCAAAATTGATTCTAGGCATGTAAAATTTAAATTTGGGCATGTCAAATTTAAACTTGGGCATATCAAATTGAATGTTGGGCATGGGCATGAAAGCACAACCATACGGTCTTAGGCATCTCAAAATTGATCCTAGGCATATCAAATTTAAACTTGTGCATAACAAAATGAATGTTGGGCATGGGCATGAAAACACAACCCTACGGTCTTGGGTATCTCGAAATTGATCTTAGGCATGTCAAATTTAATCAGGGGCATGGGCATGAAAGTACAAGCCTACGATATTGTGCATCTCAAAATTGATCCAAGGCAAGTCAAATTTAAACTTGGAAATATCAAATTAAATGTCGGGCATGGGCATGAAAGCATAACCCCTACGGTCTTGGGGATCTCAAAATTGATCCTAGGCATGTCAAATTTAAACTTGGGCATATCAAATTGAATTTCGGGAATGGGCATGAAAACGCAACCCTACGGTCTAGGTCATCTCAAAATTGATCCTAGGCATGTCAAATTTAAACTTGGGTATATCAAATTCAATGTTGGGCATGGGCATGAAAACGCAACCCTACGGTCTTGGGCATCTCAAAATTGATCCTAGACATGTCAAATTTAAACTTGGGCATATCAAATTGAATGTTGGGCATGGGCATGAAAGCACAACCCTACGGTCTTAGGCATCTCAAAATTTATCCTATGCATGTCAAATTTAAACTTGGGCATATCAAAATGAATGTTGGGCATGGGCATGAAAACACAACCCTACGGTCTTGGGCATCTTAAAATTAATCCTAGGCATGTCAAATTTAAACTTGGGCATATCAAATTGAATGTTGGGCATGGGCATGAAAACACAACCCTACGTTCTTGGGCATCTTAAAATTAATCCTAGGCATGTAAAATTTCATTTGGGCATGTGAAATTTAAACTTGGGCATATCAAATTGAATGTTGGGGATGGGCATGAAAGCACAACCCTACGGTGTTGAGCATCTCAAAATTGATTCTAGGCATGTAAATTTGAAATTTGGAAAATCAAATTGAATGTTGGGCATGGGCATGAAAGCACAACCATACGGTCTTAGGCATCTCAAAATTGATCCTAGGCATATCAAATTTAAACTTGGGCATAACAAAATGAATGTTGGGCATGGGCATGAAAACACAACCCTACGGTCTTGGGTATCTCAAAATTGATCTTAGGCATGTCAAATTTAATCAGGGGCATGGGCATGAAAGTACAAGCCTACGATATTGTGCATCTCAAAATTGATCAAAGGCAAGTCAAATTTAAACTTGGGCATATCAAATTAAATGTCGGGCATGGGCATGAAAGCATAACCCTACGGTCTTGGGGATCTCAAAATTGATCCTAGGCATGTCAAATTTAAACTTGGGCATATCAAATTGAATTTCGGGAATGGGCATGAAAGCGCAACCCTACGGTCTAGGTCATCTCAAAATTGATCCTAGGCATGTCAAATTTAAACTTGGGTATATCAAATTGAATGTTGGGCATGGGCATGAAATGCAACCCTACGGTCTTGGGCATCTCAAAATTGATCCTAGACATGTCAAATTTAAACTTGGGCATATCAAATTGAATGTTGGGCATGGGCATGAAAGCACAACCCGACGGTCTTAGGCATCTCAAAATTTATCCTAGGCATGTCAAATTTAAACTTGGGCATATCAAAATGAATGTTGGGCATGGGCATGAAAACACAACCCTACGGTCTTGGGTATCTCAAAATTGATCCTAGGCATGTCAAATTTAAACTTGGGCATATCAAATTGAATGTTGGGCATGGGCATGAAAACACAACCCTACGGTCTTGGGCATCTCAAAATTGATCAATGGCAAGTCAAATTTAAACTTGGGCATATCAAATTAAATGTTGGGCATGGGCATGAAAGCATAACCCCTACGGTCTTGGGGATCTCAAAATTGATCCTAGGAATGTCAAATTTAAACTTGGGCATATCAAATTGAATTTCGGGAATGGGCATGAAAACGCAACCCTACGGTCTAGGTCATCTCAAAATTGATCCTAGGCATGTCAAATTTAAACTTGGGTATATGAAATTCAATGTTGTGCATGGGCATGAAAACGCAACCCTACGGTCTTGGGAATCTCAAAATTGATCCTAGACATGTCAAATTTAAACTTGGGAATATCAAATTGAATGTTGGGCATGGGCATGAAAGCACAACCCTACGTTCTTAGGCATCTCAAAATTGATCCTAGGCATGTCAAATTTAAACTTGGGCATATCAAATTGAATGTTGGGCATGGGCATGAAAGCACAACCCTACGGTCTTAGGAATCTCAAAATTGATCCTATGCATGTCAAATTTAAACTTGGGCATATCAAAATGAATGTTGGGCATGGGCATGAAAACACAACCCTACGGTCTTGGGCATCTTAAAATTGATCCTAGGCATGTCAAATTTAAACTTGGGCATATCAAATTGAATGTTGGGCATGGGCATGAAAACACAACCCTACGGTCTTGGGCATCTCAAAATTGATCCTTGGCATGTCAAATTTAAACTTGGGCATATCAAGAATTTTGGGCATGGGCATGAAAGCATAACCCTACGGTCTTGGGCATCTCAAAATTGATCCTAGGCATGTCAAATTTAAACTTGGGCATATCAAATTGAATGTTGGGCATGGGCATGAAATCACAACCATACGGTCTTAGGCATCTCAAAATTTATCCTAGGCATGTCAAATTTAAACTTGGGCATATCAAAATAATTGTTGGGCATGGGCATGAAAACACAACCCTACGGTCTTGGGCATCTCAAAATTGATCCTAGGCATGTCAAATTTAATCTTGGGCATGGGCATGAAAGTACAAGCCTACGATATTGGGCATCTCAAAATTGATCCTAGGCATGTCAAATTTAAACTTGGGCATATCAAATTAAATGTCGGGCATGGGCATGAAAGCACAACCCCTACGGTCTTGGGGATCTCAAAATTGATCCTAGGCATGTCAAATTTAAACTTGGGCATATCAAATTGAATTTTAGGCATGGGCATGAAAGCACAACCCTACGGTCTTTGGCATCTCAAAATTGATCCTATGCATGTCAAATTTAAACTTGGGCATATCAAAATGAATGTTGGGCATGGACATGAAAACACAACCCTACGGTCTTGGGCATTTAAAATTAATCCTATGCATGTCAAATTTAAACTTGGGCATATCAAAATGAATGTTGGGCATGGGAATGAAAACACAACCCTACGGTCTTTGGCATCTTAAAATTAATCCTAGGCATGTCAAATTTAAACTTGGGCATTTCAAATTGAATGTTGGGCATGGGCATGAAAACACAACCCTACGTTCTTGGGCATCTCAAAATTGATCCTAGGCATGTAAAATTTAAATTTGGGCATGTCAAATTTAAACTTGGGCATATCAAATTGAATGTTGGGCATGGGCATGAAAACACAACCCTACGGTCTTAGGCATCTCAAAATTTATCCTAGGCATGTCAAATTTAAACTTGGGCATATCAAATTGAATGTTGGGCATGGGCATGAAAGCACAACCCTACGGTCTTAGGAATCTCAAAATTGATCCTAGGCATGTCAAATTTAAACTTGCGCATATCAAAATGAAGGTTGGGCATGGGCATGAAAACACAACCCTACGTTCTTGGGCATCTTAAAATTGATCTTAGGCATGTCAAATTTAATCATGGGCATGGGCATCAAAGTACAAGCCTACGATATTGGGCATCTCAAAATTGATCCAAGGCATGTCAAATTTAAACTTGGGCATGTCAAATTAAATGTTGGGCATGGGCATGAAAGCAAAACCCTACGGTCTTGGGGATCTCAAAATTGATCCTAGGCATGTCAAATTTAAACTTGGGCATATCAAATTGAATTTTGGGAATGGGCATGAAAGCGCAACCCTACGGTCTAGGTCATCTCAAAATTGATCCTAGGCATGTCAAATTTAAACTTGGGTATATCAAATTCAATGTTGGGCATGGGCATGAAAATGCAACCCTACGGTCTTGGGCATCTCAAAATTGATCCTAGACATGTCAAATTTAAACTTGGGCATATCAAATTGAATGTTGGGCATGGGCATGAAAGCACAACCCTACGGTCTTAGGCATCTCAAAATTGATCCTATGCATGTCAAATTTAAACTTGGGCATATCAAAATGAATGTTGGGCATGGGCATGAAAACACAACCCTACGGTCTTGGGCATCTCAAAATTAATCCTAGGCATGTCAAATTTAAACTTGGGCATATCAAATTGAATGTTGGGCATGGGCATGAAAACACAAACCTACGGTCTTGGGCATCTCAAAATTAATCCAAGGCATGTCAAATTCAAACTTGGGCATGTCAAATTTAAACTTGGGCATATCAAATTGAATGTTGGGCATGGGCATGAAAACACAACCCTACGGTCTTGGGCATCTCAAAATTGATCCTAGGCATGTAAAATTTAAATTTGGGCATGTCAAATTTAAACTTGGGCATATCAAATTGAATGTTGGGCATGGGCATGAAAGCACAACCATACGGTCTTAGGCATCTCAAAATTGATCCTAGGCATGTCAAATTTAAACTTGGGCATATCAAATTCAATTTTGGGCATGGGCATGAAAACACAACCCTACGGTCTTGGGCATCTCAAAATTGATCCTAGGCATGTCAAATTTAAACTTGGGCATATCAAATTGAATGTTGGGCATGGGCATGAAAGCACAACCCTACATTCTTGGGCATCTCAAAATTGATCCTAGGCATGTCAAATTTAAACTTGGGCATATCAAATTGAATCTTGGGCATGGGCATGAAAGCACAACCCTACGGTCTTGGGCATCTCAAAATTGATCCTAGGCATGTCAAATTTAAACTTGGGCATATCAAATTGAATGTTGGGCATGGGCATGAAAACACAACCCTACGGTCTTAGGCATCTCAAAATTGATCCTAGGCATGTCAAATTTAAACTTGGGCATATCAAATTGAATGTTGGGCATGGGCATGAAAACAAAACCCTACCGTCTTGGGAATCTCAAAATTGATCAGAAGCATGTCAAATTTAAACTTGGGCATATCAAATTGAATGTTGGGCATGGGCATGAAACCACAACCCTATAGTCTTGGGCATCTCAAAATTGATCCTAGGCATGTCAAATTTAAACTTGGGCATATCAAATTGAATGTTGGGCATGGGCATGAAAGCACAACCATATGGTCTTGGGCATCTCAAAATTGATCCTAGGCATGTCAAATTTAAACTTGGGCATATCAAATTGAATGTTGGGCATGGGCATGAAAACACAACCCTATGGTCTTGGGCATCTCAAAATTAATCCTAGGCATGTCAAATTTAAACTTGGGCATATCAAATTGAATGTTGGGCATGGGCATGAAAACACAAGCCTATGGTCTTGGGAATCTCAAAATTGATCCTAGGCATGTCAAATTTAAACTTGGGCATATCAAATTGAATTTTGGGCATGGGCATGAAAGCATAACCCTATGGTCTTGGGCATCTCAAAATTGATCCTAGGCATGTCAAATTTAAACTTGGGCATATCAAATTGAATGTTGGGCATGAAAGCATGAAAGCTTGGAACCCATACGGTCTTGGGCATCTCAAAATTGATCCTAGACATGTCAAATTTAAACTTGGGCATGTCAAATTAAATCTTGGGCATGGGCATGAAAGCACAACCCTATGGTCTTGGGCATCTCAAAAATTGATCCTAGGCATGTCAAATTTTTAATCAAATTGGGCATGGGCATGAAAGCACAAGCCTATGGTCTTGGGCATCTCAAAATTGATCCTAGGCATGTCAAATTTAAACTTGGGCATATAAAATTAAATGTCGGGTATGGGCATGAAAGCATAACCCCTACGGTCTTGGGGGTCTCAAAATTGATCATAGGCATGTCAAATTGAATCTTGGGCATGGGCATGGAAGCCAAAGACTATGGTCTTGGGCATCTCAAAAATGATCCTAGACATGTCGAATTTAAACTTGGGCATGTGAAATTGAATCTTGGGCATGGGCATGGAAGCAAAAGACTATGGTCTTGGGCATCTCAAAAATGATCCTAGATATGTCAAATTTAAACTTGGGCATATCAAATTGAATCTTATGCATGGGCATGGAAGCAAAAGCCTATGGTCTTGGGCATCTCAAAAATGATCCTAGACATCTCAAATTTAAACTTGGGCATGTCAAATTGAATCTTGGGCATGGGCATGGAAGCAAAAGCCTATGGTCTTGGGCATCTCAAAAATGATCCTAGACATGTCAAATTTAAACTTGGGCATGTCAAATTGAATCTTGGGCATGGGCATGGAAGCAAAAGCTTATGGTCTTGGGAATCTCAAAATTGATCCTAGACATGTCAAATTTAAACTTGGGCATGTCAAATTGAATCTTGGGCATGGGCATGGAAGCAAAAGCCTATGGTCTTGGGCATCTCAAAAATGATCCTAGACATGTCAAATTTAAACTTGGGCATGTCAAATTGAATCTTGGGCATGGGCATGGAAGCAAAAGCCTATGGTCTTGGGCATCTCAAAAATAATCTTAGACATGTCAAATTTAAACTTGGGCATGTCAAATTGAATCTTGAGCATGGCCATGGAAGCAAACACTTATGGTCTTGGGCAACTCAAAAATGATCCTAGACATGTCAAATTTAAACTTGGGCATGTCAAATTGAATCTTGGGCATGGGCATGGAAGCAAAAAATTATGGTCTTGGACATCTCAAAAATGTTCCTAGACATGTCAAATTTAAACTTGGGCATGTCAAATTGAATCTTGGGCATGGGTATGGAAGAAAAAGCCTATGGTCTTGGGCATCTCAAAATGATCCTAGACATGTCAAATTTAAACTTGGGCATGTCAAATTGAATCTTTTTTGATGGTCATGGAAACCAAAGCCTATGGTCTTGGGCATCTCAAAAATGATCCTAGACATGTCAAATTTAAACTTGGGCATGGCACTCAAACTTTGGGAATCTCAAAATTGATCCTAGACATGTCAAATTTAAACTTGGGCATGTCAAATTGAAAACCACAATAGAAATTAACGGTCTTGGAAATAAGTTACATTAGGGAATTCAAAATTGATCCTAGACACTTCTTTGTTACAATTTAAACTTGAGTGCATGTCAAATTGAATCTTGAGTTTTTAAAAGGACACTTGAAGATGGGCATGTTTGACTCCCCAAGCATGCCAATAAGACTCCATATGTACCCAAACCAATAGATAAATCTCCCAGAACATTGCATGACGAGTCCCTAGCCATCACCCATGCACCAGCTCTGCCCGGGTAGAATGATCCTAGACATGTCAAATTTAAACTTGGGCATGTCAAATTGAATCTTGGGCATGGGCATGGAAGCAAAAGCCTATGGTCTTTGGCATCTCAAAAATGATCCTAGATATCTCAAATTTAAACTTGGGCATGTCAAATTGAATCTTGAGCATGGGCATGGAAGAAAAAGACTATGGTCTTGGGCATCTCAAAAATGAACCTAGACATGTCAAATTTATACTTGGGCATGTCAAATTGATTCTTTTGGATGGGTATGGAATCAAAAGCCTATGGCCTTGAGCATCTCAAAAATGATCCTAGACATGTCAAATTGAATCTTGGGTATGGGCATGAAAGCATAAGCATACGGTCGTGGGAATCTCAAAATTGATCCTAGACAAGTCAAATTTAAATTTGGGCATGTCAAATTGAATCTTGGGCATGGGCATGGAAGCAAAAGCCTATGGTCTTGGAAATCTCAAAAATGATCCTAGACATGTCAAATTTAAACTTGGGCATGTCATATTGAATCTTGGGCATGGGCATGGAAGCAAAAGCCTATGGTCTTGGGCATCTCAAAAATGATCCTAGACATGTCAAATTTAAACTTGGGCATGTCAAATTGAATCTTTTGCATGTGCATGGAAACAAAAGCCTATGGTCTTGGGCATCTCAAAATGATCCTATACATGTCAAATTTAAACTTGGGCATGTCAAATTGAATCTTGGGCATCGACATGGAAGCAAAAGACTATGGTCTTGGGCATCTCAAAAATGATCCTAGACATGTCAAATTTAAACTTGGGCATGTCAAATTAAATCTTGTGCATGGGCATGGAAGCAAAATCCTATGGTCTTGGGCATCTCAAAAATGATCCTAGACATCTCAAATTTAAACTTGGGCATGTCAAATTGAATCTTGAGAATGGGTATGTGTATGCGTGTCGTAACCACAACAAATTAATTAATACTTTACTACCTAATTAACAAGTAATATAGGGTAGTCAAGGTCGATCCCACGAGGAGCACGAGATTCTAGTTGTAAAATTGTCACACAAAGGGGGTATTAAAAGAATTTAAGAAAGTAAATAAAATAAACAAAGCAATTAAAAGGAAATCAATAAGAGAGATTAGATCAAGGAATCCTTCTTCGCTGCAAAACAATGATTAAAGTTATGTTCTTTTCCACTTCTTATTAGTCACAAATTATCACCAACCGTGGGTATAGCAGCTAGATCGGTGCCTAACCCCAAAATCCCTTATATCATCGGATACGGAAGTTCTCGACTACGGATTCTATTCACCAAACCACCTAGTAGTAGATCACTCAAGATGTAATTTAGTTAAACGCATTAAGATTTATGAATTTATTAGGTTGATATTAGTAGTTAAACTCTTAGATCAAGGTCCACTTGCTAACGTTGTTTTTACACACAATTGCTCCACATGAATCCCTCCCAAGGTCTCGTGTTTGCTACTTATGTGAAAAGTCAAGAAACGATTACTTATCCCCTAACTTACACTAGCTTTAGATTAGACTAACAAATCAATCTAGTTGTACACCTAGATAATCTATCAATTAATCATGAATGTCTTCAAGATCACTCCTATTAGTAAAAACAAACGATAATCATGTGAAAACTTCAAAGTAGATTTAAAACAAAACTCAAAACATGTTAAGAACTAGGAATTCATCCTCAATCAAATTAGTTACTCATATTAAAGAGTTCACACAAAGAGAAAAGTATTGTGTGTGTAAAAGTGTGCAAAAGATATGTAAAAGATGTGTGTATCTAAGTGCATCTATATGTCAATGTGTTAATGTATGTGGAAGTGTAGAAGTTCTTCTCTATTTATAGGCTTCAATGTTCTCCATATCTTCTAAGGAATAGAATCCCTTTCCTTTTGTAGCTCAATTTCCAAATCCAAGCCTTTCTCAAATCTTCCATCTCCTCTTTCCAAATCCAAGCCAAATTCTTCATTCAATTCCAAGTCCAACTCTTCACATCCCATGAGAGAAATCCACACAAAATTCTCGCAACTTTTGCTCACGGAAACTGGGTTTTGGCCGGAAATAGGTCGGAATCCGTCGCCGCCAAGCAACCTTAAAAATTCTCCCCGGTGAAGGTATATTCCGTCCAATCAACCGTTATGACTAACGGTCAAAGGTCAAAACCGTCATCAAGCGTTAGTCAAAAGTCAAGGTCAAGGGTCAAGGGGTGAATTAGAACGAAAGTCGAACCGAGTCACCGCTAACTCTAACTTTTATTTAACAGTTTGAATCCGTCGCCACGTTAGGAATCCTGAAAATTCTCCTGCCAAGGTATATTCCGTCCACAACCGTTATGACTAACCGTCAAAAGGTCAAAACCGCTACCAATCGTTAGTCAAAAGTCAAGGGTCAAGGGTCAAGGGGTCGAATTAGAACGAAAGTCAATCCGAGTCCACCGCTAACTTTACCGACTAGTTCACCAAGCCACTTCAGACCAACCTTATGTTCACGGCCAAGATGGCCCAGATCTTGCAAGCCACTAATTCAAATCCCACCGCACTAGTTCATAACCTCTCCACCTGCAACACCAATTCAACTTCAACTCCTTTCCATGCTCAAATAAATAGCCGCAAAAAGAACTCAAACCACCATCAAGCTGACTTAACACCATAACCATTCCAAACTCTCCATATTTGATTCCTTCTTATAGCACCAACAAGATCACAACTTCTCAAACCAACAATTTAACAAAGAAAACACCAAGATTTATCATGCCCTCGTACAACTATTGATTCAACTCCACCATCTAACCAACTACCCATTGCAAATGTAGACCCAACCAAGTTGCAACTTCACACCAAGTCCGCACCAATTCATAAAGACAACCACCTGTTAACCACCATCGTCTTCCAACCTAAACAATCCATCGGTCCTCATTTAACCTTGGTTTACACCAAGAACTTATATCATCCACTCGCCTAGCCACTCCGTCCACCAGTTCAAGCCATCACCCTCCATGCCTTAACCACAATCAATTGCATCTCCATTTTCTCGTAGCTTCGATCAGATCCCCATTACAACCAACACTTCAAAGCCATTTTGATTCATTTTCTCTCAAAGAAACCAACAACAGCAGCACAGCTATGAACATCTCATCCATATTAGCCAAACAAACACACACACAACATCATAGCAACTCAATGCCTTCCACGCCATCTCGCCCAACCTTCTCCATCTTGGCTTTTCGCCATTCTTTGCAACTGATTCTCCACCATCCTTGATTCACTTCCATTGCTAGCAGCAACACCCTCGTAATTCTGGCCACCTCTACCGCATCACGAACCTTGCAATTCTCCAATCCACTTACCATGATTTCCATTAGTTCCAAATTTATTTCCTAACCTTGCAATTGTGGTACCTTATTAGTCCATGATCTTTCAATCAACAACAACAATTATATCTTCCTCCTCCTTATCTCGACAAACTAATCGAACCCATATTCCATATCATTACCACCATCTTTAATAACTCTCGATTCAACATCTCGTTCATTTGTAACCACCAACAACGAGTTCAATCAAGCGAGTTCTTCACGCTAATCACCAATACGCTTCGAACCCCAACTCAATTCTTTTCCTCCAAATCAATTGCAACATCAAATCATCAAACCCACAGATCCCATTAATTCCATGTACAAATATCGTCATCTCACACCCATTCTCGATTCAATTTCACTGTCATACTTTCAATTTCTTGACCACCACCAACACAAATACATTGCCTAAAAACCCATGAATTCAATTCAATTTCTATCTCAGATTCAATTCGAACTCATCAATCTTTCAATCAACAAGAGCTTCGGTTCTTCCGTTAATCCATTAAACCCTAATTATTATCACAACAACTCTTCCATTGATGCGCCTCTTCTTCTGTTTTGATTTCAAATTCTTTCATCTTCGATCTGTTTTGTTTTAGGTCTCCAAATATCCAGATTGTGTTTTCTTTCTTCTCGATTCAGTAATGAAGGAGAGATATGGTCTCTCGATTTAGGGTGAAGGATGTGGATGGTACACCCCACTGCTAATACACCCACTTGGGTGCTTCTTAATAGTTGATTACTTTGATAAGGGCTAGCCTATTGACCTCCCCTTAACCACAACTAGGCTGTCTTTTAACACTTCTCCAAAACAGTTTCCCCTTAACCTCGATTGGGATCCGTATAGTGTCCACCCTCGAAATGACCTTTTTGCCCTTTTAGCTCAAATTGAACAATTTCTTCTCCGATTCCTCCGTGCGACTCCAGAGTACCTAATAACTCAAAAACACTCGTAAAATACATAATTTACAAGAAAAATAGCAAAGAAAGCATCAACTACTAGATAGTAAATTAGGTGTATTCTACACCTATCAAATTCCCCACACTTAGACTTTGCTAGTCCTCGAGCAAATCAAACTAAAACTTACAACTTCAAAGCGTTCCAGCGTCCCAAGCATCCTAAGAGCTATGAGGACATAGAGTTTCTGCATGCTAGTAATAAGAAGTTAGAAATACTAAAGAACATATTCTCATCCTTAAATGTCGAGTGAGAAATAACCACACCATAATGAGAGAACACGTGTTTGAGAAACGATCAATAAGCATTTCGCC